>JBCNYH010000001.1:19302397-19319805 GCA_039654325.1 Tandanus tandanus
ATATATATTGTGCCATTTTGATATCAAATGCCTGCTGAGGTAGACAAAAAACTTGATGATGAATTCAGAGAAAAAATCTAGCGGGACACTCAAACAGTACAGTGTGACTCTGTCATGAAGCATGGATAACGTAGCAAATAGGCTCTATATGGGTACTCGTTTTAATATCTATGTGCTTATTACTTTCTTATTACTGTAGTTCATGTATAGTTTCCTGTTACTGTTCCTTAGTAGCAGTATGTCTATTGAGACTTGTTTCAAAGTTATAAGCACTCTATCTATAAAGATGTGTGACTTTGCTCTGAGGCAGGCCTTCTTGCTGTGAGGCGGACGTGCTAACGGCTGCGCCACCGTGCCGCCCGAGTACAACAACAAACATTGTTTGCGAGTAGTTTGAGCTCATATATCAACTGTGGCTTAGACTGAAAACATTCAGCTACAAATCTTACTTGGAGCATATTTGCATAAATATATAAATCAATTAATATCATAATTACCATGTCATATAACATTTATGTTATATAGGTGAATATTACCTAGCAAAGCTTCATCTTATACCTTGAGAATAATAAATACTTCAATACGTATGAGGTAAATAATGCTTTTTTAAGCATGATACTCCAGACAAGCCTCATTTAAGCACAGTAAAATGATCAGATATGGAGGACTGAAATGTGGTGAGATTCAAAGTTGTGCAGATTTAGGTGCATATCAGTTAACAGTTGATTAGTGACTACCTAAATAACCCAATTATTTGTTTAAAACTATTTTAAACACACAGAGACTGCTTATGTATAGGGCCTGGAATTTTGTGCTACACCCCTGTGTACAGGTGATAAATAGTAATTGTTCCAAAAATCATAATTCTAGAAGCACCTTCTGCTGAAATAGCACCCACTGAAAATTGTTGTACAATTCAAACAGCTAACATTGTACTTTTTGTTCATTTCTGAGCCATATAACACCCTCACCTAACATTCATTCATTCATTTTCTGAACCGCTTAATCTTAATTAGGGTCGCGGGGAGGCTGGCGCCCATCTCAGCCGACTCTGGGCGAGGGCAGAGTACACCCTGGACAACTCGCCAGGCCAATGCAGGGCAGAAACACGCTGACGGCAATGCAGCCTACTCTTGACGAAAATCAGCAATGGTTCATCTAACATGTTATGTTTAATTATTTTTCCCTAAACAATATCTCCCAATAATAAAAATAAATGCAAAATGAGTTGTCACTACTTCAGCGCAAGTTTAAAGCCCAATCTCTACCATATCGCTGAAAAAAGATATAAATGTCCTTACCATTTGAAGTAATAACGATACAAAGCTGAAATATTGCATGTATACTTGATTTGCATTGCACTTTCAACCTGAGCACAAGCAACAAAATCTAAGGGATGAGTGCAAACACTGTTGCTTGATTTGATTTGACTCATGTTATAAATTCAAATTCAGATTTATTTGTCACATACAAAATCATACACAGTACAATATGTAGTGAAATGCTTGTTACGACTGTCCTATATTTGAAGAGAATAAAAAACCATCAATATCAAGAAGAAAAAAAGAAAAATAACTATAACTATAACTATAGCAGTAGAGATATAAAACAATTGTATTTTAAAATATATTGCTAAAAAAAATTGTTTCATGATTCATGATGAAATATTTTACATTATCATAAGATAAATACTATATTGTTATAAATCGAACGTTTCTTGTTATAAGGCAATAAAACATGAGTTGTAATAACATGAAAATGTGTTTTTATGTCGTTATAACAATACATTTTTATGTTATAACACTACTTATCCGTTGGTGTTTTCTGGCCTGTACCACTGTGAGAAATAATCTGTCCCCTGGAGAAAGCACCTGTCCTAGTTTCAGTACTGTAGTGATGTCAGCAATGATGAGTTGTGGCCACTGCGTGGCAGTAGTGCTGTGGAACTCGTAGAAAGTGCGGACACGCAAAAAAGAAACCTGACCGGAAGTAGAACGCCTAGCCGGAAGTGGGTGTAGGTTGGGAAGTTGAAAATGGAAGCCGCTGTGTTTATTCTGTCGCTTGTCGACTGCTGCGCCTTGATTTTCTTGTCTGTGTATTTTGTATCCTTTTCATCAGCTTTTACTTCAGTGTAGATGAGTTGTTGTTTTTGTTTTCACACTTTGCGTCAGTGAGAATGTTCTAAGCTGCAGTGTAACCATAGTTACTGTACAGGATGTTGATTAGCGTTAACGCCTCACACAAGCAGAAGCGCTGAAACGGAGATTTATTTTGGAAGAAAAAAAAAAACACACACATTGCTCCAATTATTTTACTCTGAATCAGTTCCTTATTCATCCGACTTAAATAATCATTTGATAGTTAATGTTGAGGTAACAGTACCGTGATATTTAAACTAGTTAACCGGTTTTATTGAACTACCTGCACGGTGTGAATGAACTCACTGACTTGGCCGGATGTTGGTTCACTTCTTATTGTGAATGATCTCCTATTACTTACTGCCTCTGGTTTTCCACAAATAACGATGAATGTTAACTGACTTTAACTCGATATGCAGATCATCACTCTGTCTGATCTTGAATGTGACTACATTAATGCCCGAGCTTGCTGTTCAAAGCTAAACAAAGTAGGTATTCGTGAGATTTTTCATCACAACAAAGAATGAATGCATGTCTAGTCAGAGTTCCACCCTTCCCTTCTTAGATTTCACAATGCCAGCACTCCATTGTCTGCCTTCCAGTGAATTTTCCTTTTCAGAATGACTGTTGGTTTTTCTTACTGGTTCATACACTGCATCTTATGTTGCTTTTTTTTCCTCCTGTATTAATCTTAAGCTAGTCCCAGGGTTAGTCCTGTGTTTACTAGCAGTGAAGTGTACAATGTGTCGAGTCACTGATGCTGAGATGAGGGACGTGACCCACTGTAGTTGTCTTTAAATATACAAATCTCGGCTTTTTACTTGTCAAACTAAATGCAAACAGCCTTCAATAATTTCTGGTTTTTGCTGCCAGGATTTATTATTAATCATTATTTGTTTTCTCTGTGTGTAGTGGGTCATACCCGAATTAATCGGACAAGCTCTGGCCACATTGTTAATGCTAGTCTCTCTGCACTGGTTTATTTTCCTCCTCAATGTACCTGTCGCATCGTGGAATGTTTACAGGTGAGCCGTACAAGATTACAAGTTTTTTCAAACCTTGATGAACAATGTTCTTTAATAAATCTTTCTCTTTTTATAAGATACTTGAAGGTTCCTATGGGTAACATGGGAGTTTTCGACCCAACGGAGATCCACAACAGAGGGCAGTTAAAGTCCCATATGAAGGAAGCTATGATCAAATTAGGTTTCCACCTACTCTGCTTTTTCATCTACTTATACAGGTAAAAAAAAAAACCAAAACAAAAAAACACACATTCACAGTACTTGCACGTTGGATAGGAATATATACTGCATGGTGAGCTAAATTTCTCACAGGAAAATACACTTCTGTGCACAAAAAAAAAAAACCTTTATTATGTCACAGCGGTCTGTGTGTGGACACCTGATTCAGTCACAAAAGCAACGAGGTCTGGGGCGCACACAGCATTCCACTTCATCCTGATAGTGTTCAATGGGGTGTAGGTCAGGTCTCTGTGTAAGCCACTCAGGATCTTCTACTTCAACTTTTAACATACCATGTCTTTCTGAAGCTTGAATTGTGTGTAGAGGCATGGGCATGCTAGAACATGTTTGTGCCCTTTAGTTCCAGTGAAGTGGAATCTTAACGCTACAGCAAAAGACAGTTGTTTGCTTTCTACTCTGTGGCAGCAGTTGGGGGGGGGGGGGTTTACATGGGCATGATGGTCAGGTGTCCACAAATTCAGTTCATACAACATATGCAATGATGAATGCGTAGTGATTAGCACGTCCGCCTCACAGCAAGAAGGCCAGGGTTCAATTCCCAGCTCGGGCGTTTCTGTGTGGAGTTGCGTGGGTTTCCTCCGGGAACTCCGGTTTCCTCCCACAGTCCAAAAACATGCACATTGGGCTAATTGGCTGTTCCAAATCACCCCTAGGTGTGAGTGTGAATGGTTGTGTGAGTGTTGTCCCTGTGATGGCCTGGCGAGCTGTCCAGGCTGCACCCCACCCTCGTCCAGAGTCGCCTGAGATGGGCACCAGCATCCCCGCGACCCTAATTAGGATCAAGCGGCTTAGAAAATGAATGAATGAATAAAGTCTTAGGTATCATTAGATGTATTTAAATCAAAATTTTATTAGTTAGCCCACAAGGTAAGTGAAAGTTGTATTGTGCTGCCCAGCCCCATGTTTTTCTTTCCTGGAAGTCTGCTTGACCAGACTAAAACTGGTAGATAAAATTGCTCATAAAAATCTATGTAAAGCAAATTCAGAGATTTATTTCTAAACACATTACACATGTTAGAAAATAGCTACTGAAAAGACAGTAATAAACAGGTTTTCATAATTTCTGTGTATTTTTTTAGGCAGGTCATAAATCATGGCTCGATGGTGCGTTATGAATTGTTATAATAATAGAGTGAACTAGCTTATATTGTTGCTTAAAATATCCCACATCACATTAAATATTTAGCACAGCTCATTCAGTGCCAGTGTTATTGTAGTGGTGTTTTGATTGGACTAAAACAACTTTTCTTTACCAGGCCATTTCAAATGTGTCTGTTGGTAGGTTTAATTAATAGGTTTAATGACACCAGCCTTATTTACAACCAGTAAAGTCAAGCAAAAATAAAAACAAACAGCAGCTTGAGTGTACAGAGTCACCCACATATTACACATTAAAACAGTGTTTTCTTCTGTTGAAGTCTGTCAATGATTCAATTCATTTTCAGCGAGCATTAGTAACACTGTACCTGTGCTAGGTGCAGTGTGTTGCAACTAAACTTGAAATGGCAAAAACAAACTGCAGGATCTGCCCCTTTCCAGCAGCTAGGTGTGCTCTCAGCACCTTCAGCAGACACACCCCTCAGTGTCTAAGAGTTTTATTTAAGCTTCTGAAACCTGATTGTTTTTTCCCCCATTCACATTTGGCTGGATAACATACTGTCCTGAGGTTTTACAAACTCATGGACTTTAGGTTTATTAACACCCCTTAAGACCAAGAGATAAAACAAAGTTTAGTGCTCTAAACAAAGGTTCTTATGTAGCATATAGCATAATGTAGCAGTTCATATACTCTTTTATTTCATGTTCAAGCCTGAATGGTGTCTTCATTTCCTGTGAATTGGTTTAACTGAGGTGACTGCATTTACACAGTAGTTGTATCTGCATGTTCCTGATTCAGAATGTTCAGTTCATCCTGATACCTCTTTTGGTAATTTCCTACAGCAGTTAACCACACAGCCTAGGGTGAGACACATAATACCACAAAGTCATGACTATAATTACTGTCACATTCATAACCTGCTTGTCAGAACACTGTCTAGCATTATACACATTGACTTCTGTTGTTTTGAAGAGATGGGATAAATAAATCTTATATAATGCCATAGATCAAACAGACAGTTTTTGTATTTATTATTATTATTATTATTGGGTCATTTCATGCCAAATCATCCAGAGGCTCCCAGGTGACCGTCTCCATTTTACCTGAAATTCCGATACAAGGAATAAGGCTTATATTGTAGATTTCACATATAGAGGTAACTGACTTTCAGGAAGGAAAAAATCATGTTCCTCAGTGTTACAGCAACCTAAAAATGGAACAAAAAATAAAATAGCGAAAATAGGCCTTCCTTCACAGAGGAATTTGACAATGTTGACACGTGCTCAGCCACTTAAAGATTTTTCTGAAGAGACATTGTTTATATGCCTTTGCTTTGTGTCAATTTCTTTTTCTCTAGTTTAAATGTCTTCATTGTGAAAAAAATTAACAATTAGGTCAACCGTTTTTATTAATTTCTACATTTTATACTTTAAATACATACTTGGGTATTATAACAACAGTCTTAAAATAATATGAATAAAACTCTAACTTAGTACTTAGTTGTTTTGCAATAGTTTATAATATATTGCCATATGTATTCATTTTATAAACATTTTTACAAAAATGAGACCAGCTATTAATTAGCAAACTGATTTTGTACAATAATATTATTGCACATCTACATTGTGTGTACAGGAAAAAAAATATCATAATACAGTTTACTTTACCCTTAGTCTGGCAGCGTGACAACTGTGGGTTATAATATTATGTAACCTGTGGCATGCTTTTAAGCCTCCTAGAGACAGTGAGCACTTATAAATATATTACTGGCTGCTGGAAATAAGCTACATAATATATACATAAAAATATGCAGATAATAAGAACTTATAATATTAATATGTCATATTCCTGTCTGTTATATTAGTTATATAAATAAAACTGTGTTTATATTTTAGAAGTAATTGTTTTATATATTGTTACAGAGCCATATATACTTATTTATAAATATGAGGGCTGTATCACTGACCGTTCTATCAGCAAACATTTGTACTACTATTATTTTCGCATACGGTTGACTTAGTTAATCATTTTTTTTCACAATGAAGGCATTTAAGCTCGAAAAAAAAAATGTAACACGAAGTTGGCATATAAACAATGTCTCTTCAGAAAAATCTTTAAGTGGCTGAGCACGCGTCAACATTGTCAAATTCCTCTGTGAAGGAAGGCCTATTTTCGCTATTTTATTTTTTGTTCCATTTTTAGGTTGCTGTAACACTGAGGAACATGATTTTTTTCCTTCCTGAAAGTCAGTTACCTCTATGAAGTTGAGTTACCTATGTGAAATCTACAATATGAGCCTTGAATCTTTGTATCTTCTTTGTATCTTTGTATTTATCCTTGTATCTTCTTCTCAGGAGGTGTGGCTACTTTTTAAAAAAAAAAAAAAAATTTGCAAATGAGCAAATTGCCATATTTGTGATGCTACATGCATTTATTGCCAAGATATTGGTTTTTGAAAATGCAAAAAAGCTCAAATCTAACTAGCGGGTATAAAATTGGGGTTCAGGGTACCCTATTTCAAAAAGTTTTTTTCAGTGAAACTATTAGAAATTAAGCAGATCTATTTTGCATGTGTTCATCAGACATATGGAGATGCATGAAAGAAAAAAAAAAAATCATAAAAATCCAAATTTGGTTGATTTGGCACGGAATAACAGAATTTTTTTCATCAAAACAATAAAATCTGAATGACAAAAAATTAAAATGAGTTAATAAAGTATTTTTGGCTGTGCTTCGACTGATTTTTCCAGAGAACATGGCTTGACCTTTTAAAAAAGACAATATAATTAATTAATTATGAACGGAAAAGGAACACAGCCAACAAAAATGTCACGGGGCACTCTGCTTTTAGGCAGTGCCTAAATGTGGATACTGCACTGTATCTATAAAATGAGTTAAAAGTACCGGTATTGGTCATCCTTACAGCATATCTTGTGCATATTTACTACATTTAATCGACACTTATTTTAACATAGATGACCATAAAAAGCACTAAATTGGGTAATTTTATCCTTTGGATTACTAGCGGGGGCTGAACTGCAGGGGTTAGCAGTCGTTTTTTTCCCCAGAAGCACCATTAACATGTTGGGCGGGGTTGACATTTCTTGTGGAGACAGTGAGACGTCACATTCTAGTGAGACTGAGCATGAGAATGCTGCCAGAGATGTGCGTGATGGTAAATCCAAAGTGGCTTATGCAGCCAACGTTTTGCCAACTCGGCTTTCCTGTCGTCAGTTGGTTTAGGAACCAAAATGAATGTTTTCCATGATTTCTGTGCTTGCCGTTTGTGTAATTCATCACTGGCCAATAATGTAGTATGCTAAATGGGTCAGTGACGTAGCCCAGCAAATCCAATGAGTTTGCGTCATTTTCACGTATCGCGCAACACCCGCGCGCACTTTGAAAACGGGAAAGGACTGATGTTGCTGGAAGGAACCGCTGATGTTATACGTGATTGGTTTAGTAACACTGATTCACTACAGATACCCTAAATGACAGTTCGTAGCAAGGTTTATTTTTCTAATGAAAAGTTAAACAGCACCTATCCAGTAATTGGACCCTGATGTCTGTTTAGGGTTTCTGTACCAGTTGCCTCCTGTTTTAACCTCTGTCCGTTTAGCCGCTTGCTGGATAGAGTCGCGCTCACTAACACTCTCTCTGTCTCTGGTTTCCCTTCCAGCATGATCCTGGCACTGATCAATGATTGATGCTGCAGAGATGCAAGATCCTCAACTGCCAAACCATAAACTTTCCACTTTGTGCTGTGACTGCGGCCATCATTCACAGCGAAAGCCAATCAAAAGAAAAAAACAAATCCAACCCCACACTCCATCAGACATCACCCTGACTGTAATCTTCTCACTGAAATGACTGACTTGAGAGACTGGTGTTCTTAAATGTTTTTTTTGTGTGTCTGTGTATTTGCATAAAAGTAACGCTTTGTGTAGTTCCTTTATTTAGCTCTTTGTGCAAAAGGCTCTAAAGCCGCAGCACTGCTCACATTGTGTGCTGCTTCTCAGGGCTGAAACATGACAATCTCACCGACTCATCAAAGCGACTGATAAGCTTACAGCTGGTGACCGCGTCATGTGTCCACACGCTTGTTTTAAATGTGCTGTCATTGTAAATGTGTCCATCTGGGGAACATTTTTATTGTAATTTGCTGTGTGTGTAATATTTTAATGTTAGTCAATTAATGTTTTGAATGATTCTAAACTGTAATAAGCACATTTTAAAATACCAACATGGCACGTGTTTGAGTTCATGGTTTTTTCCCCATGTGTGGTTTATAGAATATTTATGTTCCTGATTTCTGCAGTGTTATTCCTGTATTTTCAATATCATATAATTCATTATACAATTCAGTATATTCATTTTCGTTATTTCTGTTATTCATTACCATAGTTAACTCTGTGCCTTCTGGTTTTCAATTTAACAAATCTATCATTTCATCTATCAAGCCAAAATTTGTTGGTGTTTATTATTCTCTTAAGTCTAGTTAGAATGAAAAACTTTATGCTCAGGGGTAATAATCTGGAAATATTGCTGCTGTACTGTGTTAATGGGCTTCTGGTGGCAGTATATTTTTACCCCTCTGCCCAGTGCGTGTGAGGAGGGGTAGTGTTGTTGCATGAAATGTAGTCCATCCACAGTTGCATTCCACACACTAACTTTAAAACTCCATCACTGATCATTACCGTTTTTGGTGTGGTTGTTGAGAATGTACAACTTCACAAGCCTATCGATTTTCGCAGCGGTCTGATATCCAATATGGCCGCCACAGCTGCCATTTTGAGTTTGCATTTTGCACACTAGATTTAAAAAAACACCCCGCCATTGCTGATCATCGAACATTTTTAATGTGGATGTTAGGGCTGTGTAACTACAGAAGTCCATGTGATATCCAGTATGGACACCACAGCTGCGATCATGAATTTAATTCTTCACATTGAAAACGCCATCACCGCTCATAAATTCAATTCAATTTGTATAGTGCTTTTTACAATCCATATTGTCGCAAAGCAGCTTTACGTAGCAAAACAAATTTGGTAAAGAACTTAAACATTTCTCTATAAACCCTATACATGCCTAATGAGCAGGCCTTTGGCAACAGTGGAAAAGAAACTCCCTCAGTCAACACGAGGACAAAAACTTGACTCAAAAGAGAAACCCATCCTTATCACTGCTTTTGATGTCCATCTTGGGAATGGGAATATTTTTTTATGATGTGGTGCATGGGCTGAGGGGTATTGCCTGCTTTGTGGGGCTATTTTATAAGGGAATGGGCTACGTTTTAAGCAAATATAACTTTAGATGTAGAAGTTCTGCTCTCATTTGTTGTATGCATGTTTATCTGTTTCGCACTGATTACCTTTCCATTTGGTTGAGACTAGCGGTTTTATTAATGTACGGCGTGCACATGTAAATCAGTTTCTCCTTTTTTTTCTGATTTTACTGAATGAACACTTGCATTTACGTTTTAGAGTAATCCCCAGTATTTATTTTAGGGGTACTATTATTATTATTATTAATCATGTAATTTCACAGATTTATTTAAAGAGATACTAATATTGCCAGGCTGGCTCAGTATGGAAGTTCTTCTCTCTGTTTTCATTGCAGTGTGCCTTAAAGGCAGCAGTGAATTCTGAAACGTACGAACTTTAAAAATGGTGATTTATTATCTACAACATGGAGACATTTTTTTTTCTTAAGAGATCCAATCAAACATCTTTCCCTCCTATTCTTGACATAAAGGACAAATATCCACATTGCCTAGTGGTATACAGAGCATCCAAGTCTATTCATCAAAACCCAGAATTCTGCAAGCTAGTTAGAAACTAGTTGTGTATCCTTCTTTACATTACCTTGAACCAAAGTTACCTTTCTTTGAAACATCAGGTTCCAAGTCAGGTTTGTCCTTTTCATTTGGCATGCTTAAAATATAAAGGAATCTATGATCGAATTCTATTTCTGTTTGATAAGTCATTAGAAGTGAATGAATTAGAGCAAGAACGAGGGTAAACGGTGTGATAAAATTGTTACCTGTGAGATTTGGTTGATTAAAACAATTTTCCTCTATATAATTATGTAAAATGACATAACCGTATTTATTTATAATGTGACATCTTCCTTTTGAAAAAAAAATTGGCATGAAATTATAAACTAAAAATGTGATTAAAAGAGCTATTTTTATAAAAACACAAATCAGTCCAAGTTCATTATAAAGCTCATCAAGCATGGGCATTGCCCTGGCAGATAAACTGACAATGACTCGGTTTTCTGTTTTGTTGTTTTGTTTTTTTTAAAACCCTGAATGCTTTATTGAAAATATGCATATGTAAGACTTTTCCTACACATTACATAACGGTACAATCACTTAGAATATTAACACAGTTAAATGTGAAACAGATCCTTCAGAACCTGATGCAAAGCAAACTGTTTGCCCGGGAATTGCACCTTGGGCCATGTGGTTAACGTGCTGGCTCACAGCCATGCTTTCACAGCACAGGAAAGCAAAAAACAAATCCTCTGAAAATAAAATACGTCACCGAAAAGGTCATTTGCATATGCAGAATATCAAACATAACGTTGGTGATACAGTGTTTTAACATTAGACCTAAGGGGTGTGTGTGTGAGTGAGTGTACGTGTGTGTCCTCAGCAACAGGACAAGTCTGGCTGGTGAGGGGAGGGATAACCTGTACAGAGGAGCTTACCTGATGCAGGTGGAGATGTGTCATTTGAAGGGAAAGATATGTTCAGTCTAAATGATATTCTTGACCAGTCATTATACATGCCATAAAATTCACACACATTAAAAGCACATACTACAAGCAAATCATAAAAGGCAAAGATCCTTATGCTTGGTGACCAGACTGTAACACTCAGTATAGTATAAGAACATCACATAAAGAAAATGAAACATAGCTAAGAGGCCACTTCTGAGGATACAGTTTCCATTATAGCTGAGGGAATAATAAGTAAAACAAAGGATCACTAGAACCTTAGACATAAACAATGATTTAAGCCAAATAAAAAGAGAAGGGAAAAAAAAAAAACAGCTGTGAAGGTTATTCAGTTGTATATCTAAACAATGCTTAAAAAATAAATCAAATCAAGATAAAATAATCTAAATAGGACCGATGACTGACATAAGGGGATTAGTATAGTAAGATGTATTGCAGTGAGCCAAAACATGGAAAGATGATCTGAAGGTGTGTTTAGGGCTTAGTTTACTTACATTATCCTTGAACTGGATTCCTCGCAATCTGTTTCAACACCACTGAGCAATTTACCATATCATACAAAAGCATATCTAATTCAGCCCCATCATACATGACATCTGATTTACTATCAACACCCAATTAATTCACTGAAAAGTTTAATTGTGAACTTGCTACAATAACACAATCCAAACATGACCAACACCTACTATCCATTTAAAAAGAGAAAGCATTCGTTCTTGCACTAATGATGGTCGATATTTACATGTGCTCATAACCTTGTAAATAAGGTCCAAGTCTTACATGGTGTCCGCAAGGAGGACAAAGGAACAAGGAGCATGCAGATAAGGGAGAATTGGCCATGGCTGCCTAATCCCAAATCTCATCGATGGGTCTTATAGATGGGTCAGTCCTTTTCTGACAGATTAAAAGATTCAAGTAAGGTCAGATGGAACATTACACTTCCTGTCTTACTCTGGCCCACAGCAAGCAATGCTGTGAGAATAAACCTTATTTACCTAATCATCTCACTCTAGCTGCATCACCTTTTTTCCCCATCATACATAAAGGATCATTAGAGACTTTAGAAAACAAAGTAGCAAAAACTTTTTGGGGGGGTTGGGGAGGTCGACAGGCTTTTTAATATTTTGCTTAGAAATTGAAATGGGTCTGATCTCACTGTTAAAATGTCTGCAAATTCAGTCAATTAAAATAATTCTCTTAAGATAGGACATTACTACATTCTGCTGGTGAAAATGTCTCTCAGGCGCACAGTAACAGGGGTGCCTGAAAACACAATATTTAGATGGGGAGATGTATATCTAATGGACAATCTGTAGTGGACCCCACCAAAATCTCCTAACCACTGCTACCCTCAAGGGACTCTAGGGAATTAATCACATGAGCTAAACTGTTTAAAATATTAATAATAATTAAAAAAAAAAAAAAAAAAAACACTTCACTGAGTGAATATTGTAAAGAACAGAACATATGACTACAACTCAATCCTGATGCCTCAACTGATACACAGCAATAAATAATAAGAGTAATAAATAATAATTTGGTGTGTTTTGTGAGGCTGCAGCTCCTCAGACATCGGACTGAGGTCAATTACCCTCCTGAGCGAAGTCACACAGGTCTGAGGGCTAAAGGCCAGCCGCTAAGTGAGTTTCATTCAAGTGGTCCGACTGCATAAGCTCAGCCGCTCAGTTGCTATTGGGGGTAAACCTCCAGAAAAACATCATCAGTGTGCATTTTTTTAACTTCATTCATCCATAAATTCTTGCAGTGTTTTCTTAGATTTTCCTCCTGCTCCAGGGCCAATATCAACTGTCCATGCTACAGCATTCTATGAATGAAGGAAAAAAAAAATGGAAGCTATTTTACTTTGTTTAAAATTGTTCACCATTCATAAGCTACAGAATAATTACAGAATGCCTCCACAATATCCAGATATTGGACGGAGAACGGTGCTGTAACTTGTTAACAGAGCTCTTACCGCCTAGCCTCTCTGACTCCTGGGATTCAGTGAAGGGAGCAGGACCCCAGACACGTACAGTGCCATCATCAGATGCGCTGGCCATGAGTCCTGGAAGAACTGGGTTCCAGCTTACACAGTTCACGGTGCGTGTATGCCCTGTCAGCTCAGCAATTGGCAGTTCACTTCGTTTGTGCCAGATGTACAATTTGTGGTCTAAAAAGAAATAAATAAAATAAAAAGACTAGTCAAGACTACATAAGATGCAATTATTACACCTGACATGAATCAAAATCAAAAATAGATTAATTAATTAATTTTCTAAGTTGCTTAATCCCAACTATGAATTAGAGAGGCTGGCACCTATCTCAGCCGACTCTGGGTGAGGGAAGGGTACACCCTGAACAGCTCGCTAGACCATTGCGGGGCCAACACTCACACAACCATTCACACTCACACCTAGGGGTGATTTGGAACAGCCAATTAGCCTACTGTGCATGTTTTTGGACTGTGGGAGGAAACCGGAGTACCCGGAAGAAACCCATGAAAGCACGGGGAGAACATGCAAACTCCACACAAACACTTGAGCCCGGGAATCGAACTAGGCCTTCTTGCTGTGAGGCGGACATGTTAACCATTGTGCCAGTGTGCCGCCTCACAAATAGATGTTCAGAACAATTCATTAATTGTCTGATTATTTGAACTACACTTCTAACTCATGTGCAACATTAATATTTTTGCAAAAACAAAGTTTAGAGAGATTAATATTATTCATTTGCCTTAATTGGATCCTATTAGGGTCGCAGGGAGGCTGGAGCCTATCTCAGCCGACTTTGGGCAAAGGCAGGGTACACCCTGAACAGCTCGTCAATCAATCATACGGCCAATACACACACACACACACACACACACACACACACACACACGCAACCATTCACACTCACACCTACGGGCAATCAGTTAGCTTAATGTACATGTCTTTGGACTGCTGGAGAAAACCCACACAAGCACAGGGAGAACACGGAAACTCCACACAGAAACGCCCTTGCTGTGTCCGGAACTCAAACTAAGGACCTTTTTGCTGTGAGGCAGACATGCTGACCACTACCCCACTGTGCTAGTTCACTTTTTTTTTTAGGCCCTCCCTTGAACCCAGGACCTTCTTGTTGTGAGGTGGATGTGCTAACCACTACACCACCCCAATCAAAAAAATTACTTAAATGTAAAACATAAAACTCAGTATTTCAGTATTTATTCTGTTTTCAGTATTTTTAGCAAAAAGCTTATGCTAAGCAGAGGTCTAGTCAGATTTTATTAGATAAATTATAATGCAAATATTTAAAAACGAGTCCTTCCTGTCAGCAACAGAGAAGAAACATCATTGTTGCCCATTCAGGAATTATGCAGTGTTATAAAACAGCAATGAGTCTTCTAGAATATTTTATAAGGTTGAGGAATACAGAAGAGGGTATCTGAGACCATTCCTCTTTACAGGATCTCTTCAGATCATCCAAGGCCCTGTCCTCTCTAACTCATAAAACAGACTTCTTTTTTTTAAAGTTGGGTTTAGGCCAGGGGACTGAAATGGTAATGGCAGAACCGTGATTCTGTGGTCAGCTAACCATTTTTATGTTGAATTAGACATACGCTTTGGACTACTGTCCTACTGGAAGATCCACGGTTGACCCAGCTTTAGTTTCCAGGCAGAGGGAGCCAGACTGTGATTTAAAATGTCCTGGTATTTCACAGAGTATATGATGCTATATACGCTCACAAACTTACCAGAGGCTTTGGAAGAAAATCAGCCCCATACCACCACAAAACCTCCACCATATTTCACAATTAGGATAAGGTTCTTTTCATCATAAGCATATTTCTTTTTATGACAATACCACCTCAAGTGTTTATTGCCAAAAGGCTCCATTTTTGTTTCAACAGTTATAGTAAACTCCAGGTGGTTACATTTCTGGTTAAATAAGAGAAAAGGATTTTTGTTCTGGTACACCTTCCAAATAATCTGTTGGCATGGAGGTGGAATCCCATGGTCACTTTAGAGATTTAGTAACCTGTAAGAGTTTACTTTTTCTTGTAATTAACCAATAGTGACCTTGGGGACTTTTTTTGCCCCTCATACCTTCATCCTCACTGTACATGGGGGCAAAAAAAACAACAACATGGGGCCCTCTTCCAGGCAAGTTCATAACAGATTCAATCTGATGTCCACTTATTATTACCCTGACAATAAAACTGGGAAATTTCAAGCAAAGCTACTGTAATTTAATAATTGTTCCCTGACTAATCAAAGTAAACTCACTTCTCCCTTATTTGGTTTGTGTATTTTCTTATCTTTCCCATGTTGATGGATGACCATTGGAATTTGGCTTCTATGTCACCTCATATTTGTACCCAAATAAATCAAGAAGTCATGGGTTGCATCTTGAAAGTTGTCAACTCAAAATGCTCTGTTTATACAGGAAACATGTTCCTGTTCATGTTACATTGTTTTATTATAATTTCTTGTGGTGCCAATAGTCTTGGTATATGTTTTTTTGGTGAAAATAATTACTTGATGACTGTTTCTTTACCCTCTCTAAATAAATGTATTTCAAGTTACATTTTTCTATTTTTTCAGTGTGAGCTGAACCTACTTCACAAAAAGGTGGAATTTTTTTCTAACCCTTTTTACTAATCTTTACAAGTGGTGCCAATAATCTTGGAGGAGCACTGTACATAAAACAATGGTTTGCCCTAGTTAGATTTTTTGTACAGCTCTACTTCATACGCAGATCACCCGATATAAAGAAATTATTGTCTGTCATCTGTTCAGAAATAATTATTTCTGTTATTTTCTGTGATCATGTTAAAGGCAGCTAAATACCAACTGAGCATGTTCTTCATGGTTCACTTCTTTAACATTCTTTAAGGCATTATGTGGACAGAGAAGTGATTAACTGCACACTGATTCAGGCATTGTACCTTCACTCCCACTGGCAATAAAATCTTCGTTATGGCCACCGAAGCAGGAGTGGATGGTGTAGAAGCCTTGTGTCACGCCTTGGTACTTCCTCACCAGTACCCGGTCATGTAGGTCCCACAAATGAACTCCCTACACAGCGCAACAAAGCAGAGTGAGCAACACTGCTACTGCTGTTTAATGTAAAAGGGAGACATGCAGCAGAGAAATAGAATACACTGAACTAAAATGAGTACCTGAGTTGCAACATTTAATAGAGCTAATCTGCCATTCTTTGACACGGTGAAAGACATTATAGGGTGATCCTCCTGCACACTGTTGAACACAATCAACAGTTACTTATAAATGGAGATTAAGGACAGCCTTTCCAGTCAGACTGGTTTTAAATGTAATGTCATGCACTTACATGTTTCTGTCAGTCAGATCTTCAAAGTTGTATCCCCGGATACGCTGATGTGTGTCTGAAGCCAATACAGTTTTCCCGTCATTCAAGCACCACAGGCATTGAACACGGACACCCTCCCAGGAATCCAGCAGATTTCCATCTAGATCCTACTCAGTCAAAAATATCGATTTTTTTTTTTAAATGCATATAGACACACACTAATCAGCAATAGACCAAATTTTGCTTACATTGTTACACAGAATGCCTGGGATACCTACACACTGATAAAACTGCCCTCTCTGACCCCCAGTTACAAAGCGCTTTCCATCTGGGTTCCAGGCTACACTTGTCAGGCTGTCTTCGTGGGACTGACTCATTTTTGTCCTCAATTCCCCAGTCTGAAAGACAATAATCAACATTTAGGGTGCACAGTTAATCATTTATGAGGTTTTAGAACTGCTTTACTCTGGTCATTTGGGTCTGGTTTATTCAGGTTGTGGTGGCTCAATCTAGCTCACAAATGCCAGGTAACAGAGGGAAATACACCCTGGATAAGCAGATGAGTGATATTAGAACAAGGAAGCACAGTTCTCTTTGTAAAGGGTAAGGCTGCACCTGAACGTTCCAGAGCCACAACTCTGAGCAGTCATCTGGGCCACAAGCTATCAGGTATGCATCATCTGGGCTCCAGGCCAGGTAAGACACCCCATAGGCATGGCCTTCCAGAGTCCTCAACTGTTTCAGTAGGTGCGTCTCCTGAATATTTATGACAGACAACCAAACAGGTTACCACCCCTTTCTTTTCTTTCTTCTAAAAAAAAAAATAATAATAATAATAAATTATATATA
>JBCNYH010000001.1:19325564-19353418 GCA_039654325.1 Tandanus tandanus
ACACACACACACACACACACACACACACACACGCACACACACGCACACACACACACACACACACACACACACACACATACACGCACACACACATACACACTCACACACACATTTTCAACATCAAGGAGGCTGACAAGTATCAGAAACACACCCAACAGAGAAACATGATCCAGTTAACGTTCAGTACACACACACACACACACACACACACACACACACACACACACACAGTTTCCAAATTTAGCTTAAAAACTGAGAGCCCACAGTGACTGAGGGTTCTCCATCATATTGGTTTTAATGTGGAGTTGATTTCAGACCTGCAGTTCTCTTTACACACTCAGGACAATTGTTATAAACTTTTCTATTTTTCTGTGGCCTTATCTCATGCAAAAGCAGTGCACACACACACACACACACACACACACACACACACACACACACACACACCAAACTCCAGAAACATGCATAATTAACTTAAATACAGTTTGTACAATTTACTGCGGAAGCTTTCGGAATAAATACAGCTCATGATGGTGCATGTGCTTCCCTCAGGAACAATGAAACCTCCTCTGATTTTAATAAAAATAGATTGTCGCTGTTAACAGATGTTGAGGATAAACATGATTAATCACAGTGAGACTCGATTCTACTTCAGACACACTCATACAAATACCACCCTACAGAAATAAAGCGGTTCCTTTCATCAGAATTTCATTTAATCATCGTTTCTTCAGCAGCAATCACCAGGATGGTAATTCTGGGAAATTCAGAAGATTTAGTGTAAATTAGGAACTACATTAAATCACTCTGATGGAGATGGGGAGGAGGTGAGATGGGGAGGAGTGGAGATGGGGAGAAGGTGAGATGGGGAGGAGTGGAGATGGAGGAGGAGGTGAGATGGGAAGGAGTGGAGATGTCGAGAAGGTGAGATGGGGAGAAGTGGAGATGGGGAGGAGGTGAGATGGGGAGGAGTGGAGATGGGGAGAAGTGAAGATGGGGAGGAGTGGAAATGTGGAGGAGTGGAGATGGGGAGGAGTGGAAATGTGGAGGAGTGGAGATGAGGAGATGTGGAGATGTTGAGAAGTGGAGATGGAGAGGAGTGGAGATATGGAGAAGGTGAGATGGGGAGGAGTTGAGATGGGAAGAAGGTGACATGGGGAGGAGTGGAGATGTGGAGAAGGTGAGATGGGGAGGAGTGAAGATGGGGAGAAGGTGAGATGGGGAGAAGTACAGATGGGGAGGAGTGGAGATGGGGAGGAGGTAAGGTGGGGAGGAGTGGAGATGAGGAGGAGTGGAGATATGAAGATGTGGAAGCATTGGAGCAGAGATATGGAGAAGGTGAGATGGGGAGGAGGTGAGATGGGGAGAAGGTGAGATGGGGAGGAGTGGAGATGGGGAGAAGTGAAGATGGGGAGTAGTGGAAATGTGGAGGAGTGGAGATGGGGAGGAGTGGAAATGTGGAGAAGTGGAGATGAGGAGATGTGGAGATGTTGAGAAGTGGAGATGGGGAGGAGTGGAGATGAGGAGATGTGGAGATGTTGAGAAGTGGAGATGGGGAGGAGTGGAGAAGTGAAGATGTGGAGATGTGGTGGAGTGGAGGTGTGAAGATGTGGAAGAGTTTAAGGACTGGAGATGTGGAGGAGTGGAGAAGTGAAGATGTGGATATGTGGTGGAGTGGAGGAGTGGAGATGTGGTGGAGTGGAGGAGTGGAGATGTGAAGATATGGAGGAGTTTAAGGACAGGAGGTGTGGAGTAGTGGAGGAGTGGAGATGTGGCGGAGTGGAGATGTGAAGATGTGGAAGAGTTTAAGGACTGGAGATGTAGAGGAGTGGAGAAGTGAAGATGTGGAGATGTGGCGGAGTGGAGATGTGGAGATATGAGAGGTCACATCAGAATGGAGCGCAGCGATAATCTTACTGGCTCGACCAATTCAAACTTTTTCTTCTCCTGAACCTCCTGGATTTTAAAGACATACTCGAGTGAAGTGTCGTAAAACAGCAGTCTCTCTCTATTGATCTGAGCATCAGCCTATAAAACACACACACACACACACACACACACACACACACACACACACACACACACACACACACACACACACAGGCTGTGGTTAATGGTTACATTTCTGGTTCTGACTCATGTTCACAGCTAGATGAGAAACACATCACAGACGTTAATCATTGAAACACTGGATTCCTGAACTCCTACTTCACACCAGAACCAGTACCACACCTTACCAGTCAGGAACAGAAAGGTTACTCTGAATGTTCCTCACTCACCTCCTGGAGCAATGAGTCCTTTTTCTTTGAAGACAGGTTGAGATGTTTCTCCAGGGACGAGTAGTACTTCTCACTCTCTTTGATGAACTTCTTCTTTCCTTCCTATCACAGATGAAAAAAGAAAAAGAATGACCTGGGACACACAATTCTCTACTGTACCTCCACACTTCCCACAACACGCCAACCAATTCAACGCAGCAGATTAAAGCTGCAATGCTTCTGAGCAACCTCTAGGTGGCCCTAAGAGTTTACATATAGGGACACCTAGATATCTTACACAAACCCTGCTCCTGGATCTCTGTAGAAATCGGACACACCTGATCAGACTTACGGCGGAACGTGGTGTAATGGTTACCACGTCTTCCTCAGAACAAGAAGGTCCTGGGTTCATTACCTGTATTTGTGTGGCTTTCTTCTGGGTACTCTGGATTCCGCTCACAGTCCAAGGACATGCACATTAGGCTAATTGGCTGTTCCAAATTGAAAAATTGTGTGTGTGGATGGTTGTGTGTGTGTGTGTGTGTGTGTGTGTGTGTGTGTGTGTGTGTGTGTGTGTGTGTGTGTCCTTACAGTACTGAGAGTCGTAATATGTTTGACAGTGCACCACAGCCAGAGTGTATAAATCAGGTCCCAGTAGCTTCCTCACCCTAGTGTAGAGTTACATCATTAAAATTAAAGCACCCTTTCAAGACCTGGTTCTCGCTGTAAATCACATTCATATATGTGTACACATACATGCATGATTGTGTGAGAGATCATATTCTCATTATGTTTACATCCAATAAAATGTATGTGTACCTATGTAAATGTAACATAAACTCTTGTGTGTAATGTTCAGTTTTAATCATCATCAGCATTACACACACACACACACACACACAACACACACACACACACACACACACACACACACACACACACACACACACACACAAAACGCATAGACAGCTGTCCCAGATCAAGGGGTTATATATCAACTTAAACAAGAGTGCTGATTAGCATCACTATCAGATGCTTTGCTGAAAGACAAACAACCATGTTGATGAGTCTGTGATCTTAACAGCCTCATCAAACCCCCACCGAGCACACCAGTTATGTTGTAGTGTCTCACCATCTAAGGTCTCCTCTAACTGGCCTGGAGAACCTGATCAGGGCGGTGGGGTAAATGATGGACAAGGCTGTCTGGGGAGATGGGGAGAGGGACAGCGTGGGTTTTAGAAGTCGATAAAATCTTGTGACACGCCAGGAATCCTGCAACACATGCAGAGGGCCATAATCACGCCTTTAAAACAACCCGCAGTGCAGGGACTGTGCCAGTGCCCATAATCTTACAGCCAACAGTGTGTGAGTGTATACGAATACAAACATGGCAAGTGGAAGTGGCTGTAGTCAATGTGAATGATTGAGAGAGTAGGAAGGAGGATTTAGGAGCCGGGTGTGCATAATAGATGGTTGGGATTTAGGAAATTGAGGCGGTGAGGTTTTATAAATAGTCAGAAGAGCACCAGAGGATCATAGTTGCAGGAAAGCAATTGACCAAATGCAAATACCTCTGTTGAACTTTGATAAATGGATGGTCTGTCCTTTTTCAATAATTGTCACTGCCTTTTTTGGTACACTTGTTATTTGAACTGATCACGTGCAGCAGGAAATGCAATGAACCCAAAGAAAGTAATACTCAGTGTACGTAATACTCAAAGTAAGTGGAGTAAATTTTGAGATTCATAATATTGTTCAGATATAAATAAATATTTAACAAATAAATTCAGTTAGATATATTAGATATATTGGGTATTATCTGAACTCTAAAAATTCAGGGCAACAGAGCAACAAATAATCTGTCCAGGGTTTCACACAACACACTAATGGGTGGGACCACCAAGTTATACTAGAGTATATACCCAAAAGAATGTGAACACTGGACAATCACATCTACGTGGAGTTTTCCCAAAATGTTTTTGAAGCACACAACTGACTAAAAGTCTTTGGATGCTGTAGCATTATAGTTTCCTTTCACTGGAATGATGCGTTTTTCCAGTATCGCAATGCCGCAACACCCCCCCGATCCCCTCTCCCCATATGGAATGAAATGAGGTAGTGGTATCATTTTTTATAAATGTTTCACTTAAAGCTATAGAATAAAATGCAGCCAGACACGCTTGAGTTATGATATAGACTTGACTCGTTAGCAATCCATGAGCTGTTGAGCATGATAGTGCTGAAGGCAGTATTAGCATTAAATTTGAAACTTTGGAACCTGATCTGTTGAAGCAGAGTCCACAGATGAGGAGGTGAGACAGCTGGACATACTGAAGCAGCAAACTGCTGCAGCATCGCATTCTATAGGCAGAGATGAAGAACAGGCTAATTCCCACTGGTAACACTATCAGAAGGTACACAAAGTGCATTGTAGATAATATAGGAAACTGTTAACCAAAATTAAATAGACCAACATATTATTGAAATAACATAAATAAATAAATAAATAAATAAATGCACCCATGATGCATTGGGCCATTTTCATGGTTTGCTTTGCAATGTATGTTTTTACCTGAAACGGTTGAAAAAAACCCCTGCAGAACCTTTTCTCTCAAACTAACAACGAATCACACTCACATTTACATCCAGGGCCAGTTTGGAATAGCCAAATGTGCATGTCTTTGGATTGTGGGAGGAAACCAGAGCACCCAGAGGAAACCCACACAAACACGGGAGAGAACATGCAATCGCCACACAGCCCGACCATGGAGCTCAAGTCCGAAACCTTCTTGCTTTGAAACACAAATGCTAACAGCTAATGCCACCAAGCTCCCCTTACTCAGAATATCATTACGAAATAAAAATTGAAAGTGTAATGATTAGTTTAGTTTAAGCATGGCAGCTACCATTGTCCACATTCCGCCATGATCTAAACTTTAGGACTGCAGCACCGGACATGACAGTGCTGTTCTCCAAGCAAATCATTATTCCAATAGTTTTGTTCTGCTGGAATCTGTGGGCTGCAATCCCCAAACATGCTCTATGCTTCTGTATTCTCTTTCTTTCTCTCCCTCCACCTCAAGACAAAGAGCAAAGCAAGAAGGGCTCAATAGATAATGTGAAAAAAACAAATAAGAGACCAGAGAGGATGATAGGAATCGAAAGGAAATAAAACAAAAGAGGATGGGAGAATTGCTTTCTTTGGGGGAATATAGATACCGAATGTCCTCCCCAGGTGATCATCCATAAAAGAGAAAGACAGAGATACCCCATGGCCTAAATGGCTTACTAGCGATGGTTAAGTCATTGTTTGTGAGTTCTGCAATGCCTTAGGGTGTCGCGTTCTTCATTTTGTGGTTCCAATGGTTGCACAATTGAATCCTCTAGGAGCCATTAAACACCTATTGGTAAAGTCGCTCACAAAAATGCTTGTGTTATATCGAGGAGCAATCACAGTGGATGATTTGTAGAGAGAAAACAATGCTGAGTAGCAATGAAGAAAAAACAAGAAAGATATCAGAGAACGATACAGTGTCGTGGGTGAAATGTTGCTAATACAAAGAGCATACAATTAATAATTATAACATCATACATAAACTACTTTAAATACTTTAATCTAGTAAATTAAACACAAGCAAGAATCTGTCATGAAAATCACTGCATGGGCTCAGGAGCACTTCCAGAAATCATTGTATGTATGGAAAAGTCTTTACCTTTTCTGAGAGCTAACAAGGTACATGTATTTTATCCAAGCCTTAAAAGGTACACTTCCTAAATAGTACAAATAAGTGTATTAAAGGGTATTGCTTTAATGACAAGCCACTGTACCCCTTAAGGTACAATAATGTACTTAATGTTTGAGCGTGTATGCTACGTAACACATGCTACGTAAGAATCTTTTGAGGCCATCATATGTATTCATTTATTTATTTAAAGATCACAAGATAATTCATTCATTCAAGCCTAATTAATCCTAATTAGGGTCGTGGGGAGGCTGGCACCTGTCTCAGCCGACTCTGGGCAAGGGCAGAGTACATCCTGAACAGCTCGCCAGACCACTGCAGGGCCAGCACACATACAGCCATTCACACTCACTCCCACACCTAGGGCCAATTTGGAACAGCCAATTAGACTTGTGCATGTTTTTGGACTGTGAGAGGAAACCGGAGTACCCTGAGGAAACCCATGCAAGCACTGGGAGAACATGAAAACTCCACACAGAAATGCCCCAAGCCTGGGAATCGAACCCGTGACCTTCTTGCTGTGAGGCAGATGTGCTAACCACTGCACCACCGTACCGTCCTGAAGATCATTCCTGATGAGAAAATACTATTCTGAAAACATCTTCAGTGTGCTCGGATCATTAGAGAAGAACAAAGCTAAAGTGATCACTAAGGCACTCCAGTCAAACTGCTGAAAAAAAACGAACATTATGATGGAATAATGTAGGTCCAGGAGGAAGGCTGTAATTAGTGGTGCAGTAAACTACAGTAGGCAGGTGACACCTCTCGTACTGCGCTAATGAACGCTGGAAGCAGGAATACTTGGTGCATGTCTGAAGAGGTGATCGGCACGGTTCAGACACATTTGCTCCACATCATTTTTTGAACCATAAAATACACATTGCCACACAGTGTCCTTCCTGAAAGTTTAATTATGAAAGAATGGGATTTTAAGCTGTGATATTCCTAACAAGAGTTCAATGTGTCTCCTGTTCAGGGGCTTAATGATTATATACGATTGCTGGGCTTTTTTTATTATATTATGTCTCCTGGCTAAAAGGTAGAATCACTTCCAAGCAGTTTAAATCTAAACCAGTGGTTCATTTATCAACACTAATTTAATTATGTACAATTATAAATCACTGCATCTGTAACATGCTTGTTTTCTCTAAATGCTCACATAATTCATCATTAAATCCACAGACAAGTGCGTATCGTCCACTGCTGCTGGATGTTAAAAAAATTAACTGGAAGTTATTTCATTTCATTCCATTTTTTAAACTGCTTTATCCTTTATTGGTGCCATATGGAGGCCATAGTGCATCCAAGCCAACTATAGCAAAGGTGGGGTTCACCCTCAACAGACACACACACACACACACACACACACACACACACACACACACACACACACACACACACACACAAAACCATTCACACTCACACTGACACCAAGGGGCAACCAACAACATCCAATAAGCCTAATGTGCATGCCTTTGAACTCTGGGAGGAAACCAGAGCACCCAGAGGACGCCTACACAAGCACCGGGAGCACATGCAAACTCCATAAAGAAATGCTCGAACCCAGGACCTGTGAGGTGGAAATGCTAACAGCTACGACATCCTACTACTGCGGAACTGGAAGTATTTTTCTCTTATTACTTTCTTCTTAAGAATTAAAAAACGGAACCGTATTGACAGTGGGGTGGCACGGTGGCACAGTGGTTAGCATGTGGCCTGGGTTCGATTCCCGGTCTCGGGTGTTTCTGTGTGGAGTTTGCATGTTCTCCCTGTGCTTGCGTGGGTTTCTTCCGGGTACTCTGGTTTCCTCCCATAGTCCAAAGACATGCACAGTAGGTTAACTGGCTGTTCCAATTTGCCCCTAGGTGTGAATGTGAGTGTGTGCTGGCCCTGCGATGGCCTGGCGAGCTTTCCAGGGTGTACCTTGCCTTCACCCAGAGTCAGCTGAGATGGGTGCCAGCCCCCCCCCCGTGATCCTAATTAGGATTAAGCAACTTGGAAACTTAATGAATGAATGTATCGACAGTATAAATGTCAGGGTGTATGCATGTTACTTCTGCTCGTATTATAATGAGAAATTTTGAATAAAATCTGTGGTAAAATTGTACCATGTTTTATAATTGTAGAGTGTAATACTCCGGAGGAGTTTCAGCCTGCTAAGCATAGCAAAAATAGCTGTTGAATCATTCAGAACTCATTCACCTGCTCATTAATATTCGTGTCCTTTTAGACCTTCCATCCTTTACAAAAATTGACACAGCAAATAAAAAGAAGGCAGCAGCAGATTTGCTTCATGGACAAAACACCATGCCATTTCTGCGCCACTCTTTCTCCCATGTCTGTTCCCGTCCTGTGCTCAGCTGTGGCTCCGGCTGGAGAAATAACACCTTCATTTAGCCAGTTTAGATCTAATTAGCATAGTGCCAGCACAGCTCTACTTTGTATTCCATCACCGTCTCTGCACAGAGGTAGAGGAGAGCCAAAACCTTCACCTGACTGCCAAGGCCATATATCATCCAAATAAACCCTCCAGACTAAACCCCACTGCTGTGTCATAGTCACACACACACACACACACATACATATACATACACACAGTATACATATTTTTTTAAATAAGTTAATTTTAATTTTTTACATTTTTAAATGAGACCTTTTTCCACCAAACATAACGATCTGCTTGCTACTAGGAACAGGCCTCCAACTCTTGCCAATTTTTTAATCCAAATAAAAAAAATCCAGTGAGTATGAAGAGAATAAAACAGTTATCCCACTCACTATCATCAAATATGACTGACAACCCATAACAGCTATCAGCACATACCTGACCCAAGTTCAAGGAATTACATAGATTTAATTATTCACTTTATTTTATTATTATTATTATATATGTTGTTTATTAATGTATTTTTGAAAAAGGATAGCATGAAGAACGCACCGGGTCAACCTGCCAAAGAATAACTGTAGTGTCTTTGGATCCTGAGGCCAGTTTGGTGCCATCATTGGAGAATTTACAGAACCAGACCTCATTGCAGTGCTCTGTCAGTATCTGCTGAGTGTAGCAGGGAAATTGTTTCCTGGAGATTAATAGAACACATTTCAGAGGGGCCATCTGTATAGCATCCATAGCTAAAATAAATGTATGAGTTGGCACGAGCAAGAAAACCGGACTAAAAATAGAATCACCGGTAGGCTCTACCACGAAGATCACAAATCAAGACAAATGTTAATGAGGCAGAAACAAGATACAGATTACTAAAAGTCTAATAAAAGCTGGTGAGAGACTGATACAAAGCTCTAGGTATATGAAAGGGAGAGACAGACAGAGAGCGAGAGAAAGAGATAGACAGAGAGAAAGAGAACAGGGGGGAAAGAGAGACAGAGAGAAAGAGAGACAAAGCGAGACAGAGAGAGACAGAAAGACACAGAGAGAGACAGAGAGAAAGAGACAGAGAAAGGGAGACAGAGACAGAGAGAGCATTTACCTGCTGCATACATGGTCCACCAGAAGAGACACTGAATCCAGGTTACTGTCCAGTTTGGTGTTGTGGTAGAGGCAGCGATCTCTCTGCAACTCCACCGCTTGACGTAACAGAGTCTGTAGCCTGCGAGGAGGCAGCATCACAGAAGGGGGCAGATATGCTGCAGAAATAAGAGAGGTATACAGAGAGAGATCGAGCAGGAGTGGCAGGTCGCCAAATGAGTGGAAGTAGGGAGACGTAACTGATTACAGAACGTAGCCAAGGTTGAGACAAATTCCATTTCAATTTAGCCAAAATAGGAGAGTTACTGAATTCAGCTCATCAACTAAACTTCTCTACAATACTTCTTTAAATCATTATTTATTTAACATATCTTCTGAATTCACTTTGTCTCCAGAAATGGCCGAATTAAAATGACACTGACCCAAACCCTGAATGTGAAATGCAAAAAGGAATTACAATGTACTGACAGAGAGATCAGAAGATAAAATAAAGAAAGGGAGGAGGAAGGAATATAACTGTTTAACCACGATGAAGCATACATAATACAATGTAAACTAGAAATGGGAATTAATGACATAAGGGTGCGTGCACATGTGTGCGTGTGTGTGTGTATCCACTGCACTCACTCTGGAGTTTGTCAAGCAGCTTGGATCGAGAGGATGTCCCTTTTCCTTCCCACTCAGCCTTGGCTCGGAGATCATCAGAATGGCTGCACATCAGGTACCTAAGCATCCAACAAATGTGCTTTACAGCATGTTCGCTCCATTGTATTCTAATTCAATACACATTTTGGTAAGACATATAATATGCTCCTAAACCTGACAAACTGAATTTAAAGTAATCATGCCCAGATGTCACTGCTAAAGCCATGACATGTGGAATCAAATGTTTTCACCATTAGGTTTCCATTTGTAAGTGGGTTATAAAAATACTTATGTAAAAGAGAAACTCAGATCACCTTTAGATTGCGCTAGTTATTTTAAGATATTATGATAGTAGAAATGCATATCTAAAATTGAAGACTAAAGGGCCTTAAAGTGAGCAGCAGAATTATACCCGCTAAGAATATGGATGCGCTCTGTGTTGTACTTCAGAGGAGTTAATTCTGCTCTGAGAACATGTAGTGCCTCCAAGACTTTCCCATCTTCTAAATACTCCAAGTACTTCTGTTGCAAGAGCAGAAACTTCATCCGCTAAACAGAGGTAGAAAAAAATTTTTTTCCAGCAAGCGGTCGAGCAAAATATAAAAGATTAATACCTGACAGTAAAAGCACGTGTATGGGAAATTGCTCTCTCACCACAACAGCATTTGGTGAATGCATCAATGCTTTCAGCTCATTGAGATCACTTTCAGCCTACCATGGAAAAAAAGAGAGAGGTTAAAAAAAGGCAATTCATTAAGGTCACAAATAGATCTACAACTGACTGAACCTGGTCACTGCACTGCAAATTATTTGGTTCTTACCAAAATAAAAAAAATTTAAACTTAAGATTTAGAAGTGTTAGATAATATATCTTGTTTTAAGAGTAACTTCAACTTTACACTATAATCTTCTTTCTATATTTAACAATCTTAATTCAAAGAAATCTTGTCAAGTGAAATTATGTCCATGCAGCAAGATAATTTCTCTTGACAAGACTTCTTTGAATTAAGATTGTTAAATATAGAAAGAAGATTATAGTGTAAAGTTGAAGTTACTCTTAAAACAAGATAAATTATCTAACACTTCTAAATCTAAGATTTTTTTTATCTTGATGAACCAAATAATTTGCAGTGTGGCAAAACTAAAGGAGGATAACCATAATCATGTCCATCTTTTAAGGAACTGAGATGATCTGTGTGTTCTTACCACAACACTACAAATAAAGGCATGAGACAGTCTGCTGCCAGAACCAGCACTCAACATGATTATGTTTCTATTACCTTGTCCCATTCTCCCTCCATTACATGGTTGCGGAACTTAGTGGCAGCTGGATGCTCGAGTCTACAGCCTGACTCCTGCATGAGGAGGTCCACTGTCTGACTGGAGAAGGAAAAGATATTGACATTTATTTATTTATTTGCCCATTTTAAACTGCTACAAGGTAATCATAAAACAACATCTTTATTGATGACATAAAAAAACAAAAAGGACATCTATAATTCTATGATTAATGATTGCTTATACAATTAGAATGAAGTCCCATGGAGTTTGTTGTTAATGTCTCATGGTGATTGATATAAGTGAGGTGTTTAATGGTGGACCTAGAATGTAATAAATTCAGCAACAACTACCTCAAAGACTGTATTCACTCATAAGGTAGCTGTTCATTTTAAATATTCCAGACTGTCAAAAATCAAGCTGTGGATTAAACACACTCCTAAAATCTGTATTCTGAGCTAGACGTTGAAAATGAAAACACTGATGGTGCTGTGGTTCTGTCTTAAACTGAATGTGCTTGAAAAACAGGTATCCAGTGTACCGATTTGTAGTCTTTCTGTATTCTGCAAAATGGAGCCCCCTGCGTCCTTTTTTTACCGGTTTGTTTATCTTGCTCATTCTTCATTCCCCACATAAAGACTTAATAAACACCACCAGACACAAAGCACCACTCATAATGTATATATTTACAGAGATATTTTGCTTCCCTGATGCAACTCATTCCCTGTTAAGACAAAAACGACTCCAGCTACTTACTTAAGCCCTAACCCGTGTAGATGTTGTCCTATTAACCGAATCACATCCTCATCAGACTGAGACAGTCGTTTCTTCTTTTTCATTGAGCCGGTCTCTGAGCCCAAGGTCGTGGCGGTGGAGGTGGCAGGGTTGCCCGGTGTTGGGACTCCGTTGTTTGCGGTGACAACAGTGCCGTTGTTTGTGGAGGACAGCAGCCCGTTTGAATGCGCTCCTCCGACTGCTGACGATTCGCCGTTTTGGGCACTATTCAGGCAGGACAGCTCAGAATTTTGTCCCTGTCCTGCCCCGTTGGCCTGCATGTTACAAACGCTGGTGTCAGTATACCTGTACAGGTTGAGGCAGAGAGCAGAAATCGCGCGGGGGCTCGGGAGAGAAGCAAAGCCCGAAACAGCCGCAGAGAGGCCCGCGCTCCCGGCAGAAGCCTCGGTCTCTCCTGCACCCTCCGCCGCAGACACTCGGGCTTTCTTCCGCGGTGGCGAAGCTCCGCCCGGTTCCGAGTCGCTGGAGGAGCGAGCGGAGGCCAGAGTTACTTCACTGGGAACGTAGGTGACAAGACGCCCGAAGACTAGTCTCTCGCTGTCAAGACGTCCAAGTGAAACCCACTGCAGAAGACCACTGCAGTATTCACACTTTATTTCGCTTAAGAATGCGACCGCCGCTGTTGTTATTGTTTGTCAGAACAGCTGCAAGTCCGTTATGGACGTCTCAACGTGATGACGTCACTGGGAAGCCCTAAACAACCTTGAGCGTTATGCTCCCTTCAAGAGCCGATGTAGTTTCTTATTTATCAAAAGGTAATAGAGCTCAGTGGAAACAATATTGTTTATGTTTATATTGTCTAATTTCCCCTTAGTTAAATATGGAATTAAGATGAATTCATTACGCTCCACAAAAACCTGATTAACATTGTCCTGCTATAATTAATCAAGATTGAAAAATCGATCACTTGAATACAGCATTACCTTATATCATCAGTGTACTGGTACAGAAATGAAATGGTATACAATAGTAAGAATGGTACAATAAAATAAAAATGAAACATTTAGTCAGAATGATAAATAATAAAACTAAAAAAATAATCAGTATCATGTTATATTTTTTTCTTCGCATTCTAATTCAGTGATGGAGAACCTAAAGTTTGCTTGTTAAATAAGGTTTATTATGAATAAAACTGAATTCTGACTGCAGTGCATCAATTATGTATGTATGTATGTAAATAAGAGGTCAACTTCATTCAAAGTACCATTTTATTCCCATGTCCTAGGATATATATATATATATATATGTATATAAAAAGAACATTCAAATCATATTTCAGTAAAACCCTGCATCAGGCGAGGAAAGAAAATAAAGAAGAAAAAAAAACTAAACACCTCCATAACATTCCTTCAGAATCCATTACAACAATTCCAAAACAACAAATACAATTTTGCTTGTGGTTTCTCATTCATTATCCCTGATACCTGTAATAAATTAACAGCAAACTGTTGCCACGCACACTACTCCAGTCTAGTACCTGATAAAACTGCACCATACTCTTTTCAGTGAAACATATACAATATAAAAATATGAATTAGTGGGTAGAGAATGTTTTTTGCAAAGGGTATTGGAGAACAGAACATTGTAAAAGAATAAACTATTGCACATTCGTCTAGTATTTTAGGAAAGTCTTTGATGGGAATATAATCAGAGATCTGAAAAGCATCCATATCTCCAATACTGCCTGAAAATCTTGTCACCGTATTTGCACTTTCATCTAGTGCATGCATACTGTACATATACACTTGCTTTTCGCCTGCTCACAGTGACACGTCCATCACCCCAGTGGAGTATATATACAGGACACATTATGTTATGGCACTTCTTGTATGGCACACTAAAACACTGGGTAGAAAAATGGGTTGACCATTAAGGGCTGTAAAGTCCAAAGCCACAGAAATAAAGGGAGGTTGATTAAAAAGATGTTCAGAACAGCAGGCAAGAACAATGCGTGCATGCATATGCACACACATAATGGCAGAGAGTGCCAGTGTGCTTCCCTTTATATATGTTAAAATTTGCTCCTTAATCATCAAAAAAATCTCAGACATACAACAGAATTTTTAACAATAACTTATATAGGATCAGTTTAAAAGTCACCTGTAAAAGCAATGTATGTCATGTACAATCCACTGGGTCACTAAAGCTACTGTTTGTACTTTGTGTTGTACTCAAACAATAGTTTCACTGATTCAGCAGATAGATTATTTTCAGAAAATTATTCATTCATCCTTCCATCCATCCATCTAGTCATGGTTCAAATGATCTAATATATTATAACCCTGTATTTCTCCTGAGAGACCAGAGAGAATCTCACTTACACTCTATTTCTGTGATCTGCCTCCTTTTTTACACGTGTAACAATATTTTTAAGGGGAATTCCACAGACGCTTACCATTTCTACCTAATTCAATACTTTAGAATTAAAGAATGTGGTTCGGATTTTTCTTTTACGAAATATGCACCGTTCATTCAGAATTATTTACAATGGCAGTGATAGGAACCAGAAGATCACTACAGGCTGTCTTATTATGTGATGAAGCTTTGACCGTACTCTGTGCCTTGTTCTCATTCCAACTCTTACACAGTGCATGCAAAACCAACTCCCAAATCATGACAAGCAATTTGGATGATTAATATAGCCTGTAGGTATAGCCAGTCACCACATGTAACAGTAAAAATGGCAGTGTAAGAGGATTTTCTTAAAATCTATCCGAATACTGCATCAGTCACATACACATACAGATGAAGAATTGCAGTAGGCTTACAGAGAAAAAGAAATAGAACAGCCCAGGGCAGATGGTTCTATGAATGTCCTTTTGTGCTAACAGGAACTAAATGTATTTTTTTTCCCATTTTAGATTTCCCAACATTACTTATTAAAGAACTCATTGTGTGTGAATGGAGACAATGACCCCAGGTTCCTATCACAAATTTTAGGATTGTCTTACTCTTCCCATTTTCTCCTTTCATTTCTTCTCTTTTCTTCAGTCTTCATGACTTAATTTAATTTCTTAAATCACCACTAATAATTTTTGGAAAATCTGTGAAATTCCCCTTATGTGTTTTAAGTATGTTACGTGTATCAGTTGGGCGAGTGTTAACAGGAAGTTTTGTATTTGTTGATTTCATGTGCATGTAGGTCAAGAGCTGTCCACCACCTGATGAGGCAGTGTGACAGAGGAGCCATTGATGAAGGAACCCTGTTTTTCTCGTCCTTTTAAGAAATAAGTTAGCAACTCCCCCTTCCCTTTGACAAAGATTGGTCCTCTTCTCACAAAACGGAAGCCATAGTCCTTCAGGATATTATAGCAGTCTTCCACCACCTGGGGGCAATACACACCATGTTACTGATAGCCTCAGATTTACAACAATTACCATCATCCTCATCACCATCATCATTTGCCAAACTGCTTAATCCTACTAAGGGGAGGCTGGTGCCTATTTCAGCTGACACTGGCCAAAGGTGGAGTACACCCTGAACAGCTCGCTAGACCACTGCAGGGCAAAACACAACCATCCACACTCACACCGAGGGTCAATTTTAAACAGCCAGTTAGCCTAATGTGCATGTCTTTGGAATGTGGGAGGAAACTGGAGTACTCGGAGGAAACCCACACAAGCACAGGGAGAACTTCACACAGAAACACCCTCGTCCAGGAATTGAACTCAGGGCCTTCTTGCTGTGAGGTGGACATGCTAACCACTACGCCACCGTTTCACCTACAGTTTCCATAATTATTAGATACATTTTTAGTAGTATTGACACCCTACATCATTTACATACACACACACAAACACACACAATGGAGTTCCCTTAACTTCCAAACTAATCACATAGTAAAATTTATGACAGCTTGTAACAATCATGTCAAAACAGCTTGAACAAAATCATGTTCAATATAAAAAAAATGAAAGCAAACACGATATTGCTGTTAGTGAACATGTAAAACAGGTTATTTCTCCCTAAACAGAACAGTATGATAAAATGTTTGTTTAATTTCTAAAATCACCTGAATGTTTCCCATTACTCCCGTAGACTCCATGCGACTAGCCACATTAACAGTGTTGCCCCAGATGTCAAAATGAGGTTTCCGAGCCCCTATGACCCCCGCAAGAACAGCGCCCTTATTCAACCCTATGGAGAAAAAAATCTATCAATATACTTCAGATATTTTGATCATTGGTTTTCCTCTACACTACAATGTTTGCCACATACCAATTCGAAGCATGAAGTTGTTAAAGGACTGATAATTAATGTTCATCAGAGTAACTTTCATGGCCAAAGCAAAATCTGCTAGGTCTGCCAAGTGTTGCCAGCGCTCCCTGTCAGACAATTCTTCTTTATGCTGAGAGGGGAAAAAACAATCCTCTTGTCATTAGCATCTTTAATGTATTTATATCCAGTCACAAAGCATATTTCTAATTAAATAACCCCATTCCCTCACCTTCATGCAAGCATAGCCATTAGTGTTGGTGTCAGGGGTGACTCCTGATGCTGCCATGTAAGTGCTGCCTATAGTCTTAATCTTGGTTATACAGCGAAACTGAGGCTCATCCAGAAGCTATGAAGACCAAAATACATATTAGATTAGATTATATACCTGATTTTCAAATATAATCACTCAATTTAGGGAAAACATGTAAAAGATTATTACTTACACTATCAAAGTCTGAGATAATTTCATTGAGAAATCTCAGACACTCAATACCCCCATTATTAATGCTTTCTTCTGTGTAAAAGTCAGAGAAATTTGGGATAGAGGCGAACATGACCCCGATCTCATCATAGGACTGGCTGTACAGTTCCTGGAAGGGGATATTTAAAAATATATTAAGAGTATATATATATATATATATATATATATATATATATTTTTTTTTTTTTTTTTTTTTTTTTTTTTTTGTGCTGCTTTCATCCTGAAGCCACCTGGACAGATTATCTTACCTCATCCCTCTTTTTGGAACCCAGAAAGTGCCGGGCAACATGTTCTGGCAGCATGTTCGTGACCAGAGCCTCGTTCCAGCGTCTCATTTCGTACACCTTCTCCTTCTGCTCATGTACCTCAATTTTCCACAGGAACAGCGTGCGTGCCAGTTTCTCCACCTAAGATGAAATGATTCCGAAGAATATGTACAAGACCAAATAGAATAACAGAGAAGAACATTGTTACAGACAGAACTCAAGTCATTACTGAGGTGAAGAGAGAGTGAGAGAAATAGAGAGAGAGAGAGAGAGAGAGAGAGAGAGGAATACAGAAAAATCACGTACATGTCGTGCAAAGTAGTAGAAGCTGACCATCATGATGAAGATCATCACGGTCATTGTATATTTGGATGGCACAAGGTTGTTTCTGCCAAGGAACAAAAGAGAAAACCATCAGATTATTCAGCATATAATTCAGCAACAAATCAATAAAAATAATAATAGGGGTGGGCAATACAAGAATATGATATTGTTATTGTCATAAATTATAATATACATATTGTAACAAATTATACAATTATATGTTTTTAGGAGCATTTTACTGTATGTATCACATTATTTCTACATCACAAACCTGCATTATGTAGAGAAAAAGGTATATATGTTTGGGGCACATTTTTTTTTTTTTGGTCTTTTTTCAATAAAGTAGATAGGAGATCCGTAAAATTAATCGAAAACAATCCATCACAACCCCAGACAGTCTGAAGACATTACTGATAAGGAGTAAATGAGTACTTTCTGTAGTATTGCACTGGTGTTTCCTAGTGCTCTGTTCCAAAAGTATTCTGGGCTTGTCTATTACTTAAACATCTATAGCTGTTGTAATGTGATAATTTTGCCATGCCACCCACCCCAACTTCATGCTTTAAAAAAAATCATGATCATAATTTTGTACAAGCACCCACCTGTAGTTTTTATAGTGGGTTAAATCATACTGGTCAAAGATGTCCTTCCAACTGTAAATATTGACGATTCCTGAGGCTACACTGATTAGTAGCATCAAAGTAAGCTTCACCATGTGGCTGACCTGCACCAGCATGGTAGTAGCAATCAGCGCTAATACAGCAATGTAGCTGTAATATTTGGGGTTCTCCAAACAACCACTAAGTTCTCCTGGGGCTGGAGAAACATCACCGACAGACTGGGGAGGCTGGCAGCTTAGCTACAAGAATGGATACACAAGTAAACAAGCTTGAATAGCAGATCGAAGGTGATATGGCAAGTCTGTGTGACAGGATCAGTGATACAACCTTAAAAATGTTTTGTTACTTAGCCAAGGCAATTTATCAAGTTTTAGAAGAACTAGGCCGGCCCTTTGATTAGCAACGAACCTTTTATAATATGACACCACAGTTCCAGTCACCTTGGCTTAGTATTAGTAGTATATGCATTTATGTACCATAGTATTTATTAACACTAACAAATAGTGCCTTAAAATAATATCTAAAATAATATTTCAAAAATTCTATTCTTATCCCAAATGTAATAGTATAACTATGGCTGTTTCTAATGTAAGTAACAGGTAATGAAAGTCACCCAGTAGTGCCTCACCATGTCTACTATATCAGCCAGTGTGAGGATGGATATGGCTGCCATGGCCCAAGTGTTGCGAGCCCAACGTGTGTGGTCAATCCATGTAGAGAATGACACCAGTCTCTTAGGAAATACCTACAAAATCAAAACAAGTCATTAATCCCACACATCAAATCCATTCAGCCACACGAAGGACTTCACTGATAAAATGGGTGTAGTGATTTCAGGACTGGCTCTACATTCAACATTCATATACATTCAAAATTCATGTTAAATGTAAATAGAGTTTGGTCACTTATCCTAGTGACCAAACTCTATTTACATTTAACATGAATCTTGTAAGTCTCCCTGTAAAAGTACATACATATATTAAAGGCTGATGTACATGTATACAGTAAAATGATGATACAGTATAAAATGATTACGGTATGCATATTAACATTGTCACAATTTCCTCCGAGATCAATACAATATTCTGATTCTCATTCTGATTCTGATTACATACATTGGGCAATGTGTAAACTAACAGCGTATGGGGATCGCATGCTATCATCCAGTCCCTAGTCGAATGTACTAGAAGAAGTTAGCACATTGAGCATATTTCGCGACCATTTCCAACCTCCGTGACCACCTGAGTTCTAAGAGAACATGGTAAAACGCGGCCAAACCAATGACCAAACATGAATGTGTGAAAGGGGTATAACTACTGTAACTTTTATACATTCACTAGATATGTAACACTATCACCTCCAGCGCTCCAGCCCCCGGAACATCTAGGCCGGCATTCCCTTTTTACCTTTTCCTTTTCTGCGCTCACCCATTTCACCTACTCGCCATTAAGTATCTAATTTATTACTCCTGGGTTTCACTGGCTGTCCTGTCCTTTAGTTTCCTACTTAAGCCAGTCTGTTTGTTTCCTCACCATCAATTCACTGTTGTGTTCCGTGCTAATGTCTGCTTGCCTGTGTGCTCTCTTTAGTGAGTTCCCTCATGGCCGTTCCAGGCTCACACCCCGCGACTGGAATTGTGAACTGTGTACTTCACCAGTTTTCGTAGGTTTTTCTGACTGTTCTGCTAAATTACGAATTTTAATCTTTCCTCCAGAGACTTGCGTAACTCTGTCTTCCACAAGCCTGTGTGGAGGTCTAATGCCAACTAGTTTGTTTTGTTTATGTTTTCTTCTTGTGCCCTCACAAATAAACACCCCACCACATAAACATATCACTCTCGCAAGAGTGTGAAATCGCGAGAATAGTACATGAGTCCCACAGTTCATATAAGGTATGTTAATGACAATAAGAACAATACAGATATTAAACAAACAAATCAGATATAAACTACTTAACTTCTGAATAAAATAAAACTAGAAAGAAATATAAATCACTCACCATGTATTCATGATTTATTACGTTTGGATTTCCTTTTAAAAACATAAAATAATCTAATTTACATTTGATTGTGACTTCTATGCACTTATGACCCTGCTTCTTCCTCAAAAGCCCTTCACACCTTCTTATAAATACTTGTATTCTTTTATTTTAAACATAGTTCAAAAATAAAAGTAATTATAACTTAATAGAATGTCTTAAGACTGCTGAGTGTGCTGAATACTGAACCCCCCCCCCAAAAAAAAATCTCTAAACGAGTTTCAAAATGTTACACTAAACGTAGTGTCAAGTCACTGCTTTCCTGCTTTTGTACTATAATTGATATTATTCATTTGGGCTGTTTCACAATCAGGGTACACTTTTTGGGTTCATAGTAGCTCAAAACTAAAACTTCTAGTTTTTGTGGTTTCTTGTTACCAGTCAACACCTTATGAGACTAGAATATTTATTATATATATGTATTATAGTATCAGAGCTACAGGTCTAATGTCGTCTAAATTACCATGGGTGAAAGTATAACTGGTACATGGTCTCAGGAATAACTAGAATTTAGAATCTAGAATCTAGAACCAATTGTAAAGAATTCACAGCATTAAGAATATAAGCTCACTAAACATGTTACCTGAGCAGGTTTCATGCAATATTAGTTGTGTATATTATTAACTGCAGTAACAACAGCATCAGTGACAATCATTGTGGTTTTCCGGAGAAGACACTTTTTGACGGACACGCTTATCAAGCTGATGTGGAACTCTGTACAGAAAAAAGCACTTCTGTCCTCCACATGTAATGTCTACTTTGCAGAGAAGACATTTTTGTCAAACAAAGGATCCAGAAAAAGCCACTTAGATTATAAATAGACCTTACAAGCAGCAGAATATCTTTCTAGATTGCATGAAAATACCCCTCCAAAAGTAAAAGTTAGTTAGTAATTAGGAGTGCAATTCAGAATTTTATCGTGTAAGAGCTACTATTTTTATTATAGTGGATAGAATTGAATTCTGAACTTGGTCAAAACTTGAGCAATATTTTCCTCTGATAACACTATTTATCGGAATTGAGAAAAGATTTCACTAGTGTAGATGGGACTACTCTTCCTCTATACAACAATAAATCAGAGACAGTCATAAAGTATGCAAGTGCATACTTAAAGGGGTCCCTTGTATAATTAACAAAAAAAAACCCTGACCATGAAACAGGATAATGTGCCCTGTTCGAACATGCCATGTTTTGTCTGGGTCAGTGTTCCTCTCGTTATCCACCTCAATTGGTGTTTCCATTGTTAACTGTGATTGCTTTGGGCATGTTTAACACACTAGCAGTCAATATCGCTGTAGAACTGTTCAAGTTAATTAAAAGTGCAATGACCGGACTAATAAGATTACATCAGATGCATGAGTGAATAACCAATGTTATAGTGAGGACATTAAGTCTGCGGTCTACTGCAGTAATATTATATTAGTGCAGCACTTGCCTGAAAAAAGGGACATGCATTGGAATGGGCTGATCTTTCTAATAAAACTTCAGCTCCCAAGGAACTATGTACATGTTATGTGTGTCTGGCTAAAGTGCTAGGTCACTCACCCGTGGGAAAATGGCTGCTAGGGAGCAGATGGTGAGAATGAGCAGCAGCACTTCCCCCACAGCTAGAGTCACGTAGTTGGCTATCAACCTGTCAGATATATACAGCAGACATTTCGGGACAGCCAGAATAGTAAAGATCATTACATCACTATTAACTGTATTCTTTCAGACAAAACATTTTAAATGCAGAAAACTGTATGAAAATCATATGGTGTGTTTCATGGCATGTATACAGAATGGAAACCAAAAGTACTGCTTAAATAGCCATTAGGACCCTTGCATTAAACTATGTTTACCATTTCACCATATAAAACATATTTAGGTCTTACTACATATTACATGATGTTCTATCTCTGGAACAATTCAGCAACATCCACTTCACCTTCAGCGAATAATTGTTAAACACCTGTGCCCAACGCCATTATCATTATCACTCTAGCGCTCTTTACAGATAATGATTATTCAGATATAGGTAAAGAGTTCATTTCTGACCATGATCAAAAGCAGAGAATGCTATTACTAGTGATGACAATGTCCTGCGTAATTTGAAGTTTTATGTATTAGTAATCTAAACAGCACCTTTTCCTCACTGCTTGTCCTTCCTTTTTCTACCAGCACACTATTTAATGCTGTATGGCACACATGTAATATGTCCATAGACAAAAGAATATGTGCACTGTGGTGTGACTCACAGAGGGTCTATAAGTGCCTCAATTGCTGCTGTAAAAAGCAGCACTACACAGGAACAGCTGAAGGCGGCTCCACTCTGCTTCTCCTTTTCAACCGAGAAACGCGTCTCCAGCTCAGGGTTTACGAAACGCAGCGAAAGGCGGTTGGTGTACTTTCCCTTTAATCTAAGACAAGCACACATTGTAACAGTAAATAACCATTCTATTACAACTATTATAGGGCTTAATAACAGAAAGGTTTAAAGTCACTTTTCATATAAGTGAAGTTTTTTAAATAGTACAAATAATAGAGATTAAAAAAATACATATGACTTTAATATTATGATTTAAAATTTGGATAATACCTGATTCATAACTATGCTGGCTGAGTATACCGTATGATAGCACTTTGCTATGAGGCAAGTTCATATCACACACTAAATTCAAATCAAACCAGACCTGATGCTAATCTAGCATTTCAAGTCAGTATATGTCTTAATAACAACACTAATTATCAGACTGGTGCATCCTTAGCTAAAGTACAGCATATGCCGCTATATAAATATAAATTTGCACTTACGCCTGCACTGTCTCTCTCTCCAGCAGTGCCTCGTTCAGGAGTTTATTCAGCTCCTGCTCATTTTCCTGAGCATCGATAACTCTCTCAGCCAGGTCACGCAAACGAAGACGGCGCCGAGGGTTTGGGAATGAGGGATTCACCACCTGAACACACACACACACACACACACACACACACACACACACACACAGACACATAGACACACACAGACACACACAGACACACACAAACACTATGTAAAACAGGTCATTCATAATCCAGCCTGGTATAGGTAGCATCTGGCCTTTTTTAGCACAAGCATTCATCCTTCAGTTTGTGTCATATCATCACAGGTTTTATGCAATTTTACATGTTAGGAACTTTAAACACAACTTTATTGCTGTAGTGAGAGTGGATAGAGCAAGGTTATAAAGTGTTAGGTTACCCGGGTATCCAGCTCCTCTGGTTCTTCAGGTGTAGTGCAGGCTGTATGTACACTGCCGTTACATTCTGTAGTGTTGATCAAAAGAGGAGAGTTCCCATTCGATGAAGTCACCGATAGCTTCTGGAAGAAATGACATAGAATGAAGGACAAGGAAGAAAAGCAAGTACAAACTGCTGTTTTGCCACCAGAAGAATAATTGGGATGTAAATTTGAGGTGTCCCTCACCACTCCATTGATGCCATTCTTGCTCACTGGTCCTTTGGGAACAACAACCAGGTAAGTCTCAATGCCTCTCTCTCTCAGGTATTCACAGCGTTCGCCTCCATTCCCTGGCTCAACATCAAATTCACCATGAAGACACTCCAGTGTGCTCTGAGAGATGTGTACTCGCCTAGCAGAAAAAGGAGTACAGGAATATAGGATACAGGCACATTTTGACAGCATAAAGGCCTAGTCCCAATAGCATGTTTAATGAATCATAAATTAATAAACAGATCATTTTTCAAGCCTCATCCACAGACATGGACATAATTATACATAATTGTACTGTCATTTACAAATCATTCTTTATGAATTTCTAGTGATATTGTAAAAATTTTTCTTAAACGCTTGTTAAAAGGGTCCAATGACATAGTCCTATGCATCCACAGGTTGATCCAATAAAACCTCCTACATTTCAAAGGTAAATCAAAACAAATCATTAAAGATAATCAAATTATTATTTGCTCACAAGAAACTTCATTCAGTACATTTTTTATACATCATGTTTTAAAGATGACATCATCCAAATAGTGGCCATCATTTTCTATACACACTTGGAGAAGATTTCTGACGGCTGCCATTGCTCAATGGCTCATGACAATGGGTGAAACAGCGACTATCTTCTGCTGAATAGCAACCTTAAGGGCTTCAAGAGTTTGGGGTCAATGAGTATACACTCGTAATTTAAGGTAGCCCCACAGCAAAAAAAATCACAAGGGGCAAAGAGATCACCCGATCCAGAAACATTTCCCTCAGCACTTCCAATGATATTTGAGCTGTATGAGCTTTAGCTCCATCTTACTGAAACCACACATCAAGATCTTCCAGCTCATGGTTTTGAACTTGGGGTAGGGCTACAAACAGTCCTTAGCACTGCCTCTCCTGCCTCACTAAATTTTATGTGTGCAAATAAATTCATGTGTGCAAATAATAATTTGATTATTTTTAACCTTTTTAATTTATCTTTGAAATGTGGAAGTTTTTTTAGGTCCCCTTGTACATTAAATGAAAACATTCCAGGACAACTATTAGTCGTGCACTCCAAAAATCTAGCTTTATGGAAGAGTGGAAAGAGGAAAACCGTTGTGGAAAAAAAGCCATAAGATGTTCCGTTTGCAATTTGCCACAAGTCCTGTGGGGGACACAGCAAACATGTGGAAGAAGGCGCTCTGGTCAGATGAAACCAAATTTTCATTTTTTGGCTTTATGCAAAACGCTATGTGTGGTAGAAAACTAACACCATCCCCACCGTGAAACATGGTGGTGGCAGCATCATGCTGTGGGGATGTTTGTCTTCAGCAGAGACAGTGAAGCTGGTCAGAGTTGATGGGAAGATAGATGGAGTCAAATACAGGGCAATCCTGGAAGAAAACCTTTTTTAAAAACCTTCCTTATTTGTAAAAAAAATTTGAAAACCATGTATCAATTTCCTTCCACTTCATAATTATGTGCCACTTTTTGGTGGTCTATCACATAAATTTCCAATAAAATAAATTTACGTTTGTTGTTGTAACGTGACAAAATGTGAAAAAGTTCATACTTTCGCAAGCCACTGTACATGACCACCCTCTTGATCTCCAAAAGAAACGGGACACCTTATCCTACATAATATGCATGCAAAACAGAGGGGTAGGGCCAAGTGGTAAGGCCTTGAATTGGGAATTGGGCCAAAGTACACAACACATAGTGAACATTTTTCCAGATATAAGACCTAAAGTTGCTGCTCAGGACTCACCCGGGTATACCTCCTGCCTCCATTTTGTTGGCCACTGTGACATCTGTGGACCAGACATCATACTGCCAGCGCTTCTGTCCCAGCACCCCACCAAGAACTGTCCCAGAATGCACCCCAACACGCATGTCGACATCTGTCTGCGTCTTCTCTCGAACATAGCTAAATATGATTTGAATTAACAGCATGTAATCTAATCATCATTAGACAGTCTGGATAGTGGTGTTTTCAGAGCACAGTATTTTTGCTGCTCAGTTATTACTCATAAGCCAGCATGAACATTAAGAAAAGCAGTACATTCTAACAATGGTTATAATTTTTTTTATGTTTGTATCCTTAAAAAGATATGATGTTGGAAGGCATTTGTCACATACGAAATAGCTTCCACCATGGCCAATCCCATCATTATGGAGCAGGCTGCATGGTCTTCTCTGTAATCCGGAAGGCCACAGATACAGTAGTAGCAGTCCCCAAGGATCTTAATCCTCAGTTGGTGATATTTCTACAGAGTTCAAATGTGCAGAGTCATGACTCAGTATAACTTAGAGATATAAAAAAATATATATATTTATTACTAGGTCAGAGGTAAGCATCCCTGGTCCTGGCAGACCTCCTGGTCCTGGAGGATTCCCTGCTCTGATACACCCACTGCAACTCAGGAAGAGATGTTAATTAAATTATTAACTGACTCAGGTCTGTTGGGAGCAGGAAAAAAACACTAAAATATGCAGGACAGGAGGTCCTCCAGGACAAGAGTTGGGAACCTCTGGATTAGGTACTGCTGCAGAGTGTGTATAAACTTTTGCATGCCCTCCTCACATCTATGTTGGTTTCACCTAGGTTCTCCAGTTTCCTCCAACTTCCTAAAAATATCATGGTAAGTGGATTGACTTTGAAATGCCTTGTCTTTGAAATGCCCCGTCTTTGAAATGCCCCCAAGTGGTATGAATTTTTGTGTACATGGTGCCCAGAATCCAGAATATATTTCAGACTGGTGCTATGGGAAGAGACTCCAGTAAATTATGGTCAATTAATGAACATTTATTGGCTGGCCCAACACCTGCCCAAGCTCTACACTGTGCCTTGACTAAATGTGTATTGTAGTTCCTTTAATACTTAAAAGAATTGGAATTTATGTCTGCGGTATCAAATAATGCTCTATAGATCTATAGTATCTCCCAGTGTGTCCAGATTCTGGACAGTATCCATTCATCCATAATCTGTACCGCTTCTAAGGGTTACAGAGAAGGCTGAAGCCAATCCTAGCTGAATTCGAGCGAGAGGCAGCGTACATCCTGAACAAGTCGACCGGTCTACTGCACGGCTAATACAGACACTTACACTTACAACCGCCATTTGACATAATCTACATGTTTTTGGACTGAAGGAGGAAACTGGAGTACCCAGAGAAAACTTATACTAGCATGGGGAGAATATGCTTCACCTAAGAAAGGGCCATGGTGCAGAATCGAACCCCAAGCCTTCTCACTATGAAGTGACAGTGCTAACCACTAATACACCGTGCCCCCCTGGACAGTATTTCATCCTGAATTCATGTAAGCATAACAAAGTACACATATACTCCCAGTGTAATAGATAGTGGAAATAGGCAGTCACTTACAGCAGCAAGTTTGTCAAAGCGAGCAAAAAGCTCATTGAGCAGCTTGACTAGCTCCTGTGCACTACAGGAAGAAGAGAGCTGGGTGAATCCCACAATGTCTGCAAAGATAATACTGCAAAAGAAAAACACCACATACAACTACATTAACCTCAAGCATTCACTGTTTAACATTAGGCATGTAATCCTTTTCAATAAAGCTATTCAAGTTTTTGCTTTCTTCTCAATTGACAGCAGTGTATTGTGATTTGTACTGTATGGGACTCACCTAACATTTTCATGGCGATACATGTACATAGTGTTGAACTGCTGCATCTCTTTCTGACTGGCCTCTTTTTTCATGTCTTGTAGCATCTCGTCTGCTATGTGCTTGGGTAGAATGGACAGCAGTAGACGTTGCTGTGAGCAGAGTAACAGCATCACAGTGTACATTAAAGTAAATGTATATGATAATGTGTAGGATCGAATACAGATATAATATTAACCTAAAGCTTTGCACCACTTGTACTATTTACTGCTAATGGATCATCTCTGAGACCATCTTCCTTGACACAAATCAAGTCTTCAGTACTATAAATAGGTGACAGCTAAATACCCTGAACACCAAACCAATTTGATCATGTACATCCTTATATACTATGACTACATAACAAATAACAGAGCCTAATATTTAGTGACTAAATAATAGCCTGTCCATTAGATTCAGGAAATAATTCAAAATAGTGAACTGGATACTCTGCAGTGCCCTCACTAGAATTATCATAATATTGGAACACAATTGCAATCAAGATGGCCCTGTATCACCACACACACACACACACACACACACACACACACACACACACACACACACACACACACACACACACACACACA
>JBCNYH010000001.1:19357535-19375172 GCA_039654325.1 Tandanus tandanus
CCATCGCAGGTTACCTTCCCAGTATTTTTTTTACTGGTACCCATTTATACTGCTGGGTGGACAGAGGCACACTTGTGATTAAGCCCTTCCCCAGGGGTCTTAGCACAGTGGGGGTCTAATGGGGATTCGAACCCATGACCTCCTGAACCCAGCACCCTAACCACTACGCCACTGGCCCCAATATTTAGTGTGGCCACCCTTTACTTTGATTACAGCATTTAACTTTTCAGGCATAGTGTTCACATATTTTTTTATTTCCTCACTTGCTAAATCATTCCATAGGGTTTGAAGTGCATTCATGCTATGCAAAAGTAAAAAAAAAATTAAAAATTGGTATTTTCAGTGTTTTTGTTTATTAGCAATACTTTTACCTCAATATATTTGTCGGAATGATTTTTTTGGTTCTCATTGCCTACAATAGCATTGTTCAATACATTTTCAACAAAAAATTATAGAAAAGTAATTTTTTACTTCTTTTTATTAGGAGCCCTTTTAGACAAAAGTGGTGGTGTATAATCTTCACTGCACACTACTGTAGGCTTCAGTCTGCCTGCAACTATAGTAGAAATAAATGGTTCTGCAAATGAATGAATATTTCAATTGCAATTTAATTAATTTTATACTAATGTTCAAGACACAACAATTATATCATGTTTTCAACAGAATGTGTTGATTTTAGAAAGTAAAAAGTCATAAAACACAAATAAACATGTTTTTTTACAAAACACAAATAAACATGTTTTTTACATGTGCAATAAACATGTATTTTACAGTTGCATCTTGACACCTTGGATCACTCAAATTAACCAAACTGTCAGGTGCCTAGAGATTCCCACCCCTTATACAAACACACTGAGCACATAGCCATGATAACAGAAGAGATATGGGACCATGTGACTACACTACAGCTGACACATACTGTACAGTACAGTTAAGCAGTATTACAAACTAAACCAATGCTTTTCCTTACAGATCTTACCAAACAAGTGTTGGTGTCTCAGATTGCTAACATCAAGCTCTTCCTAAAGCTATGATAACCCTTAACTCTGAATTCCCACAGTTGTTACACTGCTGAAGCATTTAGCCTCTTGCATCACTCAATATGAATCTCTCTTCAATAGAGGTTTCCACTTTTTTTTTTACTTCCAAAAGACTGATCATAAAACTCAGTATAAATGTAATGATATTAACACAGTAATTACCAAAAAGTCAGACACAAGCTACAAAGCAACCTCAAAACAGCCTCACATCCTTGTACAAGTTAAACAGTATCTGACCAATCAGATCTTCCTACAGAGCTGAAATAACACTTAAATGCTGTCCGTGTACGCAGAATGTAAAAATCATACAACCCTCAATCCAACTGATGTCCTAAATGATATCTTAAATCATTAAATCAAATAAGAAACGGGAATAAAATACTATAATTTTTAGCAATTGTTTTATGATTAAAATAAATATTAATAAGCCCCCTTTAAGGGTTAATGTCTACAAGTTAAAAAGCACTGCTGTAGACTCTTCCAGTTTTTCTTGAGCTTACCTGCTGCTGACTCTGTTCCTCTAAATTCAGCTTCACCTCTAGAGACTGCCTGGCCTCCAAAAAAGCTTTGCGGTGTTTGCGATCAGCCATGTAATATGACATAAGCCCCACTGTTATTGCGCAGATGTAGATCAGGATGTTGGCCAACAGCTGAGAAAAAGAATTTAACAAAATTATCGTTTAAACAAATCACACAGCACATATACATTTTTTTTTTTTTTTTAGCAAAAACACATTCTCATGCACAGACATGCACAACAGTTAAAGTCTATCGGCTTTTCATTTTTTAACTCTTACTTGTATCATCAGTGCACTACTCTTCAGACTCTTCCTAAGAGTGTAGGCCTAAGAGTGCTGGTCTTGTTTGCATGAATCTGACAGTAGACTGGGTATATTTTAATACTTCCTTGATGAACCAGTCATAACCGGGTCATGTAACTATAATTTCTTTACACTATAACTGTTTGCAGACATTAAACTACGAAGCTTTTATACACTTCTGCCTCATGTAAGGGTAAGAGCTCTGAGCTCTTGAGTATTCAGGAAATTGTTTTCGGTAATAAATGTTTATTTTCCATAAACATGATATTAAACTCTCTAGTGTATTTGCAAACAGCTGTATAATAAATGCAGTGGATTTAATCTAGAGATTTCTGCCTTAAATCCACATTCTCCTACTGCAGTGTATTCTAATCTTCTAGAAGGGTTTTTGTGCCATGCCTCTTGTGGCTGCAGTTTGCACCAAATAGCATTTGGACCCAGAGTGTCCAGAACACACAGCTAAACAAAACTAAAATACAAATTATTGTATCTTTTGCATCTACACAAAAGAACAATAGTGCTCTTCTCTATACAGTAAATCAAAAGTAAATCCAAATTAAATTGCATGACCCATTTTCACTATCTTTTACAACTATAATCCCATTGCTTTTGTAGACACAACTAAATATAAATACATACAGGTAAATATGCATATCGAGGTGCGACTATCTCAATATTATACTCAACTGAAATGCATGACACTAGCCTTAAAAAATAGTAATCCCATACTAAATTAAAAAAGATGGGTTTCTATTTCCAATGTAAGTTCATTTTACACTGTATTTAAAGAAAGAAACAATAATAATAAACATAACTGTTCATCTTTGGACCTCCATTTAGATAAGATGCATTTATTATCACTTTATACGTACAACAAAATACAAAAGACTAATTTAGGTCGCATCTTTTAGACAAGTGGTTACCAGGCTAGCAATTATTCACACTATTAAGAGATTAACCATTTATTAAAACCTAGATATAATATTGAGATATCTATACATGCTATGAATATAATGTTCAGAGACAACTGAACATGACAGCATGCACAGACTGTTTGTAAGTATACAGAGTCTGGGGTGCTGGGGGCACTCAGGCGCTCTCGCACACCTGTTTCCCCCCCATTACCCCGTGTCTTCTCCTCTAACTCCTGCTACTGCCAAAAGTAAAACTGTAAAATCACAGACATAATATTTTATAAGCTAGTTCTGTGAATCATGCTACAATAAACAGATGCTTCAAAAATGATTGCATGGGGGGGAAAATGTTGTAACTTCCTGTTCGTTTCTTGGGAAAAGTTGATATTTCGCTTAACTCACGATCCGCATGATGTTCAGTTGCTTAACAGTACGAATGGTCATATTGTGATACGTTAATTTAATGAACTATCCCCTCCAGTTCATATAACTGACATTACATATTTTGTGTTTTAGTAAGTAGTAGCATGTGTATGCGGGTGATTTTATGTCAGAAGTAGTAAACAAATGATGCTAACTAGGAATAATAAAATGAATTTTAACAAAGTTTTCACTGTTTGTTGGTATTACAAACTACTAGTCATTATGTGGCACCATCTAACCATCAGTCCTATGTATTTAAAGACCCATGGCATTCACTCAACATGTGAGGACATTCTGGACCAAGTGCTACACAGCAAATATCATTACCCTGGAGTTGTACTCATATATGTATGAGTTTTCATAACTAAGCCGTAGAGTGTGACAGTATTGTCTCACATTCTGGGAGAAATTTTTCATCCTTTCCTTATAAAATAAAAAGTTCAGAGATACATACGTACAAGAACCTTGTTTTCAATCCTAGTGCTCGGTAGACCAAACCAGTCTAGATTAGTAGATAAAACATTTTCCATCCCCTCAAGTGTACGCAATTGGATGGACCACTGACGTCACCTTTATAACGACAAATAGCTGTATCCATAGACCCAGCAGTATTTATTTTTCCCTGCATTACATTTCTCATGTAATGTGTTTGTATCAAGAAGTGTGGGCAAAATATAAGGCCCATAATATTCACACATATTTTACTACATTTAAAGTGTTAGTGTGCAATAGCTAAGATGTAAAGTACGCAGCTACGGTAAAAAGTTATTTAGTAAATATATATTGCATGAGATTTGAATATATACAAAACAGCCAATTGGTTATTTGTAGTGAGTATGTGAGTTCAGTATTTACTTTAAGCTTGAACATCCACTGGATATTACAATTGACTAATATTGGACAAGGACCTGAGTGTTATTAATTCCTATAAATGATAGCTTTGAGGTCCAAAGAGAAGCCCAGTGTTAGGTCTCAATCAGGTTAGTTAAAAACAATTTCATTATGCCTCCCCAAGCTTTTCAAAATGTTACCATGATGTCCCTAAACTTTAATTCTTTTCCCCTGTCCCCAGTGTCCTAACCTGTCTCCCAAGAGCAGCTCCTTGGATGTCTTCTTGCTGCTGCTGTGCGATGGTGACGCCCAGCGCCAACGTGTGCACACCGCATGACACTGCTGTGATGAGCACAATAGGTGTCAGTCGTAACGGCAGTGTCAAGAAGAAGGAGAAGCTGAAGAAGGCCTGCCAGCCTACTGTGTCACTGGCCTGGTGGAAGCGGGCAAAGTTCAGTCCTAGATAGCAAAAGATCTGTGCATCTATGAGAACCCATAGGGCATAGGGCACCAGCCGGCGGGAGATGCGCTCCGGCAGAAGGCCGTAGCGACACAGTAGGTAGAGCACAATGTCCACAGCCAGTGCTACGCATGCCACAGCAACGGATGCCAGCTTATCACTGGTATATACCACAGCACACATCACAATCACATAGCAGTCAAAGAGGGCCGCAAACACCACCAACACCAGCAGGGTTTCATGCCGTTGTCTCCGGAAATAGGTCTGGTAGAGGTTCTCCAGTGAGTCTGGGGTGAATGTGAGACGCATGAATCGAGGGAGACACAAACAGCAGCCTGAGTTACGCACGGTGACCTCATGGGTTCTTCCTACCGCTTGGCCCGGATCGGAGGGTAACGTGACCGAGCAGTCTGCTGAATACTCGGCAGAGTACTCTGGCTCGGAGAAAGCCCGGTTCCGAGGCATTTTGAGGAGCCGACAGGTTATTCGGGGGAAAATACAAATAAAAAATAGATGTGTGTTGTCTCTGTTACTCTTTAAACACAAAAGAGCGGTTCCTAGAAAGTACATCACAGGTACATAGTGCTGGTTTGCCTGGCACCCTCTTAACTCCCATGTCAAACTAGCTTCCCACCCGAGAGTCCGATGTGATGACTGGATTCAGTGTGGACCCACGATTGCCAGTCTTTGCTGTGAAACTGGATCTTGGGTGGACATTGGATTTATTTCACACAAATTCTGGTCAACCAACTGGACCTTCCTTATGGGATCAGTAAGGTTGAACACTTTGGCACTTTAAATGGTAGCCTATTTAAAAAAGAAAAAAAAACACACACACACACTTTTGAGCTCGATTCATTTACTGCCAGGAAGATGTGTGAAGTAAAAACACACGCACACACACCCCAGCACACACACTTTAACAGAGATATGGGTTTCTAGCCATGGTTGTTTACATATGCGCCTTGGTGTATGCTTCCTGCTCCGGTTGCCATCATGGTCGCTCGCGCCAGGTTTCCATGGTGAAGCCTCGCGGAGACAATGAACGCAGCTTCAGGAAGGAAGCGACGAAGAAGAAGATTATTCTGGTTTTTCTTCCAGAAGGAACACACGGTGAAGTGAAATCAAGCTTTTTTTAACGCATCACGCAAGAAGCAGTCGCGGTGGGTGACTGAAGCGCGAAGGAAAATGCGGGATCCCGCACGATTTCGCTTCTGCTGTTATCAAAATGGCCTTCGTGGGTTAATGCCGTCGTGTTCCATCCGTTTTTCCCACATGACTGCAAGATGAAATGCGCCTGTTTTCCACTCATCGTGTGTTTGCTATCCGTCCATTACACCGACGAACCCACGATCTTCTGTGCGTGGGGGAAAAAAGAGAAAGAAAGGAATGAACACTTACAGGAAATACATGTTGCGCGCTCAGGATAGAGAGAGAGAGAGAGAGAGAGAGAGACTGACTGTGTGTGTGTGTGCGCGCATCTTGTCTGTCTAAGCCACAAATGAAAACACACGCTTTCTGCCATCTGACACAGTATGGAGTGCACATGTTGCCATTTTAGACAGCCAAAGGGGTCCCATAGTGTTACACTGGCTGGTGTTGTTCCAGATGGTGTCACACACACACACACACACACACACACACACACACAGACAGGGAGCAGTCCTACAATCCTAAAGGAAACGATGCTTTCTCGTGCTTTTCTATGGAGAGAGATTATAGTCTCGTCCACATGGAGATCTGCACAGGGATCCACAACATACAGGGGCCACAAAAGTCTGCATCCAGTTCAGGAGCCTGACTCCATCCGCTCATCTGTCCCTGTCACTTGGAAGAAAAGGAGAAATCCTGGAAGATTCATCCGCAGAAGTGTCCCAGGAGATATGGTTGGAGATCTTTGTGAATCCAGCAGCCCATGCTTGTTATTCGGAAGTGCCCGTTTTCACCAGTAAAAGTGGTTAGATTAGGCTCCTGTGCTTCCACTGATTAATAGTGGAGCAGGCTCAGATCACAAAATCTCTCTCTCTCTCTCTCTCTCTCTCTGTGTGTGTGTGTGTGTGTGTGTGTGTGTGCTCTTCCTCCTCCCATCCTCCTGCCCCTGGTTCACACCCCTCTCTACACCACACCAGCAGCGAGGAGAAGACGGATCTTTCCTGCATAACAACAATCAAAAACCTTAAAAATATGACATAATACATAACAAGAATTATTTAAAACTAAAGGGCTTCCAGATTTCTCAAATTCCCTCTGTCTTTTTTCAATTCTAATGATGCGGATGCATTTTTTCCCTTTGTCCTCCGTCTTTTACAACTCCTCATTTAGATCTCTCAGTCTTTCCTTTACACCTTTATTATTCTGCTTTATAATAATTCTCACTCACTCATTTGCTTAATCCGGTTAAGACAATAGGTGAAGGTGGGGACCATCAGGAACAACCTGCCAGACCATTGCAGGGCAACACACAACCATTCACATTCACACTTTGGGGCAATTTGGAACAGCCAATTAGCTCAATGTGCATGTTTTTGGACTGTCTGAGACAACTACCTGGAGTACCTGGAGAAAACCCATGCAAGCATAGGGAGAGCATGCAAACTCCACACAGAAACACCCGAGCCTTCTTGCTGTGAGGCAGACGTGCTAACCACGACACCACCATGCCACCCTTTATAATAAGCCATAATAGCTAGTTTTTGCCACTTTGGGGTAGAGGAGGGACTCTCACATTACATACGACGAGGGCCTTCTGTGTGGAGTTTGTATGTTCTCCTTGTGCCTCTATGTGTGGGTTTCCTCCATGTGCTCCAGTTTCTTTCCACAGTTCAAAGACATGCGGATTAGATCAACAAGCAAAATTGCCCATAGGTGTAAATGTGAGTGTGAATGGATGTCTCTCTGTGTTAGCCCTGCAATAGATTGGTGACCTATCCAGGATGTAAATTGGGAGCTATTCTGTTATTTTCCACAAAATTTCAAATTGCAGACGAGAGAATGTTTCATGAAGTAAAATAAAATAAAATGACTTCATGTTGAATAAGTACTTTAGCGTGTGTGTGTAAGAGTGTGTGTGTTGTGCTAAAATACAAACATACAGTGCTGTGAATTGTGTTTTTTTGTTTTTTTTTAACTGAGTTGGTTTTCCTCTGCTAATCAAACACACACACACACACACAGAGAGACAGCAGGGTTTCGACAGGTGAAAAAGCTACAATATACATTTTTAGGCATGGAACGAATCTGAGATGTGGATATAAAGCCCATTTTGTGATAGAAGCTAGTTTAAAATGGGGCTTGAAAGCTGCTATAGATAAAGCTGAAATACAGGGCCTGCATGACAGCTGGCATGTAAAATACTGTACTAAAAATAACGATTTTGCTAAAAATATGTGTACATTTGCTCTCTAACTCTCTCTCTCTCTCTCTCTCTCTCTCTCTCTCACACACACACATTTTTCTCTTCTGATATGTGTATCTCAGTAATGTAAAATATTTTACACATTTAAAGCATTAGTCTAAATTAATACCCAGCGAAATATCTCCACAAGGTCATAACTGTCAAATATTTCTATCCTGGTGACAGAGTCCCCACCAAGACATTAAATCACACACACACACACACACACACACACACACACACACACTATATGTGAGAGCGAAAGCTTTCACTGACACCACCTTGGGGTATTATTGATTATTCCACTGAAGTCTAATAATGACCTTGATTTTTAGAAAGTAACAAACACGTAGAGATTCAGTCCATCGTTTACTGCTGTTCTGAAGAACACATAAGTGCTCACTCGGTTATAAATGTGATATCCACACAACTGATCTAACTAATGATTAAATGGTATGTATGCTTGAACCCATTCAGAAAAAGAACACCCATAAACACCCATCACATGTAGTTTGTGGTCTAAACAAAGCTAGTGCTTAGTGCACTTATGCTTATGCTTCATTCATTCATTCATCCATTCATTCATTCATTCAACTTATCCTGAGTTGCTCAATGAAATTATTTTTCACCTTCCTGATTACTTGAATGAACTAAGTAACAAATATTTGTCTACAGGTCTGTATTAGCAGTAATATAGAAATTTGGAGAGCTGGTAGCTGCTCAGGCCAAGAAGGATTTGCAGCAGGGAAATATGGTGTCACTTTTGCTATGTACAGTATGTCTATTGGACTTTCAATTTATGGTACCCACAGTCACATTTCCAGAAATATCCAGAAATAAACATTGGTATCTGCCATAAAATGAATTCAAGGAAAAACTCCAGGGAGCACAGTGGCGTGGTGGTTTACATTTACATTTATGGCATTTGGCAGACACTCTTACCCAGAGCAACTGACATTTATCATTAGTTTTTATACAACTGAGCAATTTAGGGCTAAGGGCCTTGCTCAAGGGCCCAACAGTGACAGCATGGTGGTACTGGGGACTGAACCCACAACCTTTTAATTGCTAACCCAGAACCTTAACCACTGAGCCACCACTGCCCTAGTGGTTAACATGTCCACCTCACAGCAAGGTCCTAGGTTCAAGTTGCAGGCTCGGGTGTTTCTGATTGGAGTTTGCATGCATGTGTGAGTTTTCTCTGAGTACTCCGGTTTCCTTCCACAGGCCAAAGACATGCACATTAGGCAAATTGGCTGTTCCAAATTACCCTTAGGTGTGAGTGTCTGTGTGTGTGTTGACCCTGCAGTGGACTAGCAAGCAGTGGCGAATGAATGAATGAATGAATGTCTAGACTGAAAAAGATTATTTTCAGAAACCTGACTTTCCAAATAGCATGCTACCTACGTGCAAAGATGAAATTCAGAAAATGATGTATCTCCTGAGGCCCAAGCATGCTGGTCAAGCACAGCGATCACGAGATGCAGCAGCTCAGTTAGTAGCAGAACTACTTCAGGAGCGCTGGCTATTCTGCAGCCTTTACACTATCCACACAAGGCACACCAAAAACATATTTTGAAACTTTATAGTGACTTTGTCAACCTTATTCAGACATGAAAAACCCGCCAAAATGACAATTTCTTCAAGAAATCTGCCACTTTCAACCAGCGAGCTGAAGTGTTGTTTGATATTTTCTGCCAGGATCCAGTAATTCGAAAGCAGCTTGAACTCAGACACGGAGTGAAGATGAGTGATATGGAATGGGCTTTCCTTGCCGATCAGAACCAGAGAAAGATGTTCTGTGAAGACTTTGTTGACCGAAGATGGAAGAAAACTCTGGCGCGCAGGAAAAGAGATCTAGAAACACCAATACACAACCTTGCAGCAGAACGCAGTGTTGGCTTTATCAACTATGAACTCTCAAGAAGAGGAGCAAAACAGCTAGGCAGTGCTTATGCGTCACAAGTAAAGGCAAAATCTACTGATCTCATTGATCGAACAGAGCCAGGATCATTTCGATGCTATGGTAGCGTTGTCAGGAAAGGAGGAAGGATTCCAGAAATGATGCTAGATTGGAACAAAAAGCAGGAGGAGCTAAAGAAACAAGGGTTGCAGGACACTGAGATTGCAAATATTGCAGTTGATCGTCGCAGAAACAAAGATCTGGATGCACTGAAGAGTTTGGGAGGCCCATTCACATCTTCTGCTGCCATAGAATGAGTACATGAGTACATAACCAGTGATTTTGATGAAGACACCAAGCTCAGACGCCTTTACCTTGAGGTCCGCTATGCTCGTGACACATCTCTTTCACTGCCAAAAACCAGTGACCTCTTCTGCCTCATGAAGGATCATATGAAGCTGTCAATCAAAACTAATGCTGTAAATCTTAAGCTGTATCACTTCCTGTGCACAGGTTACCCTGGATGACTTTAATGAGGCAATGAATACAATACTGGATCAGTACAACTGATGGGAAGTGCATGTGTTACCTATATGATCCTCTTATTACTCACTTTTAAACCATTTTCAAATATTTCGGCACAAAGAGTGTGTTTTTACTACTTTTATGTTAACTGCTTATATATACATCTCAGTTAATATAGTTTGTATGATTAAACTAATTATCATGATCGAATTAAAAAAAAAAAACCTTTCATAGTCAGGTGTTACATTTTAGACTTTTTGGGGGGTCCTAACTTCAATGGATATATACAGGGGGGTTACCTTGGAGTAAATGTATTATGTTTGCTATTTTCCCCACTCAGATTGACCAGGTACTTATTTTAGAAGGGGTAAATAAAAATGTTAGTGCTAACACCGAACCGTAGAGTGGCTTGGTGGAAACGCTGACATGCGCCTTTATTCTACGTATTACGGTGACGTGTTGACGTGTCACAGAGGGCGTGCATAGATGGGATAGGCGCTGCTGACGTGTAGGTAAGGAAGTAGCAAGATTTTGATGTTTTCTTTGCTGTTTTATAGCTTGCGGTGTGATGCCCGGCGTTTTCTTTGTAATAATGTCATTTCTGGAACGGTGCGGAATTTATAAGTTGCGTGTTAATTACAAATGGAAAGGAAACATACATGCTCCGAACTAGCAACTAGCAGTTAGCTTGTGTAATGTTGTTAGCACGTTGGCTAACACGCTATGGGCTGCTAACTGTACAAAGAGTCCACTGAGCCACTGGTTAAATTGGATTACTGGATATTGCACAGTTTAAGCAGTTTTCTGATTAAGAGGTAGGAATCAGCCAAGCTGATAGTTTGACATTTCACAGTATCACTACTTCCTGGTTGTGAGTAGATGGAAGTGATGGTGTGTAAACAGCTATTAATTATTATAGTCAATGTTCTGGATGACTGGGTGCAGTGCAAATGTAGCTGGACTGACAAAAGTAGGTCTCATGTATTAAGCATATATTAATCGGTTAGCTGAGCACCATCAGAGAGTCGGATAGTTTCTTTCCAAGATGTAGCTGATATCCAAAATGTGCACCTGTCGACTCCAGTCTGAGATTATTGTTGCTAACAGGAATGCCTATCTGAAATCAATCACTAATCATCATTTGAAGCAAATAAGTGACCCAGGTGTGCAGCCTGCTGCTCTCCAGCTGGCCATACTGACACCTGTACCTCCTCTTTCCCCCTAACAATGTATTTAAGCTCAAACCAACTTGTGTACTGATCTAACAAATGAGAAGGAAGACCTGCAGTACATCTGTTCCTCCATTCCTTCAAATGATGGTGCAGCATATACAGTAGAGCAGAATCTTAAGTCATCCAGTGGCTTTTAATAGGAATTTCTATTAGTATATATTAAGTGTGTGGGCATAACAAAACCACATTTGTTTGTGAGTGTGAATGGTTGTGTGTTTGTTGACCCTGCGATGGACTGGCAAGCTGTTCCTGTTGTACTCTACCATCGCCCAGAGTTAGCTGAGATACGATTCACCCTCCCCACGACCTTAGTAGGATTAAGTAGTTCGGTGAATGAATGTCTGTCTAGACTGGATATGTATTGCATTTATCTGTGACCCAGTTCATCCCAGTTAAAAGAACATTTCGGATTTGTACAGCTTAATTCTTCCTTGGACCGAGGACGTAAATGTTTAAACGGTCATTTATACTTTTTACGGATTTAAAGATATATAACTGATCAGAAGAAAGATTTGCTAGGGAACATAAAGATTGGACTCAGTTGAAAAGGTCATTTCGATGAATCTGAATAGGGTCACTATTCCAGAGCGATGGGCAGCTAATCAGAAGGCCCAGCATGCCATGACACACTAGTGTACCTAAAACAAAATATGAGAAAACCTTGTGTTTATGGCCAGCGGCAAAAAGGGAAAATTTGCTCTCACCTCGTCATCTGACACGGTTATTTAACACTGGTACATTTATGGGCCAAAAAAGTTGAAAAAACATGGTATCTCTTCTTTAATGCAACTCTCGTTGAACATATATATATATATATATATTTTTTTTTTTTTTTGGGCCAGACACAGGTTTCACTTTGTACAAAGGAAAGTGTAAAAGGAAGGTAATAGAGGCTTGTTTAATTCTTGCCGCACAGCAAGCAAGTAGTATGAAAACATTGATTGATTCAGTAAATTTTAGTACCCACTTTAAGATGAAATGCACACACAGACACAACTCAAGGGGAAATTTTGGGTGGTTATTCCAGCTTCTGTCATGGTTTTGAGACATGGGCACAGGGCAACAGTACTGTGTGTTCCAAATTATTATGCAAATATGAGTTTGCTTTATCTAAAAAATGTTTTTGCTGATTGTTACTCAATTTAAATTTTTTTCTATTGCAAATATGTATTTGCAATATTTGGCAGTTTTTGGATTTTTTTTGTGCTATATTTTCCAAAAAAATCTTATTATAATTTGAGTGTTCCAGATTATTATGCAAATCAAATTTGCATAATAAAAAAAAAAGATATTATCCAGCAAACAACGATGGGATTTTATTATTACAATAACAAGTGTCACATTATCAGTATTCGTAATAATTAGTACAGTTATTTTAATGATATTTAAATGGAAAAGGACACTTTATACCAAAATTTTACCGCCTTTACAAACTAAAACTGGAGTCAACAGAAGTACTTTTTTTTTTTTTTATATATATATATAAATTTGGAGTCATGTTGCTTTCCACAGACTGTCTTTAAAGAAACCTGTTCACCGTTGACACACAAATCCTTCAAGATTCCCCGAAAAAGTTTTCTATGGGGATCCAGTCTGAAGAATTTTGAGGTAAAGTTGTGAGGCTTCAGGAAAAGGCTCCAGTGGGCTTCTGAAAATGTGAAGATAAACTTTGACAAGGTTCTTTTCACTGATGAGAAACTGATAGTTTCCAGAAGAACTTTGTTTTCATGCATCAAGTCATGCTTCAAAGTACACAAAAGAGTGGCTGGCCAAGAAAAACTTCAAGGACAACCGGCTGATGACTTGGTCTCCTGCTTTGCCAGATCTAAACCCAGTAGAGAACTTTTGGGCAATTCTGAAATAGGAGTTGTACACCAATGGCCAACAGTGTTCCTCTAAGGTCAGCCTCTGGAGAGCAATATTAAGCACAAGCAAGAAAATTGACTCCAATACTATCAAGAACCTTACATCCTCTGTTGATTCCAGCCTGGTTGAAGTCTTACAGAATACTGGTGGATATATCAACATGTGAAGTGAACTATTTATTTAAATATTTTTTAATATTGTATAATATTTTGTTATAGTAATTATTAAAGACATTGTTAATGAAATACTTGGTGATATGAAAATAAATTTCTGTTTTATGTTTGTTTGAAAGTTCATTTTTGGTTTGACTTGCATAATAATTTGGAACACACAGTATAGTAATCAGAGATCGGGATCAGACTGAGGACGCTTGAGCTGTGATCCAGGAGCACTACACTCTTCAACAGAGCCCTACCCCACATATGAAATGATGGCGAGGATAGCAAAACAGACAGCGGGATGAATTGGACTATTAAATGTTATGTAGAGAACAATAACAGATTTAAAAACTCATTTACTTACTCAATGTTTACAATATCATTCTCATCTACTGTGGTACGATATATAAGTTAATATTTTTCTCCCCAAACAGACTTCCTGTGATTCCTGCTTTCCTGTGATTGTCCTGTGGTTATATTAAGATAATCATGGGCAAACGAAAAGTTCCTGATTTGTATCGTGCCCCTTTCCCCCTGTATACTGTTAAAATTGACCCAAAAACTGGACTCATCATTACTGCTGGAGGGGGTGGAGCATCCAAGACTGGCATTAAGAATGCAGTGGTGAGTCTCTCCATAATAATTATTTATAAAAAAAAAACTAGTTTTGTAATTAAGTGTCTTCTTGGAAGTTCAGTTGCTCTATATGTAGTGTGGCAAAATCTGGTAGACAATACATCAAAATATCAGCTCATTGGTATATAAATTAGTGTGTCTGCCACATTGCATTTATCCAGTCTGGTGAGGGTTAATACATGTTTGTGACAATGTGAAACATTGAAACTACATCCATAGAAACATGAAAACACCTACCAATGCAGAGCAGAGAGAATCAATGTGACAGCCTGTGGTGATACAGTTTGCAAATGAACATGTAAAGTTTGCTTTCTTTCTCCTTATACTTTATTGAAGTTTGCTAATAGTCATGATATGCTCTTAAATTTTGGCCACAGCACTTCCTTGGTTTAGAGTTAGTGGGAAGCCAACACAGTGCCACTCTGCTGCACTCTCATGACACAGGATCACGTGCCACCATGAACATGGCACTGGGAGGAGATGTGATTGCTGCTGGACAAGATGGCAACTGCTATATGATGCACTTCAGGCAACAAGGCCCGAAAGAGGAACGAACAGCTGCTCCAAAGGATGGTTGGTAGAATGTTCCTGCTCATTATACCCCTTTAATTTTTCTTTTTGAAATCTAATTCAAGGAGTAGTCCTCTCAGTTGACATTTCTTGATGTTGTTTTGGCAGGATCTGGGGACAAAGGAAGTGCCAGGAGAAGAGGGGTGGCGAAAAGTCAGAATGGTGGTGGTGGTGGTGGTGGTGATGCTCCGCAGACGAAGGACAAGTCTGTTCAAATATTAGTGGAAAAAGTTGGAGAAGTTCAGTCAGACCTCAGCCCTAAGGATGCTCTGCAGAAGTGTGTGCGCTTCAGCTCTGACCTGAAGCTGCTTCTCACAGGAGGAGCTGACGGTTACGTGAGAGCGTGGGAGGTGAGCTTTGCCTAGCCGAACCCCGAGTCACTTGAGCTGATTGCTGCTTATTAACATGAGTCATTTATTTCCTTCTTAGTATCCCTCCTTGAAGGAGAAGTTGAACTTCAAAGCCCATCAAGATGAAATAGAAGATATAGACATCAGCCCTGATAAAAAGGTATTGATATGGTAATAAAGTTCATATATGCAGATGGAGTGTAATTCATAAAAAATAAAGTGAGATTTAGAGTTGGTGCACAGCAGCAGGAATGATGCCTCTGTCTTGGTTCAGCGCATTGTGACAGCAGGGCGAGATTTTGCCTGTAGTGTGTGGAGTGATGATCAGCTCATGCTGGGTTTACGTTGGCATGACCACATGCCCCATATTAAAGAGAAGATGTATCGCTACCAGTCTTGTCGGTAAGTTCCTCTCTGTTTTATTTGTGGATCAACATTATAGAAAGCATTAAAGGAAAAATCTTTCCTGAATCACTTGCATAGTAATTTTTTATAATTAACTAATTAACATGTACATTACTATGACGGGTTGCACAGTGGCGTCATGTTTAGTACGTCCGCCTCACAGCAAAAGGGTCCTGGGTTCAAGTCCTGTGCGCTAGTGTTTCTGTGTGGAGTGTGCATGTTCTCCCTTTGCTTGTGTGGGTTTCCTCTGGGTTCACCGGTTTCCTCCCACAATCTAAAGGCATGATATTAGGCTAATTGGCTGTTTTAAATTGCCCCTTATTCTGAGTGTGAATGGTTGTATATGTGTGTTGGCACTGCAATGGCCTGGCGAACTGTTTGGATGTACCCACCTTCATTCAATGTTGGCTGAGATAGGCTCCAGCCTCCCTGCGACCCTAATAGGAGTTAGCAGTTTGGCAAAGTAAATGAGTGAGTCCTGTGATAAAGAATTTGCCCCTTTCTGATTTCCTCAATTTTTCTTTAACACCTAATTGTTTCTAATAAAACACCAATCAAATCGAAGAGAATACAAAATACAGTTTTATTTATCAAAATACACATTAAAAAAAAATCTTGTCAATTATCGACGGTCAAAACCTCACCAGAGTCATGGCTCTGTAAGCTTTAACAACGTCTAAAATTTAATTATGAAATTCTTTGTTGACCGCTTTCATCGACATGTTGGTCTAGTTTCGCTTAATGGAGATCTCAGAGATACTTAGCCTGTTTTCTCTCATAACTCAATAAAGCTAGGTTATGTAGCTGATTGCTGTAACAGTGAGTAAGGAAAGATGCTCTCCTGAACACAATCACCATGCTGACTTTGGAATTTACCAACAAATTAGCACAAGAATCTACGTACACATCACAAACTCTTCAGTATAATAATATTTCCGTTGTTTTAGAGTAGAATGTTCCTTTGACACAAAACAACACTTATTAATGATATTACATCAAAATGTTTTCTTGGTGATCATGGTGTTTATTTTCAGGTTTGCCAAGGTTGAGGATCAAAAAGATGCATTACGACTGTATACGGTCCAGATTCCACACAAACGAGAGCGCAAACCACCACCATGCTACCTCACAAAGTGGGACGGCAGGAGCTTCTTGCCCCTGCTAACTAATCCATGTGGCAATGAAGTGATATCCTGTTTCAGTGTGAGGTGAGGACTGAGTGATTTTCGAATTCTCCTATTTATTTATTTATCTATCTATCTATGTATTTATTTATTAATTCATTCATTTATTTAGAGTGAAACCTGACTGTAGCATGTGAGATCATTGAAATGTGGGGCAGTAGTGGCTCAGTGGTAAAGGCTCTGGGTTACTGATTGGAAGGTTGGATGTTCAAGCCTCAGTACCATTAAGCTGCTACTGTTAGGCCCTAAAGCAAGGCCCTTAACCCTCCACTGCTCAATTGTATAAATAACATAAAAATGTAAGTTGTATAAGGGCATCTGCCAAATGCCATAAATGTAAATAATTTGATGTTGTGATATAGTGGCATTTTACTCTGTTTTATTCAGTGACTCTGGAACCTTTCTTGGCCTCGGTACAGTCACAGGATCAGTATCCATCTATATTGCATTCTCACTGCAGGTAATTATACATGCTTGTACACATGCAGAATAATCCATCATTCGTTATCATTAATAAAGAAAAAAAAATGTCCCTATGTTTATCGCCTGCAGAAGCTGTATTATGTACAGGAATCCCACGGCATTGTGGTAACTGACCTCGCGTTCTTGCCTGAGGCTCCCAAAAGTAAATCTGTAAAAGGAAACAATGAAGTAGCCATGCTGAGTGTGGCTGTAGACAGTCGCTGTCAGATGCATACTGTGGCCAACCGGAGTAAGTATACTTTAAGCACAGTTCAGATCAAATGCACTGATTTCAAAGCAAATATTGTAACTTTAAATCATAAGGCAGGTTTCATATAAGGAAAAAAGTTTGATGAAGGAGTCGAGGGAAACGGTAATGAGAGTAAGTACAGTGGGGCAAAAAAGTATTTAGTCAGCCACCAATTGTGCAAGTTCTCCCACTTAAAAGATGAGAGAGGTCTCC
>JBCNYH010000001.1:19400131-19418396 GCA_039654325.1 Tandanus tandanus
AGCTCCTTCATGTTGGATGGTTTCCGCTTGTGAACAGCAATCTTCAAGTCTGACCACAGATTCTCAATTGGATTGAGCTCTGGGCTTTGACTAGGCCATTCCAACACATTTAAATGTTTCCCTTTAAACCACTCGAGTGTTGCTTAAGCAGTATGTTTAGGGTCATTGTCCTACTGGAAGGTGAACCTCCATCCCAGTCTCAAATCACAGGCAGGCTGAAACAGGTTTTGCTCAAGAATATCCCTGTATTTCGCACCATCCATCTTTCCCTCGACTCAAATCAATTCCCAGTCCCTGTTGCTGAAAAACATCCCCACAGCATGCTTCTGCCACCACCATGTTTCACTGTGGGGATGTTGTTCTTGGGGTGATGTTGTTCTTGGGGTGATGGGATGTGTTGGGTTTGCATAGGGTTTTCCTTGGTGGCAGAAAAGTTCAATTTTAGTCTCATCTGACCAGAGCACCTTCCTCTATACATTTGGGAAGTTGCCCATATGCCTTTTGGCAAACTTAAAACATGCCTTCTTATTTGTAACACTAAGTAATGGCTTTTTTTCTGGCCACTCTTCCATAAAGCCCAGCTCTATGGTGTGTATGGCTTATTGTGGTCCCATGCACAGATACACAAGTCTCTGCTGTGGACCTCTGCAGGGTTACCTTTGGTCTCTGTGCTGCCTCTCTGATTAATGCCCTCCTTGCCGGGTCTTTGAGTTTTGGTGGGCAGCCCTCTCTTGGCAGGTTTTTTGTGGTACCATGTTCTTTCCATTTGAAGATGATGAATTTGATGGTGCTCTGGGGGATCATCAAAGATTTGGATTTTTTTATAACCCAACCCTGACAGGTACTTCTCAACTTTGTCCCTGACTTGTTTGGAGAGCTACTTGGTCTTCATGGTGTGATGCCACTTGTTTAGTGGTGTTGCAGCCTCTGGGGCCTTTTAGAAAAGGTGTGTTTATACTGACAGATCATGTGACACTTAGATTGCACACAGGTGGACTTCATTTCACTAATTATGGGACTTCTGAAGGCAATTGGTTGCACCAGAACTTTTGAGGGGCTTCATAGCAAAGGGGTTGAATACATATGTGCATGCCAATTTTAAATTCTTTTTTTATACATATATTTCTCATTTCACTTCACCAACTTAGACTATTTCGTGCAGATCCATCACATAAAATTCAGATTAAAAAAACATTTCAATTACAGGTTGTAATACAGAGTACAGAGTAGGCTGCATTGCCGTCAGCGTGTTTCTGCCCTGCGATGGCGTGGCAAGCTGTCCAAGGTGTACTCTGCCCTCGCCCAGAGTTGGCTGAGATGGCCTCCCCGCGACCCTAATTAGGATTAAGCAGTTCAGAGATTGAATGAATGAATGGTTGTAATAGAATAAAACAGGTAATAACCAAGAGGGTGAAATTCTTTTGCGAGGTAGTGTAGCTGTATAGTGTGGTTCCTATAGTATATACACTTATATAGAGTATAAGTCTTATCATGTCCAGTCTGGTAAGTACAGTACAGTTTCAAGAATATTCAGACTACTTAAGTTTCTGTGCACTTACAGATTTCATGATCTACATATGTAAAAATGAAATGAAAATGAACAATGAAAAACAAAAAGAAAAACACAGTGTTTTAGCAACACTGTAAAAATAAAATACTATTTCAAGCATCTTCAAATTTTCTTGTGAATAAAATTGTTAATTAAATCACAGTGACCTACGTATTTTTAGTTGTGGTGAAAACCCTATTATGTTGGATGCGTTAAAATATATTAAATGTTTTATATTCACGACATACAGTTACTTGGTTCACAAATATAATTTGCCTTGTGTTAGCTATTTTTTTGTTTACTTCACCTAACTGTGCATTATAATGATTAGTTGCCTTATTAGTATGATTAGTATGATTGGTCCGCTTTCTCAGGATTCAAAAACATTATTCGGAGTGGATAATGCTTCAATCAAAATGACGGACACTTACAGTTTGTGTCAGTTCGCATGGATCATTATCAGGCTTTAAAATGGAAACCATAAAAATCTCATTTTTTGTTTTGCCTGTGTTCTTGCATAGTATATACCAAAACACCTTTATGGAGCACATGTAGTGTGTACTCAACTCTGAAGATGTGGGCTAAACAGATGCTGTTATCTACACTTTTAGGTCGGCTTGAAGCACAGGTTCAAGGTTGACCTGCCTCTGTCATTGTTAAAATGGGTAAATATAGACTATTTAGTTTGATTTTCTTTATTTTTCTGCATAGTATACCCTGAATCTCTAAAAGAGAGTTAAAGAGATTGCACGGCTCTTGTTCAAAGTGCTAGGAACACAATATTTATACCCAACTAGGGACATTTACTTTAACTTTTTTAAGTTTGCAAGAATTTATTCACAGAAACTTGCACAGAAACTTCACACAATCACCCAAGCTCAGGGCTGAACCTGTGGGAGGGGCTATAGGAGTCGGGTGCAGTGTGAGCCGGGTGTCAGCCGAAGACATGGGTTCTGCTGGTCCGATCCTCAGCTACTGACTCTGGCTCTTGGGACATGCAATGTCATGTCTCTGGTGAGGAAGGAGCCTGAGCTGGTGTGCGAGGTTGAGAGATACTGACTACATATAGTCAGGCTCACCTTGACACATAGCTTGGGCTCTGGAACCACCCATCTCGAGAGGGGCTGGACCTTGTTTCATTCTGGAGTTGTTCATGGGCAGAGGCGTTGAGCCGGTGTGGGCATCCCTGTCTCGGTGCCCACATGTTGGGGTTCTCCCCGATAGACGAAAGGGTCGCCTCCCTCCGCCTCAAGATGGGGGGACAGATCCTGACTGTTGTTTGTGTTTACACACCAAATAACCCCAATGGTGTTTCGTAGTTGTACTTCTGTGCTCATCTTCAGTCCTTTTGGCCTGTTGGATTCCCAAAGCAGCAGATGGGTACGTACAGGCCAAACGTGCTGCAGCCCAGGCTGTCACCGATGCAAAATCTCGGGTGTGGGAGGAGTTCATGAAATCTTGGAAAAGGACTATCAATTGGCCTCGAAAAGGTTCTGGACCACCAACTAACACCTCAGGAGAGGGAAGCAGTACTCCACAAACACTGTTTACAGTGGAAGTGGGGAGCTGCTCACCTTGACTGGGGATGTTGTAGGGAGTTGTAAGGAATACTTAGATGACCTCCTCAATCCCACCAACATGCCCTCTGTGGAAGAGGAAGAACCTGGGTGTTCGGGAGGGGGTCTGCCCATCACTGGGGCAGAGGTTGGTGAGATAGTTAAAAAGCTCCTCAGTGGCTGGGCTCCAGGGGTGGACGAGATCCGCCCTGAATACCTCAGGGCTCTCGATGTTGTAGGACTATCTTGGTTGACACGTCTCTGCAACATTGCGTGGTCATCGGGGGCCGTACCTCTGAATTAGCAAACCGGGTTGGTAGTTGCCCTTTTTAAAAAAGGGGGACCGGAGGGTGTGTTCCAACTGTCATGGTATACCGGACCTGTTGCTACCGGCCATTAGGTCTCTGTATTGCCGGAGCCAGAGCTTGGTCCACATTGGTAACATGTCGAATTCGTTTCCGGTGGGGGTTGGACTCTGCCAAGGCTGTCCTTTGTCAATGGTTCTGTTCATAATATTTATGGATAGAATTTCTAGGGGCAGCCAAGGCATTGAGGGGTTCTGGTTTGGTGGCCATAGGATCTCGTCTCTGCTTTTTGTGGATGATGTTGTCCTTTTGGCTTCATCAAGCCGGGACCGAGCGATTCGCAGCTGAGTGTGAAGTGGCCGGGATGAGAATCAGCACCTCCAATTCCGAGGCCATGGTTCTCAGCTGGAAAAGGGTGTAATACACCCTCTGGTTCTGGAATGAGGGCCTGCCCCAAGTGGAGGAGTTCAAGTATCTCGGAGTCTTGTTCACGAGTGAGGGAAGGATGGAGCGGGAGATCAACAAATTGGTGCAGCCTCTGCTGTAAAGCGGAGCTTGTACCGGTCTGTCGTGGTGAAGATGGAGCTGAGTCGGAAGGTAAAGCTCTCAATTTACCAGTCAATTTACGTTCCTACCCTCACCTATGGTCACGAGCTTTGGGTAGTGATCGAAAAAACAAGATCGCGAATACAAGCGGCTGAAATGAGCTTCGTTCGCAGGGTGGCAGGGCTTTCCCTTAGAGATAAGGTGAGAAGTCTGGTCATCCCGGAGGAGGTAGAACCGCCACTCCTCCCCATCAAGAGAAGCCAGTTGATTAGATTAGAATGCCTCCCTGGTGTGGTGTTTCGGGCATGTCCAACGGGGAAGAGACCCCAGGGTCGACCCAGAACACACTGGAGGGACTGTCTCTTGACTGGTCTGGAAACTCCTCTGACCCCCCCATCTGCTCATTTTGCTTAGTTTGTACTTTGTTAGCTGGGTACATGCTACTTGTTTCAGCTTATGTTTTGTTTCCTGTAATTCTTGGGTTGCCGGGCCACAATAAACTCCCTACCGGGCATATGCATTCTACCTCCAGATGCATTCGCGACAGGTAGATTTCGGCTTATTTTCCTTCCCTTGGAAATTGCTAAAGATCATAGTGCACAATGCAGCTAGCTAAGGGCTAACTTAAAGGGGGATACACACCAATCAGATTGTACATTCTGTTGCTGTCATAATGTTACTCACTTCACCTGTCAGAGCTCATAATGTTTTATTGTAATTGCTTATTGGTGTACAAAGTACTGAATGCACGTTTTTGATACTTTTCGCATGGATTGGTGACAAACAATTTACAAAGGTTGAACTGTCTCATTCATTCATTCGTTCAATCAATCATTCATTAATTTTCTAAGCTGCTTAATCCTAATTAGGGTCACAGGGAGGCTAGTGCCCATCTCAGCTGACTCTGGGCATGGGCGGTATACACCCTGGACAGCCAGCCAGGCCATAGCAGGGCGTGAATTGTCTCTTACATATTTAAAAGTGTAAAGTTCAAAATTCTTCAGAAAAGTACAAATCTTCCAAAATATTACTTAATTAAAGTAAAGCAGTACAATTATGTTAGTCTTGATTTTCCACTCTGCTGTACACAGTGCTCTTCGTTTTGTAGGAGTTCAGGTGTTCTAATGTATGCTTAGAGATGTGTTCTGTTTCATTACAAACAAACATAACTGATTATTATCTGAGCACTTTAACAGTGGATAAATCCATCATTGATAAAATCCATCATTGTATCCTATCTTTCTCTGAGAAAACATACATATGAAGATGTTCTCACTAAAACAAAGAATTGCCAAAAAACTGCTGCCAGTTACACATATGGCGTGAGACTGCTCAGACTTACCACAGACCTTAAATGGGGAGAGCCATGGATGGCATTGCTGAACACAGTGCAGGCACTGTCTCATGGCAGCAAGGATATTAGAATAATATGTATGTTGGATGTGGGCCCACTGTTCAAGATGGAACCTACTCAAGGCATTTGTGTGAACTTTTAAGGACTGTTGATTTTTTACTGATATCAAAGATTTAACAAATTATGTAATCAAGTTACTGAAGAGGAAGATTATAAATAAAAAGTGTGAACAAATAATTTTTTTCTCATCTTATTGGGTTCAAAGATGAGACAGAACATATTGAAGCTGAGGGGAAAAAAAGAAGAAATAAAATGGAAATAAATGCACTTGATGATTTGATCACGCTTTGAAATGTTAAATGGTGTGAAATTTGAACGTGATCTCAATTCAAAATAAGCACCACCAGGCAGCACATATTGTGATTGGAGAAAAGAGTGTTTATCCTTGAGTTAGGCTTTGCGCGCTGAAGTGAGAGGTTTGCTCTGGCAATGATGGCCATGCACAACCCAAATAAAGCAGTGGACAGGGGGGGAAAAAAGGTTGAGTGAATTTCTGTCACTCCAGCTGCCCAGCCCCTGAACACCACACAAAAACAAGAGTGTCCCCACGGGGCCCTGAGTCAACACCACCTCTTTCCGCTGGCGGACGCCTGCAACTGCTTTTCTAATCACAGGAAAACCTATCAGGAGCACTGTGGGCCTGGGCCTGACTATGTGTAGGTGAACCAACAGATTACACATGCACACACTTATGCACAAGATCTCAGTTTTGTAAAATCACACAGAACTCATATCTTCTTGCAGTTCCAGGATAATCATCACAAAGCTCCAACAATTACCTCAAAATAAGGCATTCTTTCTTTTACACTAGCCTAATATCTAAAAGTGCAGATACAGCGAGTGATTCACAAAACAGTAATGATATCACTGTGTCTAAAAGACAGTATGACTAATCTTTCTAGACTCCGGGACCACAGTGACATCATCATCTCGAAATCGAAGTCTGATCTGTTGTAAGGTATTCAACATCTTAATTCCAAAATTTTATACCATGTGTTGACTGTCTCAAAGAAGGATGAGTTTTCTCTTGGCAAGTTATAATGCTTTCCAGATAAAATTCACATAAACACAAAAAAGGGAGAGTAAGAGTGCAAAGGGAGAAAGAGAGAGGCAGACACACAAGTGAGTCATAGTGCAATGACATTACCACATATGAAATATATGCAGTATGATTCGTAAGAAAGAATTGTCTGAAACGAGACATGAGTAAATTTGAGAGTGATATCATCATGTTAAGCAAGTCCGCATTTATCTCAGTGTGAGGCGTTTATGCAGTTTAATAATTCTCTTCAGTAATTCATCTATGGCATTGAAATACATTTGAATTACTGTTGGCTGAATGTATAGGTATAATATAAGAATATTCCTTGTACATTTCTATTTTATGATAGCTCAGATGATCATTTCGGACTGGATTGCCAAATACTACTAGACTGTGGCTTCTATTTATTTTAATGTGGGACAACTAAACACACTATGTGCAAACTGATTGTAGAGCCTTGTTAATGTTGTGTTAATGGTCACAAAGCCCATCCATAAAAAACAGGAAAAGATAAAAATGAATTAGAACAATTCTGTTGAGCTACACAAAACATTTCCCTTAACAACCTCGCACAGCATACATGGCCCTGGGGCAGAAGCTCATAGAGTTTAACTCTGCGGGCCAGCCAGCATGGAGGTCCAATGATGGTAGTTCCCAACTGCCTAAGAAACCCGGGTGTAATAAGTGTTCACCGTGCCTATGTCAACTATAACAGACACTACAGCACCTCACCATATCCAATTCTGAGAAGCCCCGCAGGGCCATTAACAAACATAAGTTAAAAATAAAACGCATAGTACTCTTTGAACTCAGGGGTGGCCAAGTAGTCTCTTGGGCTGCATTGTCAGCAATCAAAATTAAGGAGGAAGGCAAAACGAGAAAGAAAGTGAAATATGATAGAGACTAAGGATGTACATTAAGTCAATGGTGAGGTGAATCATGCTAACAACATGAGCCAAGATAACACTAACCCAAAATTCCCCTCAGGCCTGAAATCTAAAAAGAGACTGGATTGTATTTAAGAATGTAAAACCAAGAAGGGGAAAATAATCTCATAATCCAGATTTAGAAAACCAAGAAGCCAACAAAATTTAGTTAAACAATGATTAAAGCTGGGGGCACAGTGGCTCACTGGCTAGCACATGGTTTGGGGTTTGATCCTCAGCCAATGGCTTTTCTGTGTGGAGTTTGCATGATCTCCTGTGCTTGTGTGGGTTTACTCTGGGTGCTATGGTTTCCTCCCATAGTCCAAAGACATGCACATTGGGTCAACTGGCTACTCTAAATTGCCAATGAGGGTGAATTATTTTTGTTGTATTAGCCCTGCATTGGACAGATGACCTGCTCAGGGTGTACTCTTCCTCACACTTGAAGCCAGCTTGGATTGGCTCCTGCTTCCCTCATGGCCCTAGCAGGTAAGCAGTATAGATAATGGATGGATGAATGATAAAACCTGTAGAATCTCTAAAATTATATATACTATGCTTAAAATTTATTCAAATTGGCCCAAAGCAGAAAGCAACATTTTTCATAAGTGCACGATATACTATGTCAAAAAACTGCATGTGTATTCTAAAGAATAGAATACATCACTTTATGAAGTATGATCTAGTGGTATATTAGTTTTATGTAGCAAATAAATGTAAATGTGGTAAATTTAATTGTTTTTGGCAATCTGCTTTTTCAGTATTGCCTCTTGTACATCAGTGTGGGAATCAAATTTCTCTCTGGAGAGAACCGAGAACATTCACACATCTGTATCAGAGTAAGCAAATGACTTGGCTGATGGGTTCATTGCATCAAATCAGCATATTCCTGATCAGGTTTGGGATATCAGGTTGTGAAAGAGATTCTATGGAAGACCACTGCTGTGCTGTAGTGAAAAATATACTAATGTGCAGTATTGCAAAATACGGTACATTGCTGTAATATGATCTATTATATCACACTTCTGATTTTTTATTGAGTGGTCGAAATTTCTTGATTAATTGTCTCCAACTGCAGAGTGGGGCATGAGGTTACAGAAAAATAATCAACCTTTGGGTAGCAGAGTCCTCCTTTACCTCAAGCTGCATCACTCCATCCTGTTATTGATCAGGACACACCTTATGTATGTTTTACTCCCAAACTTAATAGCTTTTTTATCAGAGAGAAAGCTCATGTTACATCAATGACTCCCATGTTTATCAAATCAGTAAGAATCTCAATACACAGTTTACAGCCTGACATATGATTTAAATGAACAACTGTTTATGTTATAAACCTCAACTCAAGGGCAAAGGTCTGCTGATGGAGAACATATTGACATTTAAATGAACAACTGTTTGCGTTACAAACCTCAACTCAAGGGTGAAGGTCTGGTGATGGAGAACATATTAGCATGATTGACATATTGATTCATATGGTCTACATTCACTCGATATACTTCTGGATTTTAATTGACATGGTAACATTTACTGGATGTATTCTGCCACTGCTTATGCTCCATCTTGACAGACGAGTGTGGTTTTAGGTTGAGGGTCAGCTGTCCATTAGAGTCTGACCTTTTAAAAATGCAATCTGGACCCTGTCAACACCTTTGTTCCCTAAACAGGCTTCTCCAGGCCGCTGGAGCGGCACCACATGGAAACTAATGTGCAGTGGAAACTGGCTGCCAAAAAGCCCAAGCTCTGCACCTCTTCCAGATTAGCATTCTTTCCATCTGACACATGCGCTGTGAAGCGGATTATCATCTAAGTGGATGAAACACAACTTAAAGAAAGGTGGGCTTGTCAAAGAAAAAAGAATGTTCCTTAGGATCCATACACTGACAGACAGAGGGTGTAATATGAGAAAGTCTAAGGAAGCCATGTCATTTGGTGCAGAGGTCTTGAAGAGTTTACTGCATTTAAATTGTATAGATATTGCTCAAGTATGTATGAGGATATTACTTATGAATGATGGACAGCAGTAAAGAGTCTGATATCACACTGACATTTGTCTGACCACAACGGCTTCACTGCTTCCATACTGTAAAGGTAATATCCTTTTAAAGATTCTGACAGTTCTTTATATCCTTACCTGATTTCAACTCATAAGGAGTAGACAGCATGGAGCCTTCTTCATTACCCCCACCTAGCCTGGGCATTAAATCATAAAAACGTCTGAACTTCAATCCGGCCCCAGCTCCCCAACAGTAGAAATGAAGAAAGGAAAGGAGGTGAGCTGAGCTGAGGGAGAAGAAAAGTGAGGGATGGGGTGGGGTGAGGAGGCGTGTAAGTGTGGGAGACTACAGGACAGAATACTCCTTATGAGATGATTTTTATACAGCGAAAGAGAGAGAGAGCGAGAGAGACTATTACTGTTCAATAAATATTTGAGTACTTCTAGCTGTTTGTGGTACAGCTCTGTTGAATGCTGGATTCTGATTGGTCAGGTGTAAATTAATTTTTTATAACAGCACTAACTCTACTATATAATTTCTATAGTAACAACTTACACTTGCATGCTGTACATAAACATTTTTTAAAAAGGTGTAACTATTGATAAGTTGAAGTTATCTATCAAGAGATTTTTGGAAGGAGTCTCCAGTGTCAGCGTATTGTAACAGTCAGAGGTAAAGCTAGGGTTTTTTTTGGCATGAGAAGGGCTTCAGGATGGAAGGTTTCTTAGCAGCTGCAGTTTTTATGTCTTATTAAAAAATGTCTGTGAAAAAAAGAGGCTGGTAAGGGAACAGACTGTTTTTAACTGCTATAACATAAGTGAAAATAGGAACTAACTTGTTTCACAGATGTTTCACAATATTATATTTAACAATAAACAGGAAAAGTAATGCTTTTTAATAAATTTAATTTAATTAATAAAAAAAATCAATAAAATAACAATTATTATTTGGTACATTGCTGTGAATAAAACACTTCAAGATATGATGTTCTTGGAAATGAATTAGGAAATCAGGCCACACCACCCCATCATTTATTATTTGTACATGGCAGCATTCCTCATTGTGTTTTATTCACATCCCTCAGAATTTTCTTACATTGAGTATCAATGCATATACACAGCGGTTAGTACTGAATATTTCAGGGTTCAGGCGGTAGCAAGAATGGAAGCACAACATAATGCATCAAGGCTTATTTAATTGAAATTAACATAATTGTCATTGTTAAATATGCCACTGCTGATGTCAAATGATTTGGGAAATTGTTTAATATTAAATAGGACATAAAAGTTATACAAAAATAGACCAAAGGAATCCAGATGTTTCTGCTAGCAGGACCATTTAACAAGTCCAATATATAAAAAGTGACCCAAGGTCAATGTGACCCATATACAATCCCACCCTATTCGCCCCAGGGAGGGACACCCGATTTGGTGATCCTATGTCATTTTCTTCCAAAGTTATTGCACTAAAAAATTGTACATATGGAAAGACAGGACCCACTTCTGTGGTGGCTGGAGCTAAAAAGTGTGAACGTTATTAAGCTCACGTTTTGTATGGACTAATGCATGTGAATGGATAAACATATGGACAGAATGAAGAATGTGGTTCTGCTTCACATTTGACTGTTTTGACCTTGAAACAGGGCCAAGGTCACCCATATACAATCCCAACTGAGCCCATCCTGAGGGGAACCCATCTACCAAATGTGGTGATTCTGTGTCATTTCCTTTCAAAGATATCACGTTAACGGGAACTGACAAGTCCAATACTTAAAAAGTGATCTTGATACCTTGAAACAAGGTCAAGATGATCCATATACAATTCCACCCTACTGCCCCTGATGGGGACACATACACCAAATGTTGTGATCCTATGTCGTTTCCTTTCAAAGATATTGTACTAAGAAGATGTACAGATCGACGGAACCCATTTCTATAGCTCCCACTCCGCTTACCTTCGGCGACAGCGGGAGCTAATGAAACAATAGTTTCTTTTCTATGGTGAGTCAATTTACGTAAAACTTTCAGGATAGTGAGTTATACTGCTCTCAAATCATATTTTATTCTCCCAGGATTAGGAATCATGAACTGTTTTACAATTAATGAAAAAGTTTGCTTACCTTTAGTATATATTGTATATGTTAGTATATACTGTAGATGTTTCCCATTAAAATCAATTAGGACACCCTTAAATTGTACATCTAGTGATATATTTAAGTTTCTTTTATACATTAAATCCTTCCAAAGGAATCCATTTAATGAAGAAACTGCTAAGATCACTAACGTTACTCATTTTCATATAAACATACTTGTACACAGTCCATCATCACCATGCCAATTTAAGTTTGTCTGTCCTTTTAAAAACACTGGATAAGTACACTGTGCCCTTCTGCATAATTTGAGCAAACAGTCAACACAACCTTAATCAAAACACAGTGAGATCACAAATCATTTCCACCCAGTAACCATTAATAAGGCAATCTGTGCAGCCAGAGTCCACTGAGCAAAGAGACCAGACCTCCAAACACATGTTTAACAGATTTCTTAAGAAAGAATGATATTGGTGCTTTAGGGGAAAAAGAAAAAGTGAAAACGAAGGATCTACTACAAGCTTGCTGGAAACGGAAAGGGTGTCAAATAGGTAGGTATCCAGCTTCAGACCACAAAGCTGAGTGGCATTCCTGCTTTCTGGTGTGATAGTTCTACCTGCAGCTCCAGCCTGACCACAGCTATAATGAGTGAAAGCAGGCTCAGAGAAACAGCCATCCCAGCACTGCGGCACTGTCTTCAGCCAACACTTTAATGTGGTTCCTGCTCCCAGCTGGGAAATGTGCACAATAACTGCAAATTTTTTCAACAGCAACGCAAGTACATAGAGCATAATCACAAGGGAAAGAAAGTTTTATAACAGTATTAACCCTTATACACACACGGTGGTTTTTGCAAGCTGAATATGTTGCATAGTAAACTAATTATCGATAGCAGGTGCAATGTGTTAAGGGGTGTATAAAACAAAACAAAATATTTTTATTTCACAGATAATGAAAACATTAACATTGCAGGTCAACATACATTACAAGTGGAGCAATTTATTAAAAACCAGTTTATGCAGAGGAAAATATTGAGGTCTTTATAGCTCAGGGTTTGGCAGTAGAAGAGCTGTCAGATGGAAGCTTCTTCAGAATCCAGGAACGTAGGAGGTCCAACTCAGGCCGGCTGAGCTGGTGGTTGAGCCCTGGGAATGAGTGGAAGGATGTAGCCATTCCAGATTTCTTCAGCAGGTTGCTGGTCTCTTCACCCCAGGTATGACTTACCAGTTCATCAGCTGTGCCATGACACTGGAGAAGCTCTGGTAGGTTACGTCCTACTGCATCTTCAACAGCCTGCACATGGAGGAGGGAGACGCAAGAAGCAAAGGACTGTTCAGAAAAGTTTGTTTTGTGTAATAGACACAAACTGTTGAGAGCTTTGAGGAACATGCCATGGAAGGTTGGTATAATGTGCAAGTTGGACCAAAAGATGTCAGAGCCAAGTATGTCAGAGTCAAAACAGACAAATCTGAAATGGGCCTCATTTATCAAAATGAGATACAAACTAATTTATACGCAAACGGTTCGCAGGAAAACTCCAAACCAAAAATGTGGTATTCAAGTTAATCCAAATAGAGCAGAAAATTTGTATAAATAACTAATGCAAAACTCCAAAATGCACTGACTGAGTTGCTGCAAATTTTTTAATTAATTATACTAACAAGTTTATTTGGATTGTAGAGACAATAGCAGTGAGTTCTGTAAAACACAGGTTCATATTAGTAACTTGAAAGAAAGCAAACTCAAGCAAATCAAAGTATTGTGATGAATAAGATTTAATATATTAAACCAGCCAGTTAGATCAAAATAAACATTGCTCAATAAAAACTGGAAGAGTGAGCATGTGCCAGTTGTAGCTGAGTTTGGCATATGAAAACAGTTACAGACAGCTTTACTAAAAGATTGATAAACGTGATCAAACAACATACCTACCTGATATACAACTGAGTCCTTATTAAGGAAGCTGGACAGTGCAAAGACTCCAGCCACATCCTGGTGGTACCTGCAGGCCAGGTGTAATGCCATGGCTCCGCCCATGGAGAAGCCGCCTCAATAGGTCAAAACAACACAGTCAGATTATGAAGCTAATGATTCACATTATGTTACCAGTCCTACTTACTTGTACATTCTTCCTATATACTGCCTAAGCAGGACATTTTGCTAAGCAGCTGTTTTTAATTTTGTTCTGTGGCTGGGATGATGCTCTCACAGCAAAGATGACAGATTGCTATCCTTCATACTAGGATTTTGCAGATACACGCTGATTAAACTTGGGGCCAATATAAATTAACCATGAAGATGTATGCAGTGGGAAAAATTACAAGAACTCAATTCGTACTTACAACTTATATTAAATGAACATAATGTTTAATAATAGAAGATTCTACAAAAAAAAAAAAAGAAACCCTGACCAATATGTGCCGATGACAGTCCTCATCTAAAGTGTATTGGCAAGTGCGAGTAAGAAATTATATGACATTTTTGGCAGTTGTGTTGATCAACCTTGACTTATTCTTACCATTCCACTGGGTCATGCTTGCGTATCACTGCATCAACACTGAAAAGCAGGTTTGATTGGATTTACACGGACATGGACTATTATTGATCCTACAAGAGTCAGGATGAGGCTGGAGCCTAGGTCAGCAAACTGGACAAAGGCTTGATACATCCTGAACAGATTGTTAGTCCATCACAAGGCCAACACACACAAAAAATTTACACTCACACCTAGGGACAATTTTGAACAGCCAATTAGCCTAATGAGCATGTCTCTGGACTGTGGGTCCAGGAATATGGGGAGAACGTGTAAACTTCACACACACACACACACACACACACACACACACACACACACACACACACACACACACACAAAAAAAAAAAAAAACTTGTGTAGCCAGGGACTCGAACCCAGGACCTACTTGCTGTGAGGTGGATGTGCTAACCACTAACCACCATGCCAGCCACACATGGCTCACATTCCTATTAATCCATTAGTGGTGCGTGTAGGACATAGAGGCCGACTACTTTTCCATAAAGTGGTGTGGGTAGGACATAGAGGCCAAATTTAATCATGCTTGCATCAAATAAGTGCATCGACAAACTAACAAAAAAAAAAACCTACCAAAAAAAAAAAGAACACATGGAATTATGGAAAAATGGTCTAGTCCAAGCCCAGATTTGAATTACACTGAAACATTGTTGTTGGGGGCTGGGGGGTTTGAAAAGGGCCGTACATGAGAGATGCACCAGGAACCCAGACAGAGAGTGGAATCGGAGGATTTTCAAGGTCATAACCGATTATGACCGGTCATAATCACATAATTCCGATTCTGAGCCGGTCTCTATGGTTCCAGTGCAGGTAATTATGCCACAGTTGCGTGCACGCAAATAATGTCACAGTTGCACACACACTTAAAGCCACATGCTAACATTGTTAGTGTATAAGTTTATTACTGTGAGTGAAGACATAAAGCATGCAATTTGTAATGCATGTAAGGCCAAGGAACCACCACGAAAACGTTCAGAACAACACACCCAATTAGACACTTAGAATACCATCACCCAGCTGAACATGCCCAATGTAAAGAAGTCAACAAGGGAAAGTTGCAGAGCTGGTGCATTCCAGCCAACACTTCACTAAAACAGCTTTTGGAGAGATGAGATGTAAAAATTCAATTCTGTATTTAAGAAAAGTTTTTGTTTGTATATGCTATCAATTCAGAAAATCTGAATCGGCAGGTCACACTTATAAAAAAACTGGAAATCAAAATGGGCCATGAAAATTGCAATCAGTGCTTCTGTATAGTACGTGCAAGAAAATTGTCAAGCATCTTGCAAATGAAGGAAGAATGGCCGACAAATTCAGAAAACTGATGTCAGAAAACATGCAACTATGCAAAATGCCTACAAGAAGTTATTCCTTCTGAAAGATGCGATACTAGCTTCTTACGGAATGGTGTATTTACTTTCTCCACAGAAAAATACTGCATTCGTTAATAAATTATTAAAAAAGATTTTTTCCTTGAGGTTTTGATCAAGAATATTACACTTATTCATAGACACTATATTCAAGAGGGTGAAATGTTTGCTTGTTCAGACATGTAGAAAAAAAAAAAAAATCTGCAATTTCCATTGGTAGTAGAACTGAATTCCACATCAGCAGCCTTCCATTTTTTCTAAAACCTTTCCATGAGCCTGTCTTTAATTTCACACATTGGGGCAAATCTGGGCACATCTGGGAACACGCACAAGTACCCATCACTCCGTGGATGGAGCAAAGTGGTACATGAAAGAAGACTGAGTTCATATGCACTTTAACCAACAGACAGTGATGACATGAGCATTGTGATTGTCGGTGTCTAAGAAACTGCGTCTTAATTAGCTACAGCTCAAGTAAAGACAGATCTACGTCTTTTCCAGTAGAAGGATATTTCACAGTATTTCAAACTACCATCTCTCTCTACCACATCTCCAAAGCTCTCCTGAGCTCTTAGTTTGGCTGGAGGATCTGCATGTGTGTTTGAAACCTTATTTCTTCAGAGCCTTACCCATGTATCAATACACCTAAAAGATTAAAAAACATACACAATAGCCTATGATTTCTCATCTTCATGAAAATGTTTTCCATGGAAAGTTCTGGCGCTTGTCAGTCCATCAACCTTAGGAGTGGACTCAGGGAACAGACCACTTTGTTTCTCCAGCATACAGAGTGACTCCAATGAGTATTTATAGTTAATGACAAAATGTTATGATTTAGGAAGATAATATTTCAGCAGTCTCACAGGAACATGTGTTTTTTGAATCACTTTCTCTGGAACGGAGTTCAGGGGCTTTTCTGTCCTTCCACACAGATCCTTTCACACACGGTCTTGTTTTTCTCCCTATTTATAGTTATTTATATGCTACTTTCTTTGACAGGTATCCATTCCCCAACTGTTGGGCTTGGTTTTTACCTTTCGGGTAGTCCTTACATATATAACCTTTGTGGGCTTTCTCTTCCATACTCCCCCCCTGCACACTTCCTGGGGGGATTTTACCTGGACTAGTATATGTTTCTCTCATAGAGTACTACTTCCTGCCATTTTTATTTCATAATGATTTATGTGTGAACCTGATAACTCAAATATTTTGAGATTAAGCTGTGCAGAAACCTGAGAATCTTCCAAAAAAAAATAAATCCTTTTAAGCCTGTGATTGGCAACAGATGAAAGGAATGGGAAATTTGATAAGTTTCATTCTTTCCTTCATACAGTGAAGAAGAGATAGACCAGCACTGGCTTGAAACTTGACTTCATTTTTAACAAGTGATGTGTGAGAGGATATAAGATTGAGCAAAGCAGTAGAAGAGAAAGAAAGGGATGTGCGTGGTCAGAGAAGAACATCAGAGCCATACCGATAATCATCCTGTGCTTAGGTACACCAGCTCGGATCTCGTCTTGGACTACAGCTCCTAAATTACTGCACATTTCTTCAATAGATTCCAAATGCTCTTGGCAGTCACGAGAGATTTTGTAACGGTCAAACCATACGTGAGACATCGCGCCATGCATAGGTGTATATGGCCTGAGAAGACACAAGTTTGGGAAATAAACAGCCAATAAGCCAGAGTAGTCCATTTAATCCAATCAGCAATAAGTGAAAATGTAAAACTCTGGATACTTAAGAGACCCTTGAAATGCTTCAGAAAGCCTATGGCAATGAAGCAATGAGCTGGGTGAGATGTTTTGAATAGCACTCATGCTTCAAGACAGGCAGAATATCCACCTCCAGTGACACCCTGTCCATCCTGAAGCATGAATGCGACTCAAAATACCTGGTCTGGATAACTTCTTCATTGCAGGAGGCATGTCAAAGCATTTCAATGGTCTCTGTTGCTGGTCACAAATGCTTTTGCATTGGACACAAATGCACATGTGTCGGAGTCACAAAAATACAGGTAACACAGGTCCTGATGATGACAATGTGATGCCGTGTGGCACAGTGACTCAGTACTTCTCACACCTGATTCACATGCATGACTGTACTGCAGTCCTGGAAATGTATGTTCTCACACTGTTGAACGGATAGCTGTGGCCCTTAAACCTCAAAAAAGTAAATAAATCCTATCAGGATAAGACAAAGGAAGGTAAAACATCACGAATTACCTTGCTGGAGCTGTGGGGTAGATCACTCTGATCTGCTCAAAAGCCATGTCTTTTTCCAGAACATCACGAACCCATGCTCGTAATCCCTGCCCTGTGTCTCCTAACATATTAACAAACAAAACGTCCTTTCAGTACATGATACATGATACTTTTCAGTATAGTACAGTTCACTGAAATATCTATACAATACAATATAAATACAATAAGAGCAAAATAATACAGAACGAGATGTTTTGTAATTTTTGGTTCGGTTACAAGCCATTATACCACAGCGGCTGAATGCTCCAATCTAACTGGTCAGAAAGTTGATGAATGTTTCAGAGTGCTCTGACAATAGTGCTTATAATACGACTAAAATGACAGATTTATATCAATGTGCCTGTTCTTATCATTTCTAAAGTAACAGCTCATTCACAGGAACATGTATCAACAACACCAAGAATAAATATGGCTACAGGTTAATGATGATGATGTTCACAAGCGATGCTGTCATCTTGTTATTGTTTTCACTAGTTTCATTATTTACACAATTTTGAGTGTGGCATCTGTTTGTTTGCTGATTAGCATATATGTTAAATTAATATATATATATATATTTTTTTTTGGGGGGGGGTTTTTTGTCCTGTCCAGCATCATAGCAAGCAGAATGGCAGTCTGGTTGCAGTGTTGTGCCGAACAAATTTGCTTTTCCAAGG
>JBCNYH010000001.1:19434510-19446040 GCA_039654325.1 Tandanus tandanus
AGGAGTCCACAGCAGCCCAATATTCTGTCTCATCACCTCCACTGATACATCCAACTACAGCAGAGTCATCAGAAAACGTCTGAAGTTGTGTAGAGGGTGAAGAGTAAAAGGGAGAGGACGGTCCCTTGTGGTGCTCCAGTTTTGCTGACCACCGTATCCAACACGCAGTGCTGCAGGCGCACAAACTGTGGTCTTCTGGTCAGGTAGTCCACAATCCAGGACACAAGAGAGGCATCCACCTTTTATCGCTGTCAGCTTCTTACTCAGGAGGGTCGGCCTGATGGTATTGAATGCACTGGAAAAGTAAAAATGACCTTAACAGTGCTCATCGGCTGGTCCAGGTGGGTGTACACACAGTTAAGCAGGTAGATGATGGCGTCCTCAACACTGAGACAAGGCTGGTAAGCAAACTGAAGGGGGTCCATATGTGCTCTAACCATGGGTCGGAGTTGATCCAGTATGAGTCTCTCGAGGGTCTTCATGACATGCAAAGTCAGTGCCACGGGTCTGTAATCCTGGGGGCTACTGGGACGTGCGGTCTTTGGTACAGGAACAAGGCATGACATCTTCCACCGCACTGGGACCCTCTGTAGACTCAGGCTCACCCTGAAGATGTAATGTAAGACTCCACAGAGCAGGGGGGGGAACAGGCTTTAAGGACACGGGGGCTCACCCAATCCGGTCCTGATGCCTTGCCTGAGTGGAGTCTTTTCAGCTGTTTCTCAACCTGATTATAGGTGAAGTTGACAGGTGGGGAGGATTGTCAGGTCCAACACAAGAGGCCGAGGTGCAGTAAAGAGAGGGAAGGAGAGAGGGTGGTGTGGCAGGGGGTTCCAGGCTTGCTCCTGACGAGTTAGAAGGGGGCTGAGCAGTAGCCTCAGTGTCGAATCTGTTAAAAAACATATTCAGCTCGTTGGCCCTGTCCTCACCGCCCTCAGCTCCTCTGCTGTTAGATGGCCTGAAACCAGTGATGGTCTTCATACCACTCCAAACCTCTCTCATATTGTTATGTCTTTGTCTTCTTATGTGTAATAATTATTACATTTAATATTAACAATTTTTCATTCATGGTGGCTCAGTGGATAAGGTTCCAGGTTATGGATCAGGTTCAAGCCCCAGTACCACCAACCCTCAACTGCTCAGCTTTATAAATGAGATAAAATGTAACTTGCTCTGGATAAGGGCATCTGGCAAATGCCATAAATGTAAATTTCATTTTCTGATGTACTTCATCCTTTATTAGGCTTGCAGGGAGGCTGAGGCTGACTCCAGGTGAAGGCAGGTTACATCCTCAACAGCTCACCAGAGCATCGCAGGGCCAACACAGACACAATCCCATTCACACTCATGTGCATACCCAGGGGCAATTGACAATATCCAATAAGCCTAAGGTGCATGTCTTTAGACTGTGGGAGGAAACCGGAGTACCTGGAGAAAAACCATGCAAACACAGGGAGAACATGCCGTGTTTAGCACGGAGAAGCACCCTGAGCCCAGGACTTGAACCCAGGACCTTTTTGCTGTCAGGTGGATGTGCGAACCACTACACCAGCATGCTACATTACCCATGATAATAATAATAATAATAATAATAATAATAATAATAATAATAATAATAATACATCTGGTTGTTGTTGTTATTATAATGTGCAGTTTTGTTTTCATTGCAATTTTATAAATCCTATCAGTAAAAAAATGATGCTGAATGTTCTTTTCAACCATCTGTTTGAAACATGCTCAAAGCTGTGTCTTATTATAATTTTTATTTGTTATTTCACAAAAGTAACTTTGTGGGGTTTTGTTTTCTTTGTTTTGGTTTCATGTGACTTATCTTTTCTGTCTTGTGACTCTGGTGCTATTTAGGTCCCCATTGAGCCAAGAATGAATGGAGAGCATAGCCCTATTAAAGAGTCTGATAAAAACATGTCCTGTTCTGTACTCCACTAAGCTTTATCATGAACAGAGATTTAGTGGAATGTCTGGATCTACATTTCCGTTTAAACACATTCTGGACTCTTATCTTTAATAAACATAGATCTGTTTTGCTTTGAATCTGGTATATTTCAGTTGCTACGCACACACACACACACACACACACACACACACACACAGACCACACATTTTGTGTGCTAAGCCTCCAAAATAATGAAGAAACTGGTCAAATTGCCAAAGTGGATGTGTGTGGGGGGTGTTATGTGTATTTGAGTGCATGTGTGTGGTCAAACAGACAAATTACCTGGGTCATCTCCCTACACATGACAGCAAAGTCAATTACCTCCCAGTGTCTGTTTATTCCACTTCTCTACACACAATTATGTAATACAGTGAGATCAAAATCTTCTGATTTGCTAAACAGCTATTCAGTTTGGTAATTGTCTCACTGACTGAGTCATGTTCTTGTATGAGAAAATGTGTACTTGAAGAGGTAAAAATATTTTGGTACTATATTCAGTACTGGTAGAAAGAACAGACTTAACATTCATCTGAGATAATAAACAGAAATCAAAGACCAGATGATCATTTTCTCTTTATAACAATTCATAGCTGCTGTCGCTAACAACAATCATCCATAAAAATAATTCATATGCAGTACACTCTCCTTTGATGAACCATATGATCAGCTGGTTTAAAATTAATTTAACTGAGAAATGTTAGTGTTTTCTTGTGTGGGGCTGATGATGTAGTGGTTAGAGTACTGGGCTCATGATGAGGTTGTGGGTTCAAATCACAGTTAAAAATGTCTCCCACTGTGCTAAGTATAAATGGGTACCAGTAAAAATACTGGGAAAGTGCCCTTCAGTGGACTAGGAGGAGTCACTGCATGCTGCCCTGGCTGTGATGAGCCACAGGGGTGTTAAAATGCCCAACAGACTTACCTAACCTCCTAAGACCCAAAGCCCAGCATTACGTGTCTTGTCATTTCTCGACACCACTTCTAGTTCTTACCACCAGATTATTACTGAACTTGATCAACATCTTCAAACAGGAAGAACTTCAAACAGGCAAAGGAGTAATACCCAATGGTCCTTATATGAGGATCTCACAAGAACATACAATATAATTGGGAGAAAATATGACGTCCCCGTATGAGGACAGTGGGGTCCTAAGAGGCTAACAGACATATGTGTTTATTCTATATATATATTTTAAGCATTTATTTGTTTGGGGGCATGTTGTGCATGTTTTTTTGGATGGTGGGAGGAAACCAGAGTACCCTTAGGAAACCCCACCCTTCAATTGAGTATTAATAAGGCATCTGCGACAATAAACTAATCAGCTAATCAGTATGATTTCATTTTTGGCAATTACAGTGTAATAAAAAAGTGTTAGACAAACTCCAGGTGCTCAAAGCCCTTTGAGTGGCAGTGTATATTAGTAAGCAACATAGACTTGCACATTCTCTAAAGCTGGAAAAGCAGTGTTGATGCAGTAGTTTAGATGCAAACCTTTTCACTTGCATTTTTTTCTATATGTCAGGCAAAGCCTAGAGAAATCCCAGTGAATTTCTCTATTTTTAATGTAATTCCATTAGACAAAGCTATTAAATATAGGATTTATAGTCAGGGTAAATTATAGACAGCCCAGGAACATAATACAGTGAGATAGGTGTAAAACATCCTGTGACACTGAACAGATAGCACTCTGGTTTTTTTTAGAGTATTCACTCTGTTTATCTCTTGAGTGTGGGATTTTATTCCGTGTAAAGAATCACTTATATAGAGTGCTTCAGTCTTTTCTGCTGATGGAGTCAGAGGTTGATTTGTGTTTCCACAACTGCTGTCTACAAGGCTTTATATCTCCAATGCTGCCACAGGCTCCTTTTTAGAACAGCCAATGCAGTAGTATGCCAAAGCAAACCAACAGCGAGTACATATTAATGCACTACCTCTTTGTAGTATCTGTGAATTCACACACACACACGCACACACACACACACACACACACACACACACACACACACACACACACACATACACACACGAAAAAAAAAAGGCACTCATTGAGTCAGAGAGGAAAACGAATGCTTTTGTTAATACCTGCTTCTGGTTTTATCATAGTGGAAACTCTGAGAGGGGAGGAAGACCACTTTGACGGCCATGATTTTTCACCACGCTATTTTTCTTCGAGTTTCTTTCATGTCGTCCTTTTTTAAAAATGAGCTCACTGGTTAGTCCCCCTGAGCTTTCTGTGGCACACTACTTAGCACTCATCAATCAGTGCTGATGAAAGCCATGTCACATTTGCACTGAGAATAGTGATGACTAAAACAATGAACCATTCTGATTCGAGCCATTCCTGTTTGATTTAAATTCACCATTTCGAGTAGGGGGGTTGGCTCCTAGATGAGTTCTCATGGTTCACTTGGTGAGGAGAGGGTGCTTGCAGGTCAAGCTCTGCTTATTTTAATCAGACGAGACGCTTTTTGCGCTTGGTCTCTCTGCATGTGTCACAGAATATAATGTTAATGGTGTGTGGGGGTATTTCAAAGAACAGAGCATAATTCAAATACAAGGAAGTACATTTTACTCTAGTCAAGCTAATAGCCAGCAACACCTGAAGATGCAGAAATTAGGTCCGTAAAATAGACTTCTTTTTCCTGATTGGTCACGCATGATGCACACAACCAATCAGAGTTGCTCCATTTAATTCCGCAGTAAAATTGTACTTAATTCCGACATCACTGAGGAGCTCTTGATTGAAATCAAAACAGTCAGAGTAGGACTAAGCCATCCTCCCTCTTTAGGAAGTAGTTCATGATTTGCAATTTAAAGCACTTATGTGCTGCTCCTTCCACTTTACTAAACATGTACCACAATTCCCAAAGGTTAAAGGTCATTTACTTCACTTTCCATGTGTTTTATCCTACTGCCTTTTACATAGTTTAATATACAGGCAGCATACTGACTCCAGGAGCACTGACAGGCTGATCACATGGTCACATGAATGGCGTATTGGAAGACATCAGTACGACAAGGATCTTTCTAGGTCAAAATCGAATGGCAGATGAAACTTTATAGTACTAATGATCAAAAAAAGACACATCACCCCAATAGCCACCTATCAAAGACGTTAGTGAGAGATCTAGTTCTCTCATAATTCGTGTAGACAGAATAAAGGCTACTAAATTGTACCTTTTGTTGCCACTGTTATGTTTTATACTTTCACTGCATGTAAGATACCTTTACAGTTTTACTCTAAAAGGTGGTTATGACCAAATGACATACATCCAATCATTAGTATATGCACACTATCCATATTTCTAGATGGAAGATACATATTAAAAGTATAAAAGTTGTACCCTTATGGCAAGTAGCATTGCCACCTCACAGCTCCAGGAGCACTGGGTCAATCCTAAATCCAGGTGCAGAGTGTAGTATGTTCTCCTTGTGTTTATATGAGTTTCCCTCAGTTCTCTGGTCTTCTCTCACCATCCAAAACATGCTGGTAGACATGCTGGCTATGTTAATTGGGTGATCCTGAATCCTCTGCTCTCTGGGCTTATGTGATCCAACCTGATGTCCTACTTCTGGTTGGAGTTTTCATCCTAGAAACCCCTTGCTCCAGCTGATGATAGCAGTTATATAATATATAATATGGACCTAAATATACTCTCTGATACTGCGAAGATGCATTTAGACTGCCCTTGATACAAATTTCCCAAGACGGAACATTGAGGGGAATATTCATTTTTGCGAAATTCCCTGAGCCTGAGGAGCCCAATTGTATTGTTATATGTTACACAGGCAAATCGGCTAAAAAGGAAACTATTTTATTTAATTTATTATATAATTTATATAATTATATAATTATATAAAAATACATGTATTTATTATATTTTTTAAGCTTTACAGTGGAAGATGAGGTCAGCAAGCATGCGTGTTTATCAGATTTAAAAGTGGTGAGGCTGTGAGTCGAGGACAGTAACTAACTGCTGTTCTAGAGCTAACAAATAGTCTTAGAGCTAACATATAACTTTGACATACCTTAGACATAAAAGTTAACTAAATAGTTTATTCATAACCTGCCAAAGGGCACTGAAGCGAGGGTTTGTACTGCTTTCCGAGGAATTGTCCGAGGAGGCATTTGCTACATCCATAATCAAATAGTCATTTGATATACTTGTTAGCGTATCATATAGAGGCTGAATTGCTAACATATACAAGAGGGGTACTCATAGACTGCAAGGTACTGCCACCATGCAGCATGAACAATGTAGCAAATAGGCCCTATATTGATGCTAATTTTAGTAACCCATGCGCTTTTCTTTCTATGTTCTACAGTATGTGGACAGAAAAAAAACTTTGTTATTTAAAGGATTTACAAGAAGGCTGGGGTTTGATCTTTCAAGGCCAATTAAGGTCAAAGGCAATTGTCTCACTTAAAAGTCCATATTTGATTTCTTATTAATGTTTTGTTTGGAAAACAGGGGAACAAGTCCAGACCCACCCATGCAAGGATTTCACCAAACTTGGTTGAGAAACTACCCTACCTGAGACCAAGAGAAAATTCGAATTTGGAATGTCAAGGTCAATGGTCAAGGTCACAAAGTTTTGGAGATCTAGAGAGTTCCCATTTTAAAATTGAAATCGGTTCTGTCTAAGAAATAAAGTTACACGGACCTATAGAAGCAACAAGGGACAGATAGGAACCCATATATGTACTCTCAATTGGCATAATCCCCTCTGGCCTTAAGTGACCTTGAAAGATCAAAATCAAGGTTGCAGGACTTTGAGACAAACAAACAGTCAAACAAACAGACAAACAAAGTTAGTGATTACAATACCTCTTCCAAACCTCTGTTCTGTGGCAGAGGTAATAATAGAGTGGTACCATGCTACAGAGTGTAAAAAATCACATTAATCTCTCACCATGTTAAAGATTTCATATTGTTTATACCACCCACCATTTGTTTTACCCTTCTGCTTCTTTTATGGGGCAGTAATACAGAAGCATTATTAAGAAAGCTCCCTGGCTCCCCTAAATCGCCGGCTATGCTTTCATCTCTCATATGGTGTGCACTAGGACGGAGCTGGCTGGTTGGATCGGAGCAGGCCGCTCACACCCCTGTCCTGCTTCCACCTCGGCGGGAGTGCGCGCTCTTGGCCGCTCGCTCACGCCGTTTATGGCCTCACTTCAAAGCCCCCTAGCGCAGCTCTGCCAGAGTGCACCACATAACTCAGCCAACATGAAAGTATGGCCCATCGTAAATTTCACGAAAAACTTAAACAAACATGCTGGAGCACAGCGAGCTTAATATGTAAGGAACTGTGCCACAGGTTCGGACCCGAGCTCATGTCTCATGCTGAACACGTAGTCAGCTGTTTTGATTTTGACTTAATATGTTTAAGTGTATTTTCCATATACAAGCTCTCTGTAATACGTACACCTACAGCACTGCAGAGGCTTTTTTTTTTCTTTTCCTTTTTTTTCTTTTTTTTAGGAATGCGTATAGCGGGGCCAGGGAATTTTTTTTTGGCTATGGGATTTTATTTTCCTCAGTAGACTTTGATGTGGATCAGCATATTCTCTGTTCTTTCTTTCTTTCTGCCGCGGAAAATTAGAAGCATGCATGTCAGCACAAAGGTGAAGGGCAAAACAAGCCGTTACAATGAACTGATTTTTGTAATGGGAAGAGTTTACTCAAAACAGTTGCACTTAATGGATAATTAGTGCACAGAGTTGCACAGCCATCTTCAGAAACTCTCTCCCCACCACAATGAATCTAACTAAATAATACTCAGGCTGTATAAAATAAGGCTTTAAAAGTAACTACACCGAGCTTCACTCAGCATTTCAGTCAAACTTACAATATGTAATGAAGAAGGCAATCTAGTTCCATATTATACATGAATTTAGACCTGTACTCAGAATATATTAACTTTCCTTGGCCATGGCATGGCACTCTTATTGTATTTTTAATCAGGAATAAAACATAAACCTGTTAAACATTTGAAAAACGTTAAATTAAAAGGTACATACATAAAGGTAAGTTTAATTTTGTATGAAAATGTGTATATAGCTGTGTATGCTGTGCTAATATTAAGTGCACTGACTAGTAAAAGATAATTTCCCATGTCCTTTTATATAATATCTGTGTAAAATCCTGAGGGTTTGTGTGCTATAATGTTGCAGTGGCTCGTATGATCTATAGTGAACAATGGCCCTGCACCCCTATCTGTGTCATATTTGCGTGACTCCACATTCATGCGTCCGGCCATGACCCCTCCTGGCTAACGCTGTAGAAATTAAAGTAAACACTGGCAGTGAGTGCCTGCTTGCCTTCATTTTCCTGTCCACTGTGTAACGGCAGCACCTTGATGACCTCATTCCTCGCTCAGGCTATAATCCTCTCCTCTTACCCGGCTTCCCCTGAGCAGGGCTTTGCAGTTCAGGGAGCACCTGCTTTCACCGGTCCTCTTAATAACAACAACACTATGGTTTTCTTCCTCTTGCTCTCTCTCTCTCTCTCTCTCTCTCTCTCTCTCTCTCTCTCTCTCTCTCTCTCTCTCTCTCACACACACACTCTCTATCTCTACTTGAGACAGGTTTCCATTACACTGGGAGGGGGAACCAATGTTTCCTGTCCTCTGTGCCTCAGCTCTCTCACAACTCCACTATTTTTGGAAAATGGCGGACCAAAAGAAAACGTTGTTGGGACGTTTGCACGACCGACTCTGAGTTGGAGGTTGACTTTGGACTGATGTAGCCCTCTGGAATCGATCTTCACACTTTGTTTTGATGGACCTGCCATGTGGAATGAAAGAAAAGCAAGAAAAAAGGCAAGAATGCGAGAAAAAAACAGGGAAAGGGACAAAAATGATGCAATATGCAATCAGTAAAATGACATAATACCATGTAAATGTAATCTTTGGAAATTGTGAAAATACAAGATCCAGTTTCAAAACTACCTAACAGAGATGATGAAATCAATGATTCATTTTTGAGACCTGGCTTCAGAGCTTCAGCTTCATAAGGCATTATTTGTTATATGGGGACCTTCTGACCCAAATTTATTCAATAAAAGTTGCTTGAAGCTACATGTTCAAAATTGGAGATGATTTTTTCACCCTTTTCCTCCCAAGTTCAAATGAAGTATGTGATGCTGATATGGAGATTTGGAGGATTTGTGCTGCGTGAAATTCTATAGTCTCCAGGAGGGGAGCAGCTGGGTGGTTCCTGATCTAATTTGCAAACTCTTTTCTACTCCACCCTTACATTCTGTTCCCAGATCATTAGATTGTGATGGCTCATCCCAGGGGTCTAGCTTTCCCTCTCCTCCATCACATCCCGGCCTCCGTGTTCACTCTTCTTTGAAATCAGACACTGTAGTGAATACGTTATTTATTATTCTCTCCCCTCACCAGTCATTCTCCTCTTGAGGCAAAGAGATAGGGAGAGAGAGAGAGAGAGAGAGAGAGAGAGAGAGAGAGAGAGAGAGAGAGAGAGTAATAAGAAAGGGAGGGTTTTGTTGGAGAGAGTTACTGAAGTTACCGAATCTCTCTTTTTCCCTTTGTCTCTCAGTGATATCTGTCCTGGATCTTTGCTACTGAACACACAGTGGCCAAATGTTTATTTAGAGGTTAGGCAAATGTAAAAGGATAAGAGAAAGAGGGTCTTTTTTCTTCAAAAAAGAGGAGGAGAATGTCAATTGGTTTTTATTTTGTGTGGAAAATATTCACTAGAGTCTTGTCACTTGACCATTGTGAGGTCATTGAAAGTATTTGGATCAGTTGTGGTTATTGTGTGGCAGGAAGTTGGCTGAAGCAAATCACCACAAAGTTGAGCTCCATTCAGAATTTTCAGTCCTGGGAGCAGGGAGAAAAACCCTTACTACATTTATTGGTTCGACCTTAAAAAAGAAAAGAAAAAAGAAAAATATATATACATTGTATATAATATATATATATATATACATTGTACAGCATTGATATATCTTTATTATGAAAACATATTCTTTCAGTTCTGGGTCGATATGAACAACATGTTTAAAATTCAATGGCTAGCTATCTAGGGAGCTCATCCCTAGTTTAGTCTGATAATTAATTGAGGCAGTATCACAGATCAGGTTTTCTGTGGGGCTCAAAAAAGCAACCAAGAGGAACTGAAACCTGAATTCCGAACTGGCTCTAAACCCCAGGAAGAGCAGGAAAACAGAAAGTTGATTGTGAGTGTGTTTACTGCTGTGCGTGTGTGTGCACAAATGTGAGAGGGTTGGGGGTGTTAGTAATCCATCTACCCCATTTACCTCTACACTGAGGCCTGTTGTGTGGATTTTTACAGGCTGAGGTTAGGTTCTGAGTAGAGGAATGAGAGAATAAAGGTCTTATCTATGATGTGGGTGTACAGGGAGGAGTTGACACTAGGTACCATGCCCATCTTTTCTATGATGGCAGGAAGGGGACTCAGTTTTTGTTATTGAAGATCCAACTGTAGAAAACCCCTGGGGAGCTTCAATCTTGATTGTTTATACTCAACCTCAGTATGTTTAATGACAGAGCAGGAAGCAGGAAGCAAAGGTCAGAAGGCCTTTGAATGAAAGGATGTTATTTATACTTGTTCTCCAGGTATTTGATAAAGGTGTAGCACAATGGAAAAATCTGTTTAATTCAGTTTAGTGTTCCAAGTACCCATTTCTGTACAGTGTTTGTCAGCGATGGGTAGTATTCACGATACCAAAGTAGCAGTTAAAGGTAGCTTGCAACTTTCAGCCTCTGTTAAGTTTTCATCAGGTGTTCATGAATAAAGTATATCATATTTGTTGTACAGTATTACTTAATAAGAACTTATAATGAAAATGTAACTTATTAAAAATGTGTTTTGCACCTTAATGTCATTAGCAACATTAGTGCTGCAACATCATTCTGGTTTGATTAAAATCAAAACAATATTGATAATTTAATAATTATAGTCCAAAGGCTAACATGTTTTCATGTAAAGCTAATGGATCCAGGAATTGTTCCAAATAGCAGTATAATGTTAATTGTTCCAAATAGCAGTATAATGTTTGATGTTCATTGATTACTAAATGATTGTACCTTAAATGAAATAGCTGTTTAGTTGGATGACACATTATTTATTATCATATTTATGATTAACAATCAAATAATTACATAATTACTTAGAAACTAGTTTATATGGATAAAGGTGTAAGTTATCAGTTTATGAATGATGGGTTTTATTGTGACAGTAATGTTAATGCATCGTGTGGGCCCTTCATTACCAAAAAACCAGGTAACTAAATTATGATACAGTTATAAGTCATTAACAAACTGTATGCTAAACCAGCCACTTGGGTTACACAAGCCAGTGTGCTCTTTATGCTGGTCCCAAGTAAAGGGTTGTGTCAGGAATGGCATCCAGTGTAAAACCTGTGCCAAATCAAACATGCGGACTCAATCTTGTAAAGATGATCCGTTATGGAGACCAGCCTAACGGGAGGAACAACAAACTGTATTCAATTCAGTTTTATTTGTATAGCGCTTTTTACAACTGACATTGTCACAAAGCAGCTTTACATAGTAAAATTAAT
>JBCNYH010000001.1:19453414-19465907 GCA_039654325.1 Tandanus tandanus
GAGGGAGAGAGAGAGAGAGAGAGAGAAAGAGAAAGAGAGAGAAAGAGAAAGTGTGTGCTATTTGCGATATGTTGAAACTGAGGCTTACTGTGTGAGAAAAGAGAGAGGAAGGGAGAATAAGAGAGAAAGAGAGAGAGAGAGAGAGAAAGAGAGAGAGAGAGAGAGAGAGAGAGAGAGAGAGAGAGAGAATCATACCCTCTCGTCGAAGAAAGTAGAAACTCCAGGGCTTGCTAATCCATAAGCTGTTTAAGTCCCTGTGAGTGTGTTTTGCGCCCGCATTAGCCCCCAGGCAAGCATAGTATGTCAAGGCCACTGATGTCATCATTCTATGGAGATTTGAAAGCCACGTTCTTGGGACTTGTACACAGGTCAAGTACTGTGTACCATGAATAGAGCCAAACACTGAGAGAGTACTTCAGGTATTTTCACCAGGACAGAAGAAAAAGTAGACTAATAGAGTGTACAGCCAATGACACAGTAACAAGGTGAGTCATGACTATAAAGACTGTGATATGTTTTAGTTAAGGGAGGGAAGAAAAACATGCTCCAAAACATGGATAAAAAAGGAACTCAAGTTAGTTTGATCTATATTCAGGTTCATAATTTATTTACATAAAAAAAAACAATAATTTCAGTACTTTTAAAATGGAAACCTTAAAAGTCACAGTCAAAAGTCAATCTTTTAAAGTCTTGGCTTATTAATCAGTAACTTACTTTAAAGGGCCTGTAAAATTAGCTTCTTAGGTCTGCTTTTATTGCATGTTGATACAAAGCAGGACATCCCAGTGAGATCTTACTGAACTTCTTTACTGCTTTACATAATGGCTAATTGCATCTGAAATACATCACACGATCAAATTCAAATAAATCTGACAGTGAGGTAGGTAAATATGAAAAACAGCAAAGAAAGTAACAAGAACCTTTACTTACACTTACTGATGGAAAGGTTCTGACAGTGTATAATATATATACTGTATGATGTTGGTGTCTAAAACAAAAACGTATAAAAAGCTGTTAACACCAATTTTGATTTAAGGGCACTTCATAGTATATTATTAAGTAGCTCTTATGTTCAGTTAAAAGCTCAGTAATTAAATCGTGTCTATAAATATATACCACATGGGAAGAGCATAATCTGATTAATCTAATTTGTGGGGAATAATCAGCAATTGAACGAGGTGAAGAATGATATGCAGGATTATTCTATTGAGGTGGTGTAATCCACCTCAAAAATATTATATAAAAAATATTCATACAAAATATATAAGAGGACAGTGTGGGATGTGTGATAATTATGCATTTCACTAGGTGGAGCTAGGTACTTGGAAGAGGAAGAGAAACATAACATAGACAGGCTACTCCCCGTGGCAGATGGCTTCACCATGTCTGAAGCACCGTGGCACTGAGCTGTAAACTTCATTTAATTTTTTTCTATATTTATGCTGTTGTAATCCTCTATCTCTCTCTCTATCTTACAACAGCATAAATATTGAGAAAATAAAATGAAGTTTACAGCTCAAGGCTGCAGTTTTTTTGGCAGTCTGCTGCGGGGTGTATCCGATCTATCTTATATGATATCTATGAGGAGAAACATTGGTGCATGCTAAGTTACCCAATGGTAATGATGCAATATCACGGAGCATTCAGTGGCTTTCCACCAATTAGAAACAGGAAAATCATGTGAATGAATAATAAAAATTTTACAGTATCCCACATTGATAATGGTTTAATTAAAACAACAGACACTCACAGTTTGTCACAGTCACTTGAAGCAGGCATCATTATTGTCACTCTTTATAAATTCATTCATTCAGTCATTTTCTGAACTGCTTATTCCTAATTAGGGTCGCAGCGAGGCTGGCGCCCATCTCAGTCGACTCTGGGCGAGGGCAGAGTACACCCTGGACAGCTCACCAGGCCATCGCAGGGCAGGAACACAGTGACGGCTATGCAGCCTACTCTTGACGAAAATCAGCAATGGTTCTTTTACATGCCTCTCACCACAGACAGTGCCGGCATTTGATAACCCAGTTAGCTGCACTGGGGGACAGCAGTGACATCCCGTCGATAGTGGGGCTTGAACCCCTGACCTTGGGATCAGTAATCCAGCACCCTACCAATAAAATAAACTATGAAAATTTCGTTTTAGTTTTAGTTTGTTTCTGTATAGAATATTCTAAAACTTTGAATGAGTGTAAAAAACACTTTTGTTTCCATGTAGCATATACTAAACTCTGAATGAGTAGGTTATGAAAAAACAAACAAACGCTGTTAACTACAGAACACTTAGCTCTGCGCAGAGCACACATAGTTCACCTGGCCTGCCTCTGTCATTGTTAAAATATGTAAAAATAAACCATAAAAATCTTGTTGTAGTTTGCTTTTCTTTATGTTTCCATGTAGTGTATATTAAAACTCTGACGCATATACTAAAACTGTGACGCTGTTGGCTACACAACACTTAACTCAAATAATAATAATACTAATAATAATAATAACAATACATTTTATTTATAACACACTTTTCATTATAAAACAAATCTCAAAGTGCTACAGAGTAAAATTACTACGCGGAGCTCACCTGACTTGACTATTTAATGGTTAAAATATTTTAAAATATATATTATAAAAATCTTGATTTAGTTTGCAAGGAACCTTTGTAGTTTATAACAAAACAATTATTCAGAAGCAACAGTAAAACTCATAGGTAGGCTATGTATTTTAAATGAGGGATGTGGTTTTAAAAGGTTTACAGAGTAATTAAATGGAACAAAATAATGAACACTTGCACTAGCAAATGTTTATTCCAACCAGAAAAAAAATATACAGTTGACAATGACTAATATGAGATAATCTCTTTATTATTATATCCTTGGCTGTTAATTCTTAAGTAAATCTGAATGGTGCGTTTACACCCTGGGAATGGAAGAAACATAAACAAACATCAATTAATAGAGGAGTAATTTTAGAATAAAATTTTTTTTATGGGGTTTTAATGCTGATATTCATGCTGTAAATAATTTTAGATAAGAAGAATTAACGTAAATCTTATCCAGTGGATTTTCATGAGTGAAACAAGAATAATGGTATTTTTATAAAAGAGGAATTATGTGACTACAACTATAATTATTTTCATCTGACTGATTTAACACTGTTTTTAAAAAGCAAACATCTGCACCGGCCATGGCTTACAGCTGAATAAATGATTAACCAGAGTCATTGGTGTGAAAATGAGTATTTCATCATCAGTATTAAAGTTCCAAATTGCCTCCTGACTCACTCACTACTTATTACTACATCACTATGGCATCTAAAGCAGCCTGGCACTGAGGTCATATTTTTCCATAATGGTAAAAGCAGAGTTAATGTGTCTTCCTCAGCCAGGATGCAGCCACAGTGAGTGAGACATGAAAATAAGTGTAATTGTGACCTTCTCAACAGCGGTCAGGCATAGCGCAGGAGGTAAAACACTTTATATGATCTTTCTCCAGTATTAGATAAAGAGCACATTCATGTCCTGGCATGATTACTTAAATGCTTTGATGATTTCTCACAGTCCACTTCTCTCTCTCTCTCTCTCTCTCTCTCTCTCTCTCTCTCTCTCTCTCTCTCTCTCTGCCTTTCATCATCCAGCCCATTTTAATCACAAGCTGCTTCATGAAAAACGGGTGCATATCATTTCAAACCCACATTTTATTTCTTTACTGCAGCACGCAAGGATTTAAAACCTGAAATAATAGTGCCACCTCGGCTAGTCTTCCCTGTTTCCAGTCCTCCTAGTCCTCCTCCTCCTTCTCCTCCTCCTTCTCCTGTCTCCACCCTTACCTCCATGCCTCACCTTGGCACACTCTCATGTGTCTCATCAGATCACATCTCATGCTGCAAATACAAACAATACCAAAACCATACACTCACTTCCCTCCTAAGAAAAATCTGACCTAAGTTTGGGTGCACTGAAGAGTTTTACACTAATGGGCTGTAGATTGTTGGAACACACCAGGACAGTGGCGGTGTTTTAGGGAAGGCTTACTCTGTTCGGAATACCAGGAATAACGAGGAGCAGGGTAAGCAAAACAATCAGCTGACATCTGTTTGAAAACTTGAAATCTTCCCTGAGAGCAGACAGAGGTCATGGGGACAAATACTACCACATAGTGGTGAGAGGACACACCTGAACAATCCACAGAGAAATCCATGACTTACATCCACTCACAGCTGTCCAACAGAAGATTAATATGTTCTAAAAAGCCAGGACTTCTAATTCACCCTTTCCATGGCCACATATGAAATTCCTCAGAACCAAAATATGTTGGTTAATTTGTGGGTGGTCAGGTGGCACACCATTCTGGAAATGTAATCTTGGAACTTTAGCGAAATAATCTTTAAATCCCTGCTTATGCCATGGTTATTATGGTATGCCTGCCACTATTATACTCTGGTCAGGATGTAAGTGTATTAATAACGAACATGAAGGAAGCAAAGAGGTGCAGAAGTGTTTAATATGAGTATTATAATGGGATGTATAAATAGTGTGATGCATGCCAACTGTAAACTCTAGTACATTCCTCTAGACCAGGGGTGTCAAACTCATTTTCACTGAGGGCGCTAAATTTATAGTTGATCGAGGGCAACTATGAAATCTGTATGGCAAAATGATTCATTTAGCATGCAATATTTCACGAGTCATGAATGACTAGCTGTTTACTTGAAATAGGCTACCACCACCTAGTGGAAGGATGATGAATTAGGTTTCATGGTAATGGGTGATGATAAGGGTGTACGACAATCATATTCTTTGAAAGCTCTTGCAGGCCACATAAAATGAGTTGGCGGGCCGGATTTGGCGAGCAGGCTTTGAGTTTTACATCTGTATTCTAGTAGATTTCATTTTATTATGTTGCTGATCATTCCTATTCATTTTTACCACAATCTTAAATACAAAGTCAACTGCTGTTAAAAACAAAGTCAAATGCTGTTGAAAGGCATTGTGTGATTTTTGTTTTTGGTCTTGATGCATGATTTAGAAATGGAGACACGGTAAGTTAAAGTTAATGTAAAAATTATACTGTTTATTTTGATTGCCAAACTGGCATTCAACAGTTATTGCATTTATTTTTTGTCATAATATTAAATAGTACAAACCTAATTTTCTTGAAAACTAATAGTAAAAAACAGATTTATATTTTAGACCACTGTACTAATACTGCCAAGTTGTGCTGGAAAAAAATTGAGGCAAGGTTCTGAGCCCTGAGTATATCCATCAAGGTTGCAGGGAATCTGGAGCCAACGTTGACATTGGGCAAGAGGCAGGGGACAGCCTGAACAGGTCAGCAGCCTATTGCATGGCTAACACAGACAAACACAACCATTCACACATACGAGCAATTTATTGTGGCCAGCTGACCTTATGTCAAATCTTTGGACTGGAGGAGGAGACCAGAGCACCTGTAGGAAACCCACACCAGCATGGGTAGAACACCAAACCCTACAGAGGAAGGCACCTTTCAGCTGTGAAATTCAAACATAGGACCTTCTGGTTGTGAGGTGTGTGTGTGTGTGTATTGCCTACTCCAGAAAGCATTACTGAATTTGTACTGAATGTTTTATGTTGAATTGCCAACATTCCAATACAGTAAAGATACACATGAAGCAACTCCTAATGTGATACAATGTTAGTCAAATGATCAAAGTGCTACCTGAGTGGCTGGGGAATGCTTAAATATTTCACTATGATATTTTGATCTCAGAGAACACATAGGCCTGTTTCAAAAAGCAAAGGGTTAGTGTTTGTGTATCAGTTATTGTTCCCTGTCAAAACAACATGGTGAGCCAAAAGGCATTCACCGGCCAGTCAGGTAGCACTTTCCCTATTAATATTTACTAACTTTACCCAGCCACGAGGCACAAAGGAAATTGCTTAATAATGATAATAATAATAATAATAATAATAATAATAATAATAATAATAATAACAATAATAATAATAATAATCACACTCATAATAGTAATAATAATGGGCAGCATGATGGCGCAGTGGTTAGCACATCTGCCTCACTGCAAGAAGGTCCTGGGTTTGAATCTCAGGCTTGGTGAGGGCGTTTATATGTGCAGTTTGCATGTTTTCCCTGTGCTCATGTGGGTTTCCTTCCACAGTCTAAAGACATGTACATTAGGCTAATTGGCTGTTCTAAATTGTACGTTGGCCCTGCAATGATCTGGCGAGCTGTCCAGGGTGTACTCTGCCCTCGCCCAGAGTCAGCTGAGATGGGCGCCAGCCTCCCTGCGACCCTAATTAGGATTAAGCGGTTCAGAAAATGAATGAATGAATGAGAGGTTGGAAATATTACACAATTATCGATGAAATGGAAACACCATAGTTATGGTAGACCAGTGAAGGTCACTAGATTATAGAGAAGATGCCCTGCACTTATCGGAGATGGCAGCAGTTCAAGCCACTCAAGACTGAGTTAACAACATTGGAAGGTATGCTTGTTGTGGCCAGGCGTTTCATGTTTGGTTAGATTCAAATGATCTCCAACATGTTAAATTCATCACAGTTAAAATGAAAAGTAAGACAGAGAGAGAATGTGCAGTCAGTTTTTCCATTCTCTCAGTTTGACTGAGCTCAGTTTGAGTGAGCAAGGAGCGAGTTGAGGGAGAGAGAGAGAGAGAGAGAGAGAGAGAGAGAGAGAGAGAGAGAGTGTACAGTCTGGACTTATGGGCCTACTGTAAAAATGTCTCCTGGCTGTAGTGAAGGAGCAGGGATGTTCAGTTTCCTCTGCTTTGACCATCTCTGCTCTGACTGCTACAGGCAATGACGGCACACATCCAAAACCTGTCCAATGGAAACAACATATTCACAGGGGTCATGTAAATAAGGATGTAAATTCCCACTATATCTCCACATATTGAAGCCATTTTTTTCAGTATCAGAAGATTTCATTTGTTTCTCAATCAGTGAATTGAAACGAAGTATGAAAGATGTCAGAAAATGACAAAGTAGCTGTGAAAGTTGGAGCTTCATCAATGCTACTACACCCTCCCTCCCTCCCTTGCTGTCTCTCTCAGTCTCATAGCTGTACTCTTGCATGGACTCGCATCCTCCTCCTTCATCTGACCTCTCTTTCCCCTTTCTCCTCATCCCTGTCCACACTCCTTGGACCTGTGTCCACACAGCATGCCTTTAATGCTTGCTGCATGTGGTTTTATATGGCCTTATTAGAATTTATATCTGACAAGTGTTTCCCCGTGATATGATTCATGGCCTAATGCTGCTGGAACGGCCTGGGAATCTCCACTGCGACGGGGAACCTCAGGTAATGGGCCAACTTGACATGCACCCTCTGTTATAGGCCGAGAAATAAATTGGGGGGAATAATATTGTAATATTACACATAATATTCATTTGAGAGGATCATGTAAGGTGCTCATAGTTTCCACAGCATCAGGTGGAAGAGGGAGCCGTGTGTGGGTGTTTCTGTCTGGAGTATTCGGAAGGAGAGTACTTCACTCAGCCACAGTGAGAAAGAGAGTGAGAGAGAGAACAAGAGACAGATAAATGTGATATGATTAGATCAAATAACCTAGTACAGCAGAGAGGGGGCTCTCCTACTTTTCTGATCTCCTTAATCTTTCTAGTGAGCATACTCTGGTTAATGTTACCGGCTGCCACAAATATCTGAGATAATCACACACCCTTACACGCATACCACCCCTATAATGATATTACTCAAATGTATACTTATAACACAAACACAGTCATTTAGTGAAATTCTTCATGAAAATGCATGGCACAAAAACACCAACGCACATCTGTAGAGCTATTAGTCCATGTCACCGGTGTTGTATGAGGCCTCCCAGCATGTCCAAACACATTTCCACACCTGATTATAAGATCATTTGTCCATATTTCATGCAAAATAAGGGAACAGCAGCAAACAGCATGGGTTTAATGTTCTCCAGCAAAGTTCTGTAGCAGAACTGGGGAACACTTTGTCCAGGATTATGAAGGGCTGGAGGATCAGGTGGCGCCTGTGGCCTGAGGGAAAGTGTGTGCGTGTGTTGAGGTTGTTGTGTGGAAGTGCAGCAGGTGCCTGCACGTCAGACGGCGCACTGGGGAGAGGTGACAGGCTCTGATCTGACAGACAGATAGGCTTCACACGCTACCCGAGCCTGATCTTCTTTCAGCAGACATTTCTGTCATGCAGGCTCTCTCTCTCTCTCTCTCTCTCTCTCTCTCTCTCTCTCTCTCGCTCTCTCTCTCTCTTTCTTTTCCTCTCTCTTTCTCTCGCCCTGTCTTTCAATGTCACCCTCTCTTTTCTCCTTGTATTCCCATCTTTTGAAAGGATAATGTTGCCAGGGCCGGGAAACTCACTCAACTCTTTATCTCTCAAATTTGATCTTCCTCCCTGATCTAAGTCCAGATTTGAGGTTTCTAATCCTAATGGTTAGAATTTGATCAGGGTTGGGGGAATGGAGGGGGGTTTCGACAAGATACTGATCAGTGCAAAATAGCGGTCTACCAAGGCTCTCTCAACTGATAAAGAGCAGGCACAGAGGGACTACACAGTGACTGCCTGAGCCAAGAAACTGTAGCACTTCCCGTTTTTCAGATGGGAAGCTGTTATTAATTGTTGTTCAAAAGCCTACATATTTTTCAAAATGAAATTGTAGTACCACAGGGACAGTGAAAATGTGCTTAGCCAAATTGACAAAAAATGTTTTTCAGCTCTCTAAAACAGTCTGTGTGTCTTTGATGCAGTATCTTTCCTCACAGAATCTTTCTCCATCTGAGTAAAAAATGATTGTCCAAATACCACACAAATACCAAAAGAGGCTATGGCTCTTTATTTGCACTTGGACCCATTTGCATATGGAATATTAAAAATCTAAATTAAAAAAAAATGTTTCCATGCAATTTTATGTCCAACTTATTAACTATTTAAAGTGTAAGTCAGAATAATAGTAAAGACGCGTTCAGTATATTACAAAGCGCCGCCACTTTCTTTTTCAACTTTATTCATACTAAAATTGCCGATTTTCTGTTCAGTTTCAGTTCAGTTACCGGCTTCACAAATAAAGATTACAAATTCGTACTACTGGAGTGTAAACAGGATGTTTAATGTGTTGTTTTGCTAATTTTGTAATTATTTTGACAAAAAAAAAAATAAAAATTCACCTTTTTAATGAGATGGACCTATGAATGTAACGTCTGTCAAGATCCATATATTTGATATCTTGATCTGTATCATGTACATACCGGCAAATATCTGTACTTGGTTTTAGTAAACTGGAAAGAAGGTAGCATTGGTTGCACTCAATAAAAGAATTGTCCTAAAAAATCCATTCAGGTAGCTCTATCACCATGAATAAAACACAGGTGAAGTGTCTGACAAACCAATCACATGTTACATTCATTTATAAATTGGTTTACACGTCACTGGAAAACAAACCAGAAACCAAGACCGAGTCTCATTAATATTTATTACTTCTGGACATGCTCAGTGGACACTTCCTTTCGCCACGCGGGGTCGGCTTACAAACTAGGGAAGTTTGTACGTACAGCTGGTTACGTGAGGCACTGCGAGAAGGGAAGTTATGTGCATTCATGGTTTTTGTCACATATAATTGATTTGGATTGTGCAGATTGTATTTAAATTATGTCACCACGTATTAAACACGACAACATTCTAGCAGCAGTGTAATATTTTTTGTTTGGCTATTTTGTAAAACAAGAAAAACTGGTTTTGGTCTTAAAGTGACAGACTTCGCTCAAAAATAACGTGATTCTGTCGTGAAGTCTGTCGTGTTTCGTGACATTTATTGTGACGCGAAACTCTAAATTGGCAGAATGTTTGGAAACAATATTAACATGAAGTACATGTGTATACAATATTAAAAACCCATGTGATTGTAACAGATACATGGCTACTCAAAACAAATGATTTTAGCCACAGGTGACAATGTTACATGATGTGTCCATCAATGTTACGTGATATTAATTTAAGGTGGCTTTAGAATTTATTCTGTGGATAATATTATCTTTTAATGAACATTATTGTTTTCTTTAGAGTCCTAACTTTGTAAATCGAGAAGAATTTTGATTGCTTTTATGGTTTAAAAAATTGTAATAAATTTTAAATTAAGTCCCCCAGAATGTACCCAAGACCAAATAATGAGCCCTATATATTTATACATATAATATATGAGTAGTGCTTAAGCAAGCATAGTGTATTGTCACTCATAGTTTTTGTCATACGATCACAAATTGACTGTGTAAATTTCTTTTCACAGTCCTTTAGCTATCATGCCAAACTGTCTAGTCCATGTCATACCTTGTCAAACTAGTGAGTTAAAAATGTACTTTCCCAAATCTTGCTCAGAAACAGCTCTGTAAATTTTCACCAAGCCAGGCAAAGCAGTTTTTTCTTTGACCTGACTGCACTTGCTTATTTTCAGTAGAGATTTTAGCCTGGTCAGGGTTGTAGTGTATTTGGAGCCTATATTGGACAGATTGGATGTGTTGCAGGGCACCATGCACATACGCATTTACACTCATTCATACCTAAACATGAACAGAAAAGTCACATGGACCTGACCTCATGATCACCCTGAAACCCTGGCAGGCCGAGTACTGTCCTCACCTGACTATCCCTAAGCAAAAAAAAAGGTTGCCATCTGAATTTAAATAAGCAAATAGGCAGGAGCCTTTGATTGGATAATTACAGCAGCGATTAATTGTTTCAGCTGGCGACATGTCATTTAACCTTAACTGATGCAGTGAGTACCTTCTCATTTCTTAAACAACTTAAAACATCCCAGAGACGTCAAAAAGATGACACTGTGTTTCAGAATGGTTAGATTATTGGCCTGCATCAAGCAAATGAAATAATGATTGCTATAATTATTAAAATTGGGTTAAGAACTGTCCAACGCATAATTAAAACCTGGAAGGATTGTGCTGAATCTACCTTCTTCAAACAAGAAATGTGGTCAGAAACATTTTTTGTCAGACTGTGGGCGGAGATCATGTAAACGCTTGGTGATGCAATATATAAAAAAGAAAAGTTGTACTAACATTAATGTTTATTAGTGAAAGTAACATTTCCACACACACTATGCGAAGAGAACTCCTAAGATTGACCCGAACTTACCCGACCCATGGGTCATGTCTGCATCCTGTACGCAGGCCTCAGTCAACCCTCACCTAAACCAAACAAGGTTAAAATTTTACAAAATATTACATTGAAAATATTACACAGTGTGTGCTACATGTGTGAATGGGCCATTCAAATTTTTTTCACGCAAGTTCGAATCCGGATTGATGCCACAGCCATCCATGATCGGGAGTCCATGGGAGCTAATTGGCCGAGCTCTCACGGGATGGAGGGATGGCATACGCTCACTTCCCTGTCACTCACAGCGATCATCAGCCAATCATGGGCGTCTGTGAGCTCATTCGTATGAGGGGCGGATAGTGCTTTTCCTCCGAGTGTGTTAGGCCGCCCCCAAATACGCATGCGCAGCAGTTCGAAAAAAGGCAGGAGGCAGCAATACATGTCAAGGAGGGGGCATGTGCATGCTTACGCCCCGCCCTGGTTGGTGGAGGTCGTGTGATAGGGAAGGCAATACTTGATGGGTGGGACTTTGATGCGACTAAAATTAGGGAGAAAAATGGGGGGAAATCCCCCAAAAAACCCTTAAAAAACATTTATTCAGACCTGATTCCCCAAAAATATTAAAAACAAGACTTAGTGACTTAGACTTAGACTTTTAATACCTAAAAACAAGATTAGGTATTCTCTGAATTGCTGCTGTAATACAGTGTTGAAATGGGTGTCTGAAAAGAAATGTTTCGTTAATGACCAACATTTTGATATTACCTTTAGTGAAACACTGAACAGTACTGTTTTGTTAGGAAAAATTACTGGAAAGTGCTAAACTATTAACTGTTATGCTGTTTTTAGGAAATCATAGCTGACTTTGGCCTGCACCACAAACACTGAATCATGTGATGGACTTTAGTAAACTGATCTCTGGGGAGCTTCATTTTCTTTCTCTCATCTTTGCCAGTTGCCATGGATTGCTTTGCATATAAAAAAAAAAAAAACAAGTCCCTCTCTGTCTCCAGACTTAAAGACAAAGTGCTGGATGAGTTACGGCTCCTCTGGTATCCACTTAAGAGAATGCATAGTGAAGATTCTTCCATTGTGGATGATCTGCTCCATCACCCACACCCCCGTCATACCTGGAAGATTATTGTCTTCTGCTGAAATGCTGCAGATTTTTCACATTCTTTCCCCCTGTTTTCATAAGGCTCCAAGAAAGTGAGAAGGGAGCCACTGGGTCGACTGGGCCAGAAACAGCCTCTGAAGTTACAGGGTTCACCGGTGGTTCAGTGTATTGGATTGGAGTCTTGTGTGTGTGTGTGTGTGTGTGTGTGTGTGTGTGTGTGTGTGTGTGTGTGTGTGTGTGTGTGTGTGTGTTCGAGAGA
>JBCNYH010000001.1:19479042-19496573 GCA_039654325.1 Tandanus tandanus
CCCCCCCCCCCCCCCCCCCCCCCCCCCCCCCCCCCCCCCCCCCCCCCCCCCCCCCCCCCCCCCCCCCTCCCCCCCCATCCACTGCAGGAACCACTGTGGTAAAGATGTGAGTAGAAGAGAGGCCATGCACATACTTTCCGTAAAAAGTCTCTCTTCCATATCCTCCTTTTCTTACTCTTACTTTTTCTCCCTATACTAAAAAACCCAATGGCACAGCCCCCACTTCACCCCCTTCTCCAACCTCTGCAGGGGTGTAGGTCAGTCTCACTTACTTAGTACAACCCTTTGCACAAGTTAAATTGAACACATATGTGTGTACCAAATAAGTGATTCTAATAAAGAAGCCCATCTGACCTATAATACAAGCCTCACTTTCCTTCCCACTGTTGCACTAAGGGAAAATGCACCCTCTGACACACACACACACACACACACACACACACACACACACACACACACACACACACACACACACACATTGAGCTGCAGTATGTGCTTACGTGTTAAGTAAAGTGCTAGTAGGTAGCATGGTTGTGTGGAATGTCTCAAAAGGTACCGAGTGAGAGATCGAGCCAGCAGCACCGCACAATCTGGGGTAAGAGTTAAACCTAATACAGCTTTTTCTGAATGTCTTGGCAGTTCCCCCATAATGACAATACCAGATTGCTATTATCACCAGCAATATGAATGCCCAGCATCCACCCTCCTCATTCCCATCCACTTCTCCCTTAGCAGTATCCAATAGGACGCCGGTTTACTTTCAGGGGCCATTGAGTTTTAATTGTTATTTGCTATTATGGTGGTTTGTGTGGGTTTTTTATTTTATTTTATTTTTTTTTAAGTAAAGTCAGAATGGCCCATTGGGACCTTAAATATTTCCCAGTTCTGTTCAGTGGTCACCGTTGCCTGCAGGTTTTGCACTTTGTGGATCTTCCCTTCACAGCACAGTGAAGTGTGAGAGAACAAGATGGCTCATTCCTACAAAGGCCACACTGTACTGAAATGCTACAGTACCATTATGAAACATAGCCCAGGAAGGGATCAACAAGCAAGGCTCTTTGACAAAGTGTGACACTTTGTTTGTTTGTGTGTGTGTGTGTGTGTGTGTGTGTGTGTGTGTGTGTGTGTGTGTGTGTGTGTGTGTGTACACTGAGAAAGATCCCCTGCATAGCAATCCACACTATGTACTTGAGTTCTTGAGCAATCACTGTCAGGCTTGTGAAATAGAAACCCTGCTTTGAAGGAACAACCTGGGCATGAAACTACTCCAAACCTCCGCTCATACCCCTTATTACTGTGCCATATGTAGCATCTGTACTGTACGTGTTAGGTGTTCATGTGGTGTTGGTCATTGTGAGAAATGTGGTTCAAGCAGAAGTTACAGCTGCTGGTTGTAATATTTAGAGATTTCTCAATTTTTGCCATAAAAAAAAAGCTTCTGCAAGTTATTTGTAGAACAACATTTTGTAGCATGTGGGTTAATCACATGGTTGCACGTGCCAAGTTATACAAATTTAACAAGAATTCGAGGCTGCGTTCCAAACAGCACACTGCACATTAAGTAGTACATCTAAATAGTCAGGATACCAAAGCAGTATTGACATACTATTTACTACAGTAGTACACAGTTTGGGATGCGGACCAAGTCTTTACAAATCTAAGGTTATAAATAAACCACCGCTATTACAGTAATACTGAAGCGCTCTGAGAATTGAAACTTTGCATCTAATGTGCACATCAGTGTGAATATCACATTGATTTTAAGGAGGCAAATCTGCAAAACTGTCCCATTTCAGAGCCATTTTTAAATGACAGGCTTATACCAACCTAAATGATGAATATCCAAGAGTATTACCTGAGCACTGCTGGCACATTGTGGTATCATAAACAGTCACTCACACACAGACTACAGATTAGTCACCCAGGGTGAATGCAGTGGTTTTCTCAGAGGCTGTATGCAACACCAAGTTGTGTAGCCAGCTAAATGATAAATGATATACATTCATTTATTCATTCATTTTCTGAACCGCTTAATCCTAATTAAGGTCACGGGGAGGCTGGCGCCCCTGGGCGAGGGCAGCGTACACCCTGAGCAGATTGCCAGGCCATCGCAGGGCAGCAGCACGTTGATGGCAATGCAGCCTACTCTTTACGAAAGTCAGCAATGGTTTTTTTACATGCCTCTCATCACAGACAGTGAGAGACATGGCTGGCCTTTGATAACCCAGTTAGCTGCACTGGGGGAACAGCAGTGACAATTCAGTGATAGTGGGGCTTGGACCCCCGACCTTTGGATCAGTAATCCAGCACCCTACCACCAGGCCACCACTGCCCCATATATGAAATACAGTGAATAATAATTAAAAAAAATGCATAAAATGTAACTATTTCACTCTTGAATATTCTTAAACAGTGTTGCAAGTGCTTAACAATACGAATTCCCTAAAGAGGGTAAATTTTTAATCCTTTGGTTACCACCCAATTATGATATATGAATATATGAATAACTTACCTATAAAAATTCTAATACACCACGGTTGCTCTTCCTGAATGTATTAGATTCATGTACTCGCTTTTTCTTTCAATCTTTCTGATTAGTTGTCACATTTTGTCTCCATTCATCACCTCTGCCTTGCTCATTAGGGATAAATTTGAAATGTATATATTTCTGTAAAATGTTTATTTTTCTGCTCTATGAAAATGTTCATTGTTAAAAGTACTGTGCAAATAATACACAGTGGTGCAGTGGTTGGTACTGTTGCCTCACGGCAAGCAGGGTCTCACTTTGAACCTGGTTCTGCATGTGTTGTTTTCCCTCTGGGTTTTCAGGTTTCCTCACATAGTCTATGTGAGAATTAGGTCAACTGGCTACTCAAAATTGCTAACAGGTTTGATTATGAATGTGACTGGCTGTCTGTCTCCCTGTGTTAAATCTGCAATAGACTGGTGACTCGTTCATGATGTACCCTGCCTCTAGCCCAGTGCCAGCTGGGATTGGGTCCAGCTAACTCATGAGCCACAAGTGTAAGCAGTGACAATGAATTAATGAATGAATGCTTTCATTTCCAAACTGGGGTAGTGTCTGAGTTGACACATGACATGTGAGTACACGTGATGATTGGGAATCAACAATTTATTAATTTATTTAAAATGAATGCTACATAAGGTAAAGTTATATTAAGGTAAAATTAACTTTTGTTTTAAATCTAGAAACACCACATTTAGTTGACTAAGATTGAGTTAAATTTATAGTTTATTTATAGTCTGGTATAATTAAAGTATACTGTAGCTAGTATTGTATTGTCCCAGGAAAGATCAAATGCATTGTGCACAAAATATATGAGATGTGATTGCATGGATGAAATAGCTGTTGGAAATATATTGTCTGACTAAGTTTTCCTGTAATAAGAGTATTTGCTTTTTGAGTACATATTATTTCCATTAAGGTGCATGTAGTTGCTCATAGGGATACGTGTATGGGTATAGCTGAATTAACATTGCCATAGGCCCTGGGCCATATGGTGGTCATAGGCCATATGAGTTTATTTGAAATCCATAAAATCAAAAAAGGCGTAACGCAAGACACCCCATTCCCTCCCACCAAATAAAACAAGCTGTAATATGCATGCAAAATGAAGGGGGTAAGCCCCAGGGTAAACAATGAGCAAAACCAATGACCAGACCAAGCAACAGCTTATCAGCCCATCATTTCATGACACATGGAAAAAATATTCCCCCCCCCATGAAAACACTGCAGTATTTTAAAGTAATCAGCAACTTGTGCATGTTTGCCACTGAACTTTTGTTTGATGGTGTTTTCAGTGAAGAAAATAAAAAAGACACTTAAGTAACTTTAAGGACATTTAAGTAACTTTACCATAAGATGATTTTTGAGTCAATTTTTCACAAATGCAAGCTTGAAAAATTATCACTATCCAGTACTAACTATTACTCGGATATCTTGAATGAAGCTGGGTGATTGATACCTCATAGTTGCTTAATAAATTAAGTGAAGTTAAAGAAATTGCTATACCCATTGCTTCTCATTAGCACTGCTATTCCTGTTGGACATTCATTCATTCATTCATTGACGAACTGATTAATCATACAAGGGTCGGGGGGAGGCTGGAGCCTATCTCGGCCAACTCTGGGCGAAGGCGGGGTACATCATGTAAACTCACCAGTCCATCACATGGCCAACACACAACCATTCCCACTTACACCTAGGGTCAATTTGGAACAGCCAATTTGGCTAGCACCTAGCCAAGCACCTTTCGCCAAGCCCATGACTCAAACCCAGGACCTTCTGGAGGTGTAATCACTGTGCAACACTATGCCACCCCTGTTGAATATGTACAAGCTACATGTGAAGTGAACTTTAAAGTAAAACATGCATCAGATACAGGATGGCTGCCAAGCATGAGAGCAGATCTTTAAAATAAATTTAGTCAAGTAGCAGTCACAGATATGAAAGTGAAATATCTGACATATATATGGGGGTAAAACAGAATGTTGTCCCCAGGTAAGCCCAAGTATGATATGAATACTGCATGTATGCATACAAGCAAGTATTTGAACAAGGTACAATCTCTGTATGAGAATGAATACATGCAAGGCTATTGTATTGAAATTGTGTGTGTGTGTGTGTGTGTGTGTGTGTGTGTGTGTGTGTGTGTGTGTGTGTGTGTGTAGCATGTGTGTAGGAGCGCATGTTTTTATATCGTGGAGGGGACCAAAGGTCCCAACAAAGATAGGAATATCTGACAATTTTGACCTTATTTGGACATTTGGCTGGTCTCCATGAAGAAAACATATTTTTTTCCTCTTAAAAAAACTGAAGCTTTTATTGTAAAAAAAAAAGAAAAAAAAAGAAAAGAGAGAGATGGGTGGGGTTAAGGTCATGCTTAGGTTTAGATGAGGACATTACTTTGAGACAATGACAATTATTCCAATGAAAGGTCTAACTGGAATAATGATTTGCAAGGTGTGTGTGTGTGTGTGTGTGTGTGTGTGTGTGTGTGCTAAGTAGAGCAGACACAGAGTTTGGGCTTGTGTGGCAGAGTGCTTGGTGCATTTTGTCCAAACTACAGGCACGCAAGTGAATGCCAAAGGGATTGAATGCCTGAGGCCCTGCATTTCTCTGCCAACCTTCCTCCATCATGACATCTCCAAAATGCCTGTCAAATGGAACTAAAGAAGAAGGTGGAGGGCATAGGCGGAATCACTTTTTACCTGAATGCACTGATATTTCAGTCTGCCAAAGTTAGGCTGTTTTCTTTTTTTTTTTTTTTGGCTCTTCAGTGCCCTCACAAACAGTTAGTAATCCTCAGTTCAACAGAACAGACTTTCCTGTGTAATTACAGACACAATACAAGACTCTGGTTACAGGGCAATTACTGCTGACACATGAGCGAGTAAGCGAGAGAGAGAGAGAGCGAGAGAGAGAGAGAGAGAGAGAGAGAGAGAGAGAGAGAGAGAGAGAGAGAGAGAGAGAGAGAGAGAGAGAGAGAGAGAATAGTACCAAATATACAAGTATCAATTTAACTTGTATCTCTCTCTCTCTCTCTCTCTTTCTCTCTCTCCCTGTCTCTCTCTCTCACTCACTTGCTCATGTGTCTCTCAAGTATTAATATTTTTCGGAGGTATTACCATTAATGTTGGTGTTACAGTAGCTAAACAAATTACTCACTGAAACCTAACCTTAATATCAACACTCATAAGGAAATCTTTAGCTCCTTCTTTGTTCTAAAATGAAATAAATAAATAAACACGGAAGCACTTTTCTTTATTAGGACTAGCCACATGACTCTACAAGGTTAAAAGTTTTACATACCCCTATATAATGGGAAACAAATCTCCGTTCCTTACATGATTCAAAGTACATGCACACCCATATACACACAAAGTTTTTTTTTTGTTATTTTTTTTTTGTCATTGCTAAATTGTTGACTGTGCTAATGGGCTCCCTGCATTGTTGCAAAGTGACATCACCTTTGAGAGAATGCCTCTTTCTGATTTCATATTGTTGTGTTTAGGCAGCTGCAGCTGAATTACCAAATCTCTCAAATGGCTGTGATCATGCAGTATTGCCAACCCTTTAACCCAAAGCCTCCCTCTTTTCCCTCAAATTCGCAAGAATTTGGTGTGTGTGTGAGAGAGAGAGAGAGAGAGAGAGAGAGAGAGAGAGAGAGAGAGTGACTGCACTCATTGCAAATGAAAAGCCTTAGACCAAATAGTGCAAAGTGAATTCCAGCAAGAATGACAGCACACTTACTAATTCATGGGGGGTAGATCTAAGATGTTCCCTTATCAGAAAACACATCTACTTCCCTGCAACTGCCCAATTAAGATGATACATTACATGCATATATTTTAATGGTTGTATGGATTTCCTTCTTAGGGTTTAGTTTAATTAGGAAAATGTATCGGCCTTTGCTGAAAATGACCCATGGAGGCAGGGTTTCCATGAAGTTTATAAAAACTGAGTTTCACACAGCCTATATGAGTGACATCATCTGCTTGTGGTGCATTTATCTCTAGAATGTGGAGTTCAGAGTTAATCAAAGTGCATGCACTTAGAAATTGACAGTCTCCAGAGCTTAGCCCAATCCTTAGCTTAGCTCCTAAATAAAGAAGCACAAACTTACAGCTAACGAGGTTGGCGCCTCTCCAGGACTGAGGGGCCACTGGAGGATATATGGTATCAAAGGATCCTCCAAATAAGCCAAAGGGCATATAAGGCAGTCTTGTGTGTGTGTGTGTGCTTGCGTGTAAGGACTTATTTGTGTATGTGAAACAGAATGGTGTTGTTTCATTTGCTTAAACTCTCTCCAACTGATGCTGAATTTGTGTGTGTGTGTGTGTGTGTGCAAGGACTTATTTGTGTATCTGAAACATAAGAAGAAAAAGTAAACGGAAATGAATCTTTGGGCGAACCATCCAGTGACCTTTCCCAGTTTGCTCTGAGATTTCCTAACCCTGACTTTATATATTAGTGGAGTCACCGCCTTTCTGGAGTGTAAATAACGAATCAATTTGCAAGGTGTAGGATTTGTTTTGGCAGCGCTGTTTGTCTGTTGCAGAGCCAGAGTCTATATTAGGTTCTGCAGTCGCCTTGGCCTGCACACACAGCATAGACCACACCATCTTTATTTATGCAAACGATTGCCCAGAAACGCACCACATAATACTTTCACAGGATGCTTTCTGTCTTCCTGAGCAACACTGCATCATTGAAAAATACTGTATGTGTATACAGTGGGGTGAAATATTGTTCTTCCAGAACCATGGCTGAACACACACTACAACACAGTTTACAGTAACAACACAGTAACGAAATAAGAATAAGAAAAATGTATAATATAATTCACACAAAGGATCCTATTTTATATTTCTGGGGGGGGGGGGGGTGTTACAGTATTGTGTGTAAACATTTACAGGATTAAATATGTTGAAAGGATGTCCAGTGTCGACATATTGTGAATAAAAGTGCCGGGATGAACACATGACAGTGTTTATGTGTACAACAGTAGTTCTTGGGTACAAATCAAAAGTGAGAATAAGATGTAAAGTTTTTTTTGGGGGGAGTGGGGGGGGTGTTTCTTTAAGAAGGCTAAATAAACTTCTATGGGCTTCTGTGTTTGAATTAGAAAGCCATTAAGAAAAAAAAAATTACCTTCAGACAAAAATGGTGCCCTAACACTGACATTAAAGAAATTTGTGTTTAATTTTGATAAATATCATGTGTTTCTTTTTTACCTCCCCAACAGTGTCTATACAGGACACCAAGAAAAGGTTAACACACTTATTTTCCCTTGTTACTTAAATAATTTATTTACCACTAGAGCACAACAAGAATGTGTTACAATACATCATAGTGGGTCAACAACATCAACATCATCATAAACAACATTAACAATATACAGCTCTAACGCAGAGGTCACTGATATGGTCCTTGAGGACCCTCGGCCAGTCCACACTCTAATCCCGATCATATCAGAACCAGGTACTCAGAGTCACACAGTTCTCTCTTACATGGCTTAATATGATCAGAAATTGGAAAAGAACAACACATGTGGTTTGGCAGGGTGTTGGAGGATGGAATAAAGAAACCCCTGTTCTAATGTGACATTGAGTGTGCTTCCTTCAACTTCCTGTGTCTTAAGGAAGTCCTCTAGCACTATGAAGGGGTGGGTGGGTGGGGGTTTCGGGTGTCTTAAACTGTCACCTAAATATCATACAACGTTGGGTAAGATCACTGTATACTGATGTAAGCTGTTTCCTTTTTGCCTGGCCAGATTTCCTTACTGAAGTCATGTCATGTATGTTGAGAGGGTGAGGGGGCACAAACTATAAGTAAAAATACAACAAACAGAAAAAAGTTACAAAACAAAAAGGTAATAATAAAATACAGTCAGTGCAATTCTTTGTATCAAAGGATCTTGGTTGCTTGGAAGGGGAAAACTAAACAATGGAGGGGCTTTGCTCTCTGATTTGAGGGCAATACAACGTTTCTCGATGGTACATATCCATCCATGGCTACTCAAGTACACTTGTAAGGCTAGCCTGGCCCTATTCATGTCACATATTCAACCTGAATAAGCTAGAAGTGCCAGGCTTTGACTGACTCTCATTACCATAGCCAGACACAGAGACATTGTCAGACATCTGTTCAACATGGCTCGAATCACTTGGCAAAAATCCCTCTGCTGTTGTCAATCTCCTTCCCATGCCTTCAACAATACATAGTCACCTACCATAACCCTGCTCTCTTTCGCACACTAATTATATCTCATCTCATTACTTCATAAAATGTTGACATGACTGTACCTGATCAGCACAACTGGCTTTATAGGAACGTTCCTTCATTGTTAGATATTAAAAGGTGCTTTCGGACCAGAGGAACTTTTTCTTGGTTCTAAGAACCACTATAGGAATTATCTTTATTTCTGTCCACTCAGCAAAAACTGAGGATGATTACTCATTCATTTTTTAAGCCACTTAATCCAAATTAGGGTCGCGGGGAGGCTGGCGCCCATCTTAGCCGACTCTGGGCGAAGGCGGGTTACACCCTGAACGGCTCAGCCCAACACACATACAGTCATTCACATTTACACTCACACCTAGGGGCAATATGGAACCGCCAATCAGCCTACTGTGCATGTTTTTGGACTGTGTACCTGGAGGAAACCCACGCAAGCATGGGGAGAACATACAAACTCCACACAGCAACATCCTGAGCCCGAGAATTGAACCTGGGACCTTCTTGCTGTGAGACAAACGTGCTAACCTCTGCGCCGAGGATGATTATATGATAATAATTCTATGACTATAGAATGCCATTTGGAGGGATATTCTTTAGTTCTTACTTCAGGGTAGATACAGGGTAACCCAAAAAAAATCCTCCACCATTTCAAAGGTAATTTTTAAAAAAGTTTAAAGATAAACACATGATTATTTGCACACATGAAACCTCTTCCAATACAGTTTTTATTTCTTTGAAGAGAGTGGTGTAACTGTTACAGTAACCTCTGACCATTACATTGATATTCTCAAAAAAAAAAAAAAAAAAAAAAAAGAAAATTGAGGGAAATGTTTCCCTGGTGATCTCGACGTGTGGCGATGTTGGGTGGCCCCCTGACCTCACCTCTTGTGATTTTTTTCTGTGGGGCTACCTTAAATCACGAGTGTGTACTCATTGACCCCAAACTTTTTAGGCCTTTAAGGTTGCTATTCAATGAGAGATATCCGCTGTCCCACCCGACCTGACACGTCGAGCCATGGCAGCCTTCAAAAAACACCTTCAAGCATGAATAGACAAATACGGCCACATTTGGAGGATGACATTTTTGAAGCATGATATATAAAAACTGTACTGAATGAAGTTTCACGTGTGCAAATAATAATTTGATGATCTTTGATCATCTTTATCTCTGTACTTTCCCATCACAAGAGAATCCATGAGCAATAAAGTTTGCAGTGATTGCTACGTTGAATTTTGAAAATTGGAAGTGTTCTTTGATGGATGAACAGTTCTTACTGTTAGCACAAAAAATTATGGAAAAAACAGTCAGATGGACTAAAAGTGGAGTGTGGGCTTTACTGAGTGTACAGTATACTGTATGTGATGGAGGAAGGACTGCTTGATTCTGCTGCGTCTAAGCAAAACACAAAAACCTTTTATAGAATGTCTTGCTCATGGCATGCTACCAAGCCGAATTATACCACTTTTGCATTCCTACTGTAGTTCTTGGGGAGCTTCCGAGTGGGTAGCTTTTGGTCCGAAAGCACCTAAAAAAAGGTATAATTCTTTATACATCATAAAAAACAGCATTTTAGGATGAATGTGATAGAGTGAATGTGTATGACAGGTTTTTGTATAGCATATGTACTGTAGTGTGTACTCATAATCACTCAGCATTAAAAATGGTAAACAGTAGCCATCTTTTCTATTAAACTGCATGACACAGCGTCTCCAACAGTATGATTTAATTTATAACACTAACCCTGTGCCTGGAGATCTACCGCACTGCAGGTTTCATCTCCAACCACCATCTAAAACACCTTTTTACTTGATCAAGAATTTTGTAAGGCAATGATTAGATAATGGGTAAACTATAATTATGATTGAAGCTAAAGTCTTCGGGGCAGTAGCTCTCCAGGAACAGGCTTGGTGACCACTGTTTTATAGAATATTCCCAAACTCTAGGCCCATCATGAGGCAGACTTCACACCTGCTGCTTTCCAAACTCACAGTCAGTCCCATGCTTGTTGTTTTTGGATGTAGCTTGTTAACCTCTTGTTCAGCTGCAATGGAATTTAGAGAAACAATTTTCAGTCCCCTTGGTGCCTTTTCAGTATCACAAAATTCTCTTCACCTTTCCCTTCCCTCTGTTCCTCTTGTCATGTCTTAGCCAGGAAAGTCACTAATAGGCCCTGTTTACATTAAATAAATGAGGTCTTCAACAATTTCCAAGAATGAAAACCAGCTTTAAAAATAATGAAAAACAAATGTGACTACAGTTTTGAGGGATGCATAGGTAAAGAAAGAAAAGACAGAATTTGCTTTAACTGCTTGCTGAAATGAGGGATTCTTTTTTCCTACTGCTTCACATGTAGACACTTAATCATGTACTTCCAGTGTTTGCCATACTCACGTCCTGGTGTGATGAGTGTGTGAGATGAGATGTAATAAAAGGAGCATTTTGCCCCCAGCACACATACACACAAAAACATGTACACGCACACTTACGTGCTAACTTTGCACGTGTCCGCCTCCGTGTGCTCATTTTGTACGAATACATATGCTGGTTTAGGAAATGTACATTTCAGTTCTCGGCCTGCACAGCAATTTTCTACCTGTGTGAATGAAACAGTTTGTGACTGTATTAACATTTATAGTGTGCGTGTATGTGTGTGTGTGTGTGCGTGCGTGTATGTGTGTGTGTGTGTGTGTGTGTGTGTGTGTGTGTGTGTGTGTGTGCAGCATTAGCCAGTTCCTAGCTGCATTTACAGGACTTTACAATCATATTGGAAAGCTGCTCAATTTTGGGTGTCTTGCCAATGAAGTAAAGGATGGTCAGCGGTTCCAGGTCTTGGGATACGCAGCACGGCGAAGCTGATGCTTCTGGATTAATGGTGTTATACAGACCAAGGACCTGAGAAAGAACACAGTAGATGCCTTTATCTCTCCATTCTGCAGACTCCATTTCCGTGGTGTTTACATGTGACTCATTTAGCAACATAGGAAAAGCCGTAAACTGTTTATTTTGCATAACATTTTGTAATTATGTATGCACAATGAAATCAGAATGCTTCAAATCAACTCATAGGCCCACATGTAATTCTGCATTTCATCAAAATAAATCTCAGTTCATATGTTCCCACCTCTGACTATGAAAAAACAAAGAAACATCCCCCTAAACTTGAAAGGTGGGATGGTCTCCTCAACCAGGAGTTCAACAAGTGGCTGCTCACAGCATGAACAGTAAATAAAGTAACACCTCTTCCCTTTCAACGAGTCATACTGTAAATTATTATTATCCCGTTCTGCACCCATGATACACTGGGCCACTTTTGTGGTTTTCTTTACAATGTTGCAACCCTCCCACAGAGCTTGTTCTCTAGGACAAGCATCCATCCATACTCACATTCACACCCAGGGGCAATTTGGAATAGCCAAATCCAAATGTGCATGTCTTTGGACTGGAGAAGAAACCAGAGCACCTGGAGGGAACCCACACAAACACGGGAAGAACATGCAAACTCCACACAGAAACGCCCTCAGCGATCACAAGGCTCAAACCCAGGACCTTCTTGCTGTATATATACGTTGGCTCATGGATGTACAGTGTTGGCAGTGATGGCTCAGTGGATCAGCTCTGGGTTATGGATGAGAAAGTCAGACATTCAAGGCCCACTACCACCAAGCTGCCATTGTTGGGCCCTTAACCCTCAACTGCTCAGTTATATAAATGAGATCTAAGGAAATATAAATTGCTCTGGATAAGGGTTTCTGTTAAATGTCATACATGTAAATGTACAAGTATGTCCTTTAGATCAATCAATATACAATCAATAAACAAATTAGTTAAATGCTTAATAAATACAACATTGTTTGCTAATTTAAACGCTGACATGCACACAACTAACCATATATGCGACCCTCTCCAGCATGATACAGATTAAGAGAATTTGATATGCTTCAAAATGAGGTATAATACATAATTATAGCATGAAAATGACTGAGTTACATCACTTTGTATGTTGCTAATCAGGAGATCTACTTTTGAGAAAATAACAATTACAGTTACAGAACCAGTTTCTGAATGTCCGCATCTGAAACTCCCTTTCATCCATAAACTAAATGAATCCGGCTCTCGACCAATCGGCGCGATCTTCCAAGCATCTTCCTAGCAACAGATGAGTTCTATTTATGAGTCATGTCTGTTTTGAGGCTTCTCACTGGTTTACTGTTGTATGATTCGGGAATCCTTCTGGGATTCCGTAAGTAGGTGGAGTATTCTGGTAGTGAATATGGATAATAAGGAAATACCCTGAGCAATCACAAAAGCGGTTTGATAATCAGCAAAATAAGTGGATTTTTAAATTGTTTTACAACAACTTGGAAATTGAACCCTTTCTTAAACAAGCTTTTTAGCATGAATAGATTGTGTTTATGGATATTTGAACTTGGTCATGTTGAAGGTTATGCTTTCAAGGATTTTTGTCCAGGTACGCCATTTTCAACTTACTTTGCCTCTTACTCAAAACACTACCTTGCGACTTAATCCATATTATGCTGGAGTGGGTCACATATGGTTAAAAAAAAAACTATTCTGTTAATGTCTTATAGAAACATACAAAATAAAAGAAGCTTCTCTGAAGCAATGATAATTTTAATAAGGAGAGAAGAAGAGTTATTATGCTGTAACAGTATTTTTGTTTGTTTAAATATATTTTAATGTGATATTTCAACTGTGTTACATTAATGCATGTGATTAATTAATACACACAATCAGCAGGGATGGATTGACGTAGAAATCATATTTGCACATGTACACAAGACAGTGGGTAGGCACTCTGTCCTAATGGTATGACACACCATTTCCTCCATGCATCTTTACTATGTCCACGCTCATAATCTTTTATAAGATTTGAGCATCATCACAAATATATTGCTTGTAAGAGTACATTCATTCATTCGTTCATTCATTTTCTGAACCGCTTAATCCTAATTAGGGTCGCGGGGAGGCTGGCACCCATCTCAGCCGACTCTGGGCGAGGGCTGCTTGTAAGAGTAATTACATTTAATTAAAATGCTTTCATAGCAAGCAGGTCCTGGGTTCGAGTCCCAGGATCAACAAGAGTGTTTCTAGGTTTCCTCTGGGTACTCCGGTTTTCTCCCACAGTCAAAATTGGCCTAGGTGTGCATGTTTGTGTGACTGGTTGTGTGTGTGTTGGCCCTGTGATGGCATGGTGCGCTGTTCATGGTGTAACCCCCTTCGCCCATAGTCGGCTGGGATAGGCTCCAGCCTCCCTGTGACCCTAGAATGATTAAGTGGTTTGGCAAATGAGTGAGTGAGAGTGAGATTATTAGCAGTCGTGATCATTGACAGAAGAAACCCATATGTAAAGCACTTGTGATCTTAATATTCCACTTGTAAATATACAAATGTAAGCAAACATATCTTTTGATACGTTTTGTACTGAAAAATTCCTGCAGAGAGTAAATGGACACATCTGTGCATACACACCATTTGTAACTGATGGCTAAAGCTCTTATTATGGAGCACCAAAGGGAATATCTGATCTGTTCCTGATTTGTGAATGGCCATATAATGACATTATTACTATAATGGCATCATAGTTGCTCAATCTTTCCTAATACATAAGGGATTCTACTTAAGTTATCTGCAATGGTGCAATTATGATTTAAATCAGCTTGAGCTAGATATGGCTTAATAGTAACAGACCTCTCAGATTGTGGGTGACAATTAGGATAGAAATGCTAATTTCAAGATTACTCCACGGACCAAAAATTTGGAAGCAATTCAAATAAATGCACAAAAACATGTAAAAAAGCACATATAAACTACATTTTTCTAGGAGATAACTGATCAGGAATGTCTACATTATACAATATTGGTTTCATTTTTCATTTCATTTCACTTTATAACTGATTCCCTCTTTATAATGGTCACAGGGAGGCTGGAGCCCATGCCAGCCAACTCCAACCAACACCAGACCATTGCAAGCCTCTTTATGCCCTGTCTCACTGAGGACTCAAGTAAATTTCATAGGCGAAGCCATATTATGTGATCGTCAGGGCCAGATCATTTCCCCCTCTTGATTAGAAAATATTGTGTTGTGGTTCTTGTTAGCAAATTATATTAATACCTTCATTCATTCATTCATTTGCTAAACTGTTCAGTGGTGAGGCTGGAGCCTATCTCAGCCAACTCTGGGCGAAGGCGGGGTAAACCCTGAACGGCTCGCCGGGCCAATACAGGGCCGACACACACAACCATTCACACTCACTCTTACACCTTGGGGTAATTTGGAACACCCACTTAGCCAAATGTCCATATCTTTGGAATGTTGGAGGAAACCGGAATACCCAGAGGAAATGCACACAAGCACGTGGAGAACATCCAAATTCCACGCAGAAACTCGATCCCAGGACCCTCTTGCTGTGAGGCAGACGTGCTAACCACTACATCACCGTGCCATCCTGGTAAATTGCATTAATTATTTCAAAGGTTTTGGAGTGTTCTGTGTACATTTTTTGTTTTAATGCATTTTACCTTAGTGTGTTGGGTATCTGCGCTCCAGAGATAAGGACATGCTCCTGCACAGAAGTTGGCATTGTATCCCTTTGGCTCATGGATCCACCTCCATCCCAGGTCCTTCTTGAAGTCAATGTATAGTGAGCGCAGACAGCAGTTGTCTTGAACATTTCTGTGAAACATGGGAGCAGATATTTGATAGCTCAGATGCATAATGACAAATGGTAAGGCACTGGGGTCTCCTAAGCCCTTTTTCATAGATCAAAATGGGGAATTGAAGGATTCTGACCTGGAGCAGAAAGCAGCATCCAGGGCTCGTTTCTGTCTATGGCTCTTATGCTGAGACTCCAGGCGGTAAGATGGGAGCAACATGAGAAGCAAATGTGGAGACTGGACACTGTGACGGCGAATGAAGGTATCATCAATCCCTGTCAAGCAGCATCCCCAAAACTGATTAGCAAAGCCAGGAAGTGAGAACATTTTTAATTCATTGATCATGAATTTTATTGCAAGCATTTTAATCAGCTAGGTGGATTTAGAAGATTAGACGCCCTGCTGTGAGATATTCAGAACATCTGCAGATGTATTCTTTCAAAGTTGGACAACTCTGTTCTGACTGATTAAAAAGAAAACATTAAAAAAAAAAAGCTTGTTGAACTGCAGGAAGACATGACACACTTTCTCAATTTCCTCTCGTCTCACACATGCATGCGTTCCCACAGTGGAACCCACCTGCAAAGCGGGCCTCCAGCTCTTCACTCTTGTTTGGGATGATGTAATTATTTGATGGCACAAAAGTGCAGCAGGGACAGTGCAGGCTGATCTTGAATCCATTGTTTCTGTCTGGGGGAGGGAATGAGGAAAATGTCAGGCCGGCTAATTACTGGACATTGGTGAGCGTACTCTACAGCTGGCACAGGATTTGGGTGACAAAGATATCTCACTCATGCTCTCTGCCCTATGGAGGTACAGCCAAAGCCACCAGTCCCCACATGCAAACTGAGCCAACGTCTGCATTCAGCACACTTCTGCCAACAATGCTGTCTAGCATTTACTCACTGCTCTCACTGCTCTCTCTCTTTCTCTGACAACACACATGACACTCTTTGAGATTTAATTTTCAAACAGACATCTGTAGTGGTGTTTATTCTTTTTCTTTAGGCCGTTCTTTTTTTTTTCCCCGTTTGGCGGAATTCTATGACAGCAGACAGGAAAAGAAAATCATTTTAATCATTTTTAAGAACAGGTATTTTAAATTTTTCTTTAACAACATAACAGAGCAATCATACATGAAAGGGGAAAATGAATATTTTAATTTTGCTCTTTCGTGTATTCTAACTAGTAGAACTAGTGCTTTGATTTAAACATTTATTAATTTGAATACAGTAGTCTGTCCTGAGCAAAGGAGTTTCAGGAGCTGTTGAAACTCCTGCTTTAAACAGACCAGTGACACATACTGTCACAGCGTTTTCCATACAATTCAAAAAGAATGTTGCCCTAAAAATACTTTCATTGACCGCCCTTTTCACATCGCCTCTGAGGGTGGGATTAAAAGTGGCTGGACCCAAGGTAGCTTTTGATGCTGCTGCCATCGGCTCAGGATGGAGAATGTCTGCATGTAGTCTCAAATCTCAAGTCTCTACTTTCAAAAATCAAAGCAAATAAAAAACCTGTATTGACCAGTTCTGTCAAACATGTTGATAGTATCACTTCCAATAGTCTCAGACGTTAGCGGCAGACGTTTGTACTATGTAGATAACTGGATTCGAAACAGTGGCTGGTTTTTGGTAAGGCAACACTTTCAACAGGCAAGCACGCACGCGCAGCTGTACATGATGCAGTTACAATAGCGGTGACGAAAAGACAGGCTTGGCGCAAAAAAAAAATGTTCCGGTTTTAAAATCAATTGTGCACTCGGCAAGTTAAGACCGGCGGGAATTTTCCAATTTTTGTTTTTTGAGAAATCTCGAATATTAACATCGATGGAACTGCAAAACCTTAGCTCTGAAGAATGTTTGGTGAATGCCAGACAAAAATACTTTCCACCACCTCTTACACAACAAAAGTTTTCCACAACAAAAGTTACATCACGTACACTACAGTACTGCAAACATTTTCTAATGCACACATTTTTTGCAGTTTATTTTGAAGGAATGCCAGTGTTTCTGTTTATTAGCCATACTTTTACCTCAATATACTTTTCGGAATTATTATTTTTTGGTTCTCATTGCCTACAATAGCATT
>JBCNYH010000001.1:19499757-19514894 GCA_039654325.1 Tandanus tandanus
TATATATTTATATATCCACAGCTCACTCAAACACAATTGATTAAATTGGACCATTAAATACTAAAGGTTATTAAAGTGCCGTTATATTTTTTGGAGGGGTAAAGGATTTGCAAGTCCACATGTGCAAGCACACACCCTTTTCCCTCTTTACCTCTATGCAGTAGCCATTCGCTGACCGCTTCAGTTACGTCAAAGGAAAGCCACTCGCCCTCTGTACGAGTGCGCACCACTTTGCTGTCGATGTAGCGCTGTGTGGGTGATGTGAAGTCTTTATGGGCCAGAATCTACAAAGAGAAACAGAAAAAAAAGGTTCAGCACTCGCAACAGCTCTTTACAACCTTTTCCAAATTTTTGTTCCTTTCTTGTTCCTGCGGTGTCCCAGTGAGTGCAAAATACAGATTGGCCATCTGCCTGTTATTTAAAGCCAAAGTTATAAACAGTTCACACAGGTCTGGAAAAGGCCCCCTGCCCCCATCTACAGCCCACCACCTTCTCCACCTACTCCTTCTTTACTCCACCCCTTCCCGTTGGAGGCTCCCTGATCGATTAGCCAGGTCTGGGAAATAGGCTCAGAGGAGCTGTGCTGGCGGAAACAGATGCTGGCCGGACCACGCTGTTATTGCTCTGTCCTTCATGGCTGTGTGTTTACGTTGGACCATGCACTCCTTAATGTGTAAAACACTGCTTGGTCTGCAACACTGAGAAACTCGGCCTGCCTCGCCTCCGTGGCAAATGTTAGACATGAGGCTCATGCTGGGTCTAAGCAGCAGAGAGTGTACACTAGAGATTCACAGATACAGTACAGGCATCCGAAGGAGAAACTAGCGCCTTGTACTGATGAACTCATAGAATAGCTGTTTGGGACCTGAAGTTTCATTTCACCACAGGAGATAGTGATACAGTAAAACTCATTGGCAAAGTGTTGCGAAAAATGGAGAAGAAAAAGAAGGAAGGGATAAAAAAAAGTACCTGAGTCATGATGTAACAGCATCCTTATATATAGACTATACGGTACTATAAGGAAGGTGTGTCTGGCTTATTCTGAAATATAAGCACTCCTATTGTTTTAGCCTTAATAATAAGACAGGGTAAACAGGGCCGATAAAATATGTCCTAGAAGTAGCTTCTGGGATACTTGTTATCAGGGAGGGAAATGTTCTCCCTTTACATCCACTGTACCTCATACATCATCATAATCTGTGTGTTTGGGAAAGTGAATCCCAGCTCAGCTAGTGTTTACTGCACCTGTCATGGCTGCCTTTAGGCATAAACACTATATTACGGATTAGGCCAGAGTGGTGCACATGGGAGCCAGAGACAGAAAATTGGTATTTTCATTCACCCTCCACACTGTAAAAGAAAACATGACATTCCACAATCACTGCTTGGATCAATACAAGCTATGGATTTCAGGTAGATGAACATGGATGGACTGACAGAAAAAAAAGAGCAGCATGATGGATGTGCAGCATTAAGTTCATTTTAAATACTTCCCTCGGTGGTTTATTTGGGACACGTTACAGTACACTACAGCACTGGCCCATTGTAATGGGTATGACTGTACAGAAAGGAAGAAACCAAATACAAATCCGTTATGCAAAATAAAGAGTTAAAGTGATCTAAACAAATACAAATCTGAGACAGATAAGAAATCCTCCTGAAAGGTCCTGTTGAATGAGACTAGTGGTATGTTTTGAAACTGGGATTCTACAGGGTGCAAAAAAGAGCCACGTTGAATTTTTTTTTTTACTTCCATGTATTGTAAGCAAGTGGTCAGATACACCCATCAGCCATATCATTAACAGCATTATACCCACTGACAGGTGAAGTGCATAACATTGATGATCTACTGACAAGAAGTGGGGTGAATTAGACAGAAAGTGCACAGTCAGTTCTCGAAGTTGATGTATTGGAAGCAGGAAAAATGAGTAAGGATATGACTGACTTTGACAAGGGCCACATAGTTATCGCTAAATGACAGGATTTATTGATCTCCAAAACCACGGGTCTTGTGAGGTGTTCCTGGTATGCAGTAGTAAGTACCCACCAAAAGTGGTCCAAAGTAGGATAACCAGTAAACTGGAAAGAGGGTCATGGGTGTTCAAGTCTCACTAATCCACATGGGGAGTGAAGGCTAGTACGTCTACTCTGATCTCACAAAAAGGCTCCTGTAGCACAAACCACTGAAACTGTTAATGCTGGCTATGATAGAAAGGTGTCAGAACACATATTGCATTGCAGCCTGCTGTATATGGGGTGCAGACCAGTCAGGTGGTGTTGATATTATTGGTGCATGAAGAATGCCAGACAAACTAAGCCCATGTCCAATAATATATGGGACATTTACAGCATTTATTCATTTATTCTTCATTATCCTTAATTGTTTGGTAAGGGTGAAGTTGGTTATATTGTGCTACTTCCTGGTTAATATTGAGGGAAATCAACTAAATTTGTTAAAGAATGTGAGCTAACACTTCAAATTCAAATTTATTTGTCACATACAAAATCATACACAGTACAATATGTAGTGAAATGCTTGTTATGACTGTCCTATATTTGAAGAAGAATAAAAACGATCAATATTCAAGAAGAAAAAAAAGAAAAAAAAGAAAAAAAAAAGAAAAATAACAATAACAATAACAATAACTATTTAAAGGACACCAATAGTTAAAAGACGAATATAAATATAAAAATATAAAATACAAATGTAGTGACTATAAACAATACGGTGTGTAAAGTGTGGGTGCAGTATGCACACAAAGATGTCCATGTAACACTTCCAGTTTAGGCCACGCCCACATGGGGATTAAGTATGAATACAGATATAGATACGGATATTTCATAAACATATACAGCATTTGGCAGATGCTCTTATCCAGAGTGACTTACATTTATAATTTTTATACAAGTGAGGGTTAAGGGCCTTGCTCAAGGGCCCACCAGTTGCAGCATGGTGGCACTGGGGACTGAACCCACCAACCTTTGGATTAGTAACCCAGAGCCTTAAGCACTGAGTCACCTGTGAGTAAACTTAACAGATACACATATGTATAGTGGCACTGTGTTACAACGGCACTGTACAGGTTTTTGTGGGGGACCATCTACATGAAGGACTATAATAGAGAATTCAAAAACATTTCATAATTTACTGTATGTGCATTCACATTGCCCTGCGATGGTCTGGCGATCTGTTCAAGGTGTACCCTACCTTTGCCTAGAGTTGGCTGAGATAGGCCCAGCAACTGTAGTAGGATTAAGCAGTTTGGCAAATGAGTGAGTGAATCCATGTAGAAATAAGTAAAGGTGACCTGGTTTGTATCATATTTTGTAATGATTATATAGTACTTCAAATTGATCCAATTCAGTACAAGTAGCTGGAATAGTAACAGTAGTACTCTGTACTGACAAACAGCAGTGTGCAGACAGGACATTTTTTAAATTTTGTTTTAAGTCTTGCATAATAGACACTCATGAGGATGTGTATTATGTGTATTGCTCACCTGATAAAGCTCAATGCGCTGCTCAGACACACGCGCCTTTGGATTCTGCAACCTGAAAATCCTTAGCTCGGCCTTCACCAGGTTGGAAGCGTTCTTCTCCATGGAGCTTACATCAAACTTGAGCCGTCTGAAGTAGGGATTGTAGTAGGTTGGAGAGATGACATCTGTAAGACAGAGAGGACTCTCTTATTGACAATCAGAGTTATGTAGAGCAGAGATCTTTAACTCCGTCTGCACTGTTTTTGTATGTTCTTGGCGGGGCTTTTTCACTAGCGATTAGAGACTGCTGCCAAATGAGCACGCTTGATAGAAGAGCCATATGGTGGACGACTCTGACAGTTCTAGATGACCTCTGGATTGCACCTGCAGTACACACTTCATCAGTTATTCAGCCAAGGGTTACTTGGAGGACGCTGGAATTGATGTTTCTATGCCTGATTCAAACAATGTATCAGAAAGCAAAATCTAAGCCTTGATATTCCAGACATTTAAACAAGACACATCAGAAATCAGATAGGCAAACATTTTTTTCCCTTTTAGCACAGGAGATAATGAATTTGTCATGATCTGGGGTACCATGAAAATCCTTTAAAAAAATTGAGGTTTTAGTGAATAGATTAGAGACAGCTGGGGACATGGTGCCTCTATGAACCCAGTAGTACAACAACACTTGCATAATACTCTAAACCATGTGTGACAGCTGTGTGTTTTGACCGGGGTCTTGTACACCATGCAGTAACAAAACATTGAACTGTCAAACTGTGTAATACGCACATCTTTTTTCAAATGGGTTAAATGTTCAAATTCCAAACACACTGCAGTTCGGAAAGCACAGTGTCATTTACCAGGCTGCTATGTGCCAGCCATCTGTATACACAGAAGTTTGCCACAACCACAGGCTAAAGCTTTACATACATCTATCCCTACCATAATTGACCCCTAACCATGTGTGTACTTAGCATGACCAGACAGGCAGAAATCATATATGAAGTCGCACCGGCTGTACTAACGCTTGCTCAGTGGTGTCGGACACAGCCTGAAGCCCCAAATTGATGGCTGTTAGGGTGTGCAGAAGCCGGGGATTAAGGAACTGCGGTGGTTTGTTTAAAGAGCCTACACAAGCAGGATGTCCAACCAGAGAGTAGAAAAAAAAATGCTTAGCAGCTGCTTCTGGAGTCAGCATGACAGTGAGTTCAATCACGATTTTCAGGGGAAAACCCATTTACTAACTTCTACTTCATGGGAATAAAGTGTGTGTATGTGTGTTTAGGGGGCTTGAAGTAGACTGAGGCTGCTTTGTCCATGGAATTGCAATGTCAGATGTAGTAGTTGCCTGTGTACACTGCTGGAGCTACACAGAGAAGTATGAGTTTTGGCCTATTTTGTAAGAGAAATGTGGCAGAAATATGTATAGTGAAGACAATATAATACAGCACAACTGGCATTTATTCAAACCATCAAACTGTTTCCCAAACTCAGGCTTTAGAATGCTCTCTCTCTCTCTCTCTCTCTCTCTCTCGCTTTCTCTCACTCACTCACTCTCACGGACGATCCTGCTGACAGGCAGCCAATAATAACTTTTCACTGTATGACCAGGATAACATACGGGCCAAGACTAACGAAGCTTTAGCTAGCTTCTTTCCCATCCATCAACAAAAAAAAAAAAGAAAAGAAAAAAAGAAGAAAAAAAAAAAAAAAAAAAAAAAAAATCACACTTCAAACCTCCAGTAGGCCATCTTAAGGAGCAGAGTTTATATAAACTTCTCCCAAGAATCCTGACTCTATGAATGACTCTGCTGTGTTCAACTCTGCGCTGGAGAGTTTGAGCTGAGAACTCTGCACGCTGCTGTGAAGAAAACACACCATTGTGGGTTTACACACAAATTGCATCACACGTGCAGGCATACTAAGGAATAATGAAACCTCTAATCCAGATATGCCATGGTTTTTCTGTCACACGCTGATTCGCTGGGGAATTTGGGCTGACTCAGTAAGCAAACCACCCATTTACTGAGGTTGAGAGGCAGAGAGGAGAGTAACCACGCTACTGCTGATTAATATGAACGTGACATGAATGTGATCCACCACAAGTGGCGCCACTGTGGTCTGAACGCTCCTATGCCCTGCCTCAAAAAGGGATTTGGGCTATCTTTCAGGCGTAAGCACTCATCAATTAGCACTTACTGAGGTTCTAAAAATTTATTCCTTTAAGCAAACATCTTTAAAGACCATGTAAAGGCTCTTCAATAATTCAACCAAACAGCGACCACGCCTGAACTGGCTTCAGTGCACATATTCTGTTAGGTAACGTTCGCCACGATTTTCATTCATTCATTCATTTTCTCATTCATTCATTCATTTTCTGAACCGCTTATTCCTAATTAGGGTCGCGGGGAGACTGGCGCCCATCTCAGCCGACTCTGAGTGAAGGCGGGGTACACCCTGGACAGCTCGCCAGACCATTGCAGGGCCAATACACATACAACTGTTTACACTCACACTCACACCTAAGGCGATTTGGAACAGCCAGTTAGCTTACTGTGCATGTTTTTGGACTGTCGGAGGAAACCGGAGTACCCGGAGGAAACCCACGCACGCACAGGGAGAACATGCAAACTCCACACAGAAACGGGAATCGAACGCAGAACCTTCTTGCTTTGAGGTGAATGTGCTAACCACTGCGCCACCGTGCCTCCCTTTACACGATTTTGTTCACTAAAATAATTTTTCTTGAAGATCACTGATATAGACTTTTGTCTTGTTACAAATAAATACTTTAACATCAGACTGAGATGTAGTGCTCAAGGAATGTAAAATAGTGCAAGCATTTAAAGTTAACAACTTTCTATAATTCAGTGGCCTGATAGCTTATGTAAAAAAATTAAAATTATGCTGCCTTCATACGCTATCAGAATCACGGTATTAGTTGAAGACTTGGAAGCTCCCCAACTCGTAATCTCATTACTCCTACGTCTGCTATATTGTCTTTTACTGGCTAGTTACTTCCCAAGAGCATTAAGTAAAGTTCTATTAGTTAACACTGTGCTCTAACAAATCCTAATTTTTTTCTGTTAGCTTTTGTTAAGCTAACTTTAAGCTACAGTAGTGTCACTGAACGTGCCCCTGATTACACATGCTTAATCAATTCATAGCAGCTTCTTTATCATCAAAATTATACTATTACAATAATTCATGGGGCAGCCGAGGCCTAATGGTTAGAGAAGCGGGTTGAGGACCAAAACTTTGCTGGTTCGATTCCTGAACCAGCAGGAAATGTGTGTGGTGGCAGGGGGAGTGAGCAACACCTTCCCTTCCTTTAACTTCATGGCTGAAGTGCCCTTGAGCAAGGCACCTAACCCCCAACTGTTCTCCAGGCACTGCAAAACAGTATGTGTGTGCCCACTGTTTACGTTTGTGTGTGCTCACTTTGGATGGGTTAAATGCAGAGCCAAAATTTCCCTTGTAGGATTAATCCAGCTCATCTGAATGAATGAATGAATGAATGAATGAATGAATGAATGAATGAGCAAGCAAGCAAGCAAGCAAGCAAGCAAGCAAGCAGTTATTATTTTGGCACAACGGTGGGCACATCTGCATCACAGCAAGAAGGTCCTGGGTTCGATTCCCGTGCTCGGGTGTTCCTGTGTGGAGTTTGCATGTTCTCCCTGTGCTTGCATGGGTTTCCTCCAGGTACTCCGGTTTCCTCGCACAGTCCAAAAACATGCACAGCGGACTAATTGCCTGTTCCAAATTGCCCCTAGGGGTGAGTGTGAATGGTTGTATGTGTGTTGCCCTGCAACGGCCTGGCGAGCTGTTCAGGGTGTACCCCGCCTTCGCCCGGAGTTGGCTGAGATGGGTGCCAGCCTCCTTGCGACCCTAATTAAGATTAAGCAGCTTAGAAAATGAATGAATGAATGAATAAATGAATGGATATTATTTGGCCACTTTCATGGTTTCTGTTGTAACGTATGTTTGTACCTCAGGAGGTTGCAGAACCTGTACTCTAGGACTCACACTACTTACTGTACACATTATGGTTGATTATACTGTAGTTAGGGCAGCATGTTTGTGCCTAAAAGCTTACATGGTTGGAATTACTTCATGATACATGACAATTGATGATTTTTTTCTCTCTTCCTGGGGTCATCCAGCATGATCCTGTAAGTGTTCTGGGTACTTCCCTCAGAATATGTGAGAGCGGGGGGACTATGCAGAGAGCCTTGGGAGGGAGTGGCATCCATTCCCGGAAATTCTGCTCATGTTGAAATTTGACATGGATCAAGCACTGGATCAATTCAACTGATGATGCATCTTATTCTTCAGCCCATACTTTTACAATCTGGCAGAATGGCCATGGTAGTCCTGGCCACATTTCTCATGCATCAAACAGCTATGGAAGCTATTATCATTACTGTTCTCTCCGTGTGGGATCCCTACAGGTTATTTGGTTTTGTCCCACCTCCCACAGACATGCTGGTAGCATACTGGCTTACTTAAATTTTCCCTTAGGTGTGAATGATTGTGTGGATGTGTAGCCCCTTTATCACAACCTGTTCAAGTAATGTTGTGCCGTTACTCTGCTACAGTGTTCTGTGTAAAACATCCCAATACAGAATGGCGTTATTCCGCCTATGAGCCAGAACCATTGCTAGTAACAGAGCTGAAAGACTGATATTCTTCTTTCTGAGACTATCGCAAACTCAAACACCATTTAAGGTCTCTATGCCTTTCTGCCTCAAATCATTTTCTCCTTCTCTTGAATTTCTCCTCCGAGATATTTCCGATTGCACACTGCTCACCAACATTGTTTCTGCTTTTTAACAGTGGTATAAACGTGCATGGATAGCAAAAGCGCCTCAAAATTTAGTTCACCTACCACTACTGATTTAAAAGCAACACCAGTATGCTCAGGGTATTTGCATGAGGGCGGTACGCTATGTAAAAACACACACTGCTCCGGCTGAATGTTGGCTTTGTTTGGTTCAATGTAAACAACCAAAGCCAGCATAATGAGGGGTCTTCTTTACAGCAATATTGTAGGATTTCTGTTTAAAAGTATGCATGACGCCCTGTGAAGAACTGGCATCCCATCCAGGGTTTTCCGCCTCACGCCCACTATAGGCTGCATATCCACCGCACCCCTGACCAGGGAAAGCAGTTTCTCACAGAGAAACACATATATCAGGTACACTATATATTTTATATAATTCATTTACACCTTAACACATTCACCATTATACACATTTCTTCTAAACCTCTTTCTTATCAGCTCTTCCAAATGCCTTGTCTTCATTCTCTCCTTCATAATCCTCTCTATCTCAGGCCATTACAAACATTTGGTTAATAGATCCTGAATGGCTTCCTGAGTGAGCAGCACTAGTGTCGAACAGGAGGAAACGTGAACTCTTAAAACCATCGAGCAAGAGCTTCCTTCCTGAAGGAGAACACTCATGCCTTTCCCTCCTCTTCCTGCTTGGCCTGAAGGCCTGAGTTACAGCAGATGATCCTCTCTTCGTCTGTTGATAATCAGCCACCACTGCTCGGCCTGCACTCGACCGGCTCTAAGCCAACACATCTCTGCACCACCCAACACATAAGCCTCACCTCATTCACCCTCACACACACACACACACACACACACACACCATAATGTTTGCTTCCCTGCACATAATATACATACTAGAGATGCTTTCAGCTCTGTTAACCCTAAAAAGGATTTGCATCTTGGGGGTATTACATTAAGTAGACATTTGTTCCAACACACCGGAGCCAAGCTCCCAATCTGCGCCAGTTTGTCTTCTCGCTGGTCAGGAGACCTGTGCCAGGAATTCGTTCCCAGTGTCCTTTACTTGTTTGCTGACCCCAGATTTGTTTCCTGTGCAATGGATTCTCTCCGGTATACAGTGTGCATATATAACTGGTGTTGCTGAGCAGGCAATCAACCTTACTTTATACAAGTCACAGCGGAAATGTACAGTTTCAAGGTTGTTTCACGGGGAGCTGAAATACTGTTACTCCCATATAGACTCCAAGATAAACATAAACAAAGACTCTTGAAATGTAAAAGGAGTAGCCCAAACATAACCATACAAAAAAAAAAAAAAAAAAAAAAAAAAAAAACCCTGAGAAAGGACCCACAAACAGCAACTTAAATTTATATTTACTTTTATTGAATATTCATACCTAAAACAATATTTGAATGGTAAGTAGAATAATGTGTATGAGCAGACGCATTTTTCAACCTTTTTCCGCTTGAAATTGAAAACTCCGTAGGAATAACTGTATGACAGGGCTAAAAAGTTTCAGGCCGAGTAGAGGGGAAAGTATCTGACCTACTTTTGAGCATTTCTCACTTCTGTAAGATATGCTGTCGGATTCCCCTTACTTCCTCTGCAGAAGGACACACTGTTCTTTCCTTCTCACACTTGAGGGCCAGAAAGAGATGAGATGAAAGCACTGATCTTTTAAAGAGAGAACAGACAGAGAGGTAGAGAGGTAGTGCAGCGCTTGGAGGTCAGACTCTCATTCCTTTGTTACGTGGCAAGACTGCAGAGTCTAAAAACACTACTAGCTGAGTCAAGGCCTGCAGAACTGGAACCGAATATAGTCTTAGCAAAGAGCAGGAAAACGGTGGAGGAGTGGGAGTACTAGAAAAGGGAAGGAGAAGCAATGGTTAACGCAAAAAAGGGAACTGGAGAAAGGTGGGGAGAGAGAAGAGAGCGAGAAAACGAGAAAGAATTTGAGACAGAAGAGTGCTCCTGCCTATGCCATTTCATGCGGATGCCTCCGCCCAGCCACTCACCTGCCAATAGCAAATTGAAAACAACTCTGCGCATAATCCCTGGGAACTAAAAATACCCAAAGCTTTGAAGACCCGTGCATAAACTCCTGTCAGTCTGCACACGGTTCCTTCCCAGCAACAGCCCAATCAACACACACACACACATACATACACAATAACGAAGGAGCTAAGAGATAGCTAATGTGAAAGGGACTGTTGTCCTGCTGGCATGCTGTACAGGCGTCCCTTCAACTGTTGTATGGCAACCAGAAAACAAGCAATTGCCATGAAGAGTATTCCCAATGACCCTGTTATAACCAGCCCAGATAGACAAAGCTTACTCCTTTATCAAATATCAGAATTGCTGCGTGGTTGCCATGGTCTCATGGATCATTTGCGAAGGAACATCGCTGGAAAAATAGAGTTCGTACAGTGTTACTTCCTGTGCGCTCTACCATTTGCAGAACTGTGAAATCACAATACAGATAAACAATAATGGGGATGACAGTTGGCAGATTCGCTTGTGCACACCGCCTCCTCAACATTTGACTTAATTAATCTTCTGCAATACTCCACACGCCGCCTTCCCGGGCCCAGTGCATCCCTCACTCCTACAGACCCATGAGAGATAGATGGGCTCCAGATCTCTTTCCCACACTCGGATTTACTTGAGTTAGAATATCATATTACTCAGGACCTGTGCTCTTGCTGTAAACAGTATGAAAGTGTTGGAGGAAAAGTTGTTATTCTTTTGCGCTTTTGCTAATCCCCCGATCCCCCCCACCCCCACCCCTACTCCACCCCCTTTCGTTACTCTCTCTCCAGTTACGCAATCGAGTTTGGCTGCTGGAAAACCGGCAGCGCATCCAGGTCTTGCGTAAGTTTACTGAGCCCCTTTTTTCACAACAACTCCACCATGCCGTGGGCCCATGGACCAATTTCTTACCTTCGTTGAGTAGAAGAAAGATTTCCTACCCGATTTAGAACACAGAAAACTAGCTGTCTGTGTATAATGGGCTAAACTGGCCATTGAAATCTGTCCAGATTTGGCACGTTTCAGTTAAATACTGACATCACCTCAACCACACAAACACAAACACACCCACGCCCACACAATCAAAACAGCGCTACAGAAAAGAGGCTCAAAGGTCCGATCTGAGTCATGGATTTCAATGTGTAACATATTACTCCTAAAAGAAGAGCAGCAGCTCATGAAGCACACAGCCACAGATTGAATGCAGTTGCTGGCTCCACATTCCCCGATTATGCTCTCCAGGCCTGTGTTAATAAAGTGTTATCACATGCATGTTCGCTCCTTGTGGGTTGCTGGAGATCAAACTCTATTTGTTTCCACTGATATCACACAGATGGGTTGCACAGCAGCAAAGGCTTCCCCTTCCACAGTCTTGCGCAGCGATGTGGAGGCCTCCGCATGGCTCTGTGTGCTGGGTTGATTTTGGGAGAGCCCCTCCACACCACAGTGTTTATTTACAGTGCAGGAGGAAAGAGGGGCTCGAGTGTTCTCTTGCAGTCACTAAACATAATCTGTCGTGCACACGCACTAGGCTTCTTGCTAAGCTACACAAACACTGACACACTTTAACCTCTCCCTCCGTCCCTCAGACTCTTCTGAGCACTTTCGGGTTTTTCCAATGCTAGCATGTATACGTAGTCATCACTCAAAACAAGTCATGGACATTACAATGCGTATTCGTTAAAATAGTAATAGCTAGTATGGCTAATGATAAAAGATCAAATGACAGCAAAGTGATTGGATAATAAACATGTCACCCATTAAATACACACTTTATTCACACTTTGTATACCACGAGTTGTCAAAATGTCCATATTGGCACATGAGAGTAAGAAGGCACTTAAGTTTTCCAACATGACTAAATCTTCCACTAAATGCTAATTAAACTTTAATGCACAGCTCAAACCAGGAACATTTACACAGACAAACGTTTCTCTCAGTGCTCATGGGCAGGGAGAACAGCATGTCCTAGCTGTAAGAATACCGCTGTTAGTGCATCAACGCTAAGTGAGAAAGGTTGACTTGATTAACTGTGAAAGGTTAAAAGCACTCTAACGGTTGGTTTACACTTCTGTGCTGAACCGAAATAGAGAGGGGGTTTATGGGTAAACATGATGTTCAGTGTTGTACGGCTCTACAGTTCCTTCCTATCAGTGAAGCTTGGTTGAGGCAGCGAGAAATGTTTGTCCACGTACCCTGGAGCTTTGTCATGAGATTTACATTCACATTTATGGCATTTGGCAGATGCCCTTATCTAGAGCGACTTACAGTTTTATCTCTTTTATACAACTGAGCAATTGAGCGTTAAGTGCCATGCAAGGTGGTGCTGGGGCTTGAATCACCAACTTTCAGATCAGTAACCCAGAGGCTTAACCACTGAGCCACCACTAACCTAAAATTGTTAAAACAGGAAAGATTTATTTATCTATTTTCCCCCAGTTGATTCAGCCATTAAAGGAGCTGCAATACTCTTAAACACCATGTGGTAATGTAGTGACCCCACAAGTTTTATTCAGAATTTTTAGAGTAACACTGGCTGCAGTCACTATACAGGTGAAACTCGAAAAATTAGAATATCGTGCAAAAGTTCATTTATTTCAGTAATTCGTCTTAAAAGGTGAAATTAATATAATATATTGACTCATTACATGCAAAGTGAAATATTTTAAGCCTTTATTTGTTATAATTTTGATGATTATGGCTTTCAGCTTATGAAAACCCCAAATCCAAAATCTCAGAAAATTAGAATATTGTGAAAAGGTTCAATATTGTAGGCTCAAAGTGTCACACTGTAATCAGCTAATTAATCCAAAACACCTGCAAAGGGTTCCTGAGTCTTTAAATGGTCTCTCAGTATGGTTCAGTAGAATTCACAATCATGGGGAAGACTGCTGACCTGACAGTTGTGTAGAAAACCATCATTGACCCCCTCCACAAAAAAGGAAAGCCTCAAAAGGTAATTGCAAAAGAAGTTGGATGTTCGCAAAGTGCTGTATCGAAGCACATTAATAGAAAGTTAATTGGAAGAAAAAAGTGTGGAAGAAACAGGTGCACAAGCAGCAGGGATGACTGCAGCCTGGAGAGGATTGTCAGGAAAAGGCCATTCAAAAGTGTGGGGAAGCTTTTGAACATCGGCTTCAAATGTCATATTCCTCTTGTCAAGCCGCTTCTGAACATTAAACAACGTCAGAAGCGTCTTACCTGGGCTAAAGAAAAAATGCAAATGAAAGCACACAATCCAAGATGCTTGAAGTCCAGTGTGAAGTTTCCACATTCTGTGTTGATTTGGGGAGCCATGTTATCTGCTGGTGTTGGTCCACTGTGCTTATTATTAAGTCCACTGTCAACACAGCCGTCTACCAGGACATTTTAGAGCACTTTATGCATCCTTCAGCAGACGAGCTTTATGGAGATGCTGACTTTATTTTCCAGCAGGACTTGGCACCTGCTCACACTGATAAAGTACCAAAACCTGGTTCAGTGACCGTGGGATTACTGTGCTGGATTGGCCAGCAAACTCGCCTGACCTGAACCACATGGAGAATCTATGGGGCATTGCCAAGTGAAAGATGAGAGACATGAGACCGAACAATTCAGAAGAGCTGAAGGCCGCTATTGAAGCATCCTGGTCTTCCATAAAACCTCAGCAGTGCCACAGGCTGATAGCATCCATGCCAGGCCGCACTGAGGCAGTAATTCATGCAAAAGGGGCCCAAACCAAGTACTGAGTACATATGCATGATTAAACTTTTCAGATGGCTGACATTTCTGAATTTAAAATCCTTTTTTTATTGATTTTTATGTAAAAATTCTAATTTTCTGAGATTTTGGATTTGGGGTTTTCATAAGCTGTAAGCCGTAATCATCAAAATTACAACAAATAAATGCTTGAAATATTTCACTTTGCATGTAATGAGTCTATATATTACTTTCACCTTTTAAGTTGAATTACTGAAATAAATGAACTTTTACACGATTTTGTAATTTTTCGAGTTTCACCTGTATACCCAAAAGTCTGTGGATACCTGACCATCACATCTGCAAACTGTCCCAGATTTAGTCCCCCACATCTACTCTTCTGAAAAGAGACTGTAGAGTAAGGCTGTGCAAATGTGTCCATTCAGCCACCAGAGCATTAATGAGGTCAGGCACTGGTGTTGGGTGAGGAGGCCTGGGGCGCAGTCAACATTCCAGTTTGTACCAAAGGTAATCAGTGGGGTTGAACTCTTGGCAGCCACTTGAGATTTTTCATTAAAATCCTTCTAAGCCTTGCATTCATGAACCCCACTTTGTGCACAGTAATACCATCATGCTGGAACAGGTTTGAACCCCAGGATTTGAAGTGACATTTTAATGTAACAGCAATGATACAATCATTCTGCTCAACTGTATGTTTCTACGTTTCTGGCAACAGTTTGAGGAAGAACCACATGGGCGTGATAGTCAGCTCTCCACAAACGTTTTAGCCATATAGTGTAATTCTTTAATCTGACTGCAAAAACGACATTAATGTGTTTAAAGTGGTGATGAACAGAGAGATATTATTGGCATGAAATCTATGTGCGTATGTAAGTACATTTTACAGTATAACTAAAATAGTCTTTCATTTTAGCATAGTTTAGATAACCAGATGAATAGTTTGGGGATATGTGACCAGTCATTCATTTTCTGAACAGCTTAATCCTAATTAGGGTTGGGCTGGCACCCATCTCAGCCGACTCTGAGTCCGCTGTATCTGAGTATCCGATACCTCGAATACTGAGGACTACTGCAGGGGGCAGAGCTTTCTCTTACAAAGCCCCACAATTATGGAATAAACTTC
>JBCNYH010000001.1:19520468-19540805 GCA_039654325.1 Tandanus tandanus
TATATATATATATGTATGTATGTACACGCAGCAATTATTTCATGACCTTGATCTCAAAGACTCTCGAGGCGTTAGCCTCATCTTTGTCCAACGATATTTGTGCAAAAAATCTGAAAAATCTTACAAAGTTTCCTTGAACTTCATCTGTGATGAATAGTACTGATCCCCTTCTTTCCATTTTCCGCAGTGACTCGCAGTGAACTAATATGTGACTCCGCCCACAATTCTACCCTCACATGTTCAGAAATGCACAGCCGAAGAATTATAAACCAGAAAGCATCAGGAATGTGTAGTGCACTTTCCAATGGGGGTGTTGCTTATGACACTAACAAACATGTTAATGTGCAATGTGGACGCAAATGAAGTGAGAGCACACTGACTTTAGAGTAAATCTATATGACCGAGATGTATTCCTATACACGCAGTAAACTGAAACACTGCACAGGCCACTATGGCAATTCCAGTTACAAGAAGTCTCTTTTGGTTAGCTATGACAAGTACAAGAAACACATGTTGCCATTACTGAAATTTGCTCGTAGTGTGGTTACTTAAATGATCCATTACTATTACATTGACTTATAATGTGTTCCAGTAGTTATTATAGACATGTAATTAAAAGCACTTAATAAGTTTGTTCACCTTGTGTATTTAATCTTTATAGTAGTTTCTAACTGCTCATTAAACACTCCGACATAAAGTCTTTACAGTATTAACAATCCAGCAGAGCTTATTTCATTATGCTTGCAATTAACCCCAAATTTATTTGCATGGATTTAATCAGAGTTAAAGTGACGTATTATGCGGGGCATGGTTATTCCTATAATTAATGTAATGGAAAAGTATCGCATGAAGAAAATTAGTGTAATTTAAAATAATGGTAACAAAAAAAATCTAATTACTCCATTTGGTTTTTGTTGAGCTGAGCTTACAAGAGAGGCCTTAAGATTACATTTTTATTATGCTAATAGCTGACCTTAAATCTCTATTTAAATGCTTTTAACAACCACTTAAATTTGGGTTTGGAATAATTTAGGTACCGCTCAGCACAACCACAAATATGCAAGTACTTTATGCCTATTAAGTGGTTCAAGTACAATAATTTTGTAAATATTTGACATCCCACTTAGAGGCACTCCTGACAGCTCACAACGTATTCAAGAGCCCACGTTTGCCTGTTTTTTTAAACAAATTACAATCTTAAATGGACACATTTATTTGCTTGCACTCTTCCAGGCCAGATATCTGTCATATATGTGCAATCAATCTGAAATTATTTCCTTTCTTCAACACCCATCAAATAATTTACCAGTGCACATAACAGCAAATCACACATCCTGACATACACAAGTCAGTAAAATAACTGTAAATGCAACACTTCTGAGCCCTAGCCCCCTGTATGCATATAGTGGAAGCCTTGTGTTTATCTGCACTTAAAAACAGCCATGAGGCCACTCTATATTTGGCTTGCAGGAGATGTGCATTTACTAACATGCAGACAGGGCATCGGTATGCTAAAGTTTATGCATGCATGGGCATTTAATAGCTGAGCATATGTGCAGGGAAAACTAAACTGACCAAGTGTATGCTACATTAGATATAATGGATGCTCCTTTGGGACCCTACTGTTTCTATGTGGATACCTAACATTGCCACTTTGAGTCAAAAATATGTGGCAGAAATAACCATGTATCAAACCGTGGAGCCTGTAAGAGACATCAAGTACATTTGGAGCTGCTGATACAGCCACAGTATGCTTACTAATAAGGCAAATATTCCGAATGCTGGGAAAAGAGTCCTACTGAGTGTGCCTAATAAAATACTCAGCATAAAAATAGCTACTTTTGGAAATATTTAGTTTGAGACATTTTCTAACACTTAAAACTTAATGGAGAGTATCTACGCTATGGAAAAATGGGTGTCAAATTAGAAAGGTGGTGTATGGAGTGGAGAGAGGAAGATGTGAGGGTCACAGAGGCCTGACAGAGTCTGGTCAGCATGTAAGGGGGGAGAGGGGTATAGGAAAGGGAAAGCCTCTCTGGTGACTAGCACACTCCACACCCCAGCAACAGTGGGTCTCCGGCTGGAATTTTCCATGGAGCATGTGGCACATAGCAGCATATAAGCACGCTACCTCTACTGCGCTCCAGGAGTGTTTCATGGGTTTAGCCTGCTCTGTCCCGGCACAACTCACCCCTGGCTACTAGCTCTCTCTCATTTTCAGGCTCCCTCCCTTCCCTCTCCCTGCATTTTTGTGAGCCTTCCAGTACCATTGTACCCCGCAGTGTTGCCTGTGCGGACTTCCTGGTGCCCGACCAAATTAGGCTGATAACCCTGTGCATTAAGGCAAACTTACAGGCAACTCTTCCTGATCAGCATATTCAGAAGCAGAGATTAATAATGAATGAATTCTAAAATAACCTGCCTCTCTTCTCTGTGTTGACACAGTATTATTTATATCCCATAAATACCTTCCAGCCGGAGTCTGGCACTAAGCCAGATCTATTCATATTTAGGGTATTTGTACAACGGATAGGGCCAAGAATAATATTTAATGCAAACTATACCTTGGGGAATATAAAATATCTCGTAAGTACATTTTGCCCCTCTGTGCTACGTACATGCGCCCATTTGATCTGTAGGGGGAAACCCGTTTCCAAATTAATGGCACAATAAGTCTATTGAATATTATTATTTTGCTTAAACAGTCATGACTTTGTAAACACCAACCTGCACAGTAGGCCTGTGTAGGTGCACAGTGGCGTATTATTCCAGCAGATGAAGGGGGGAGTCTAATGAATTTTGTAGGGCTGAATACTGAAACATTGTTGTGGAAATGGCCAGTATGAAAAGGTTTAGGTAATCCAGCACATGAAAGTGGTTTATACTGATGATTACAAGTAACACAATCTACACCTCCATTCTCTATTTCTCTTTCTTGTTTGTTTTTCAGGCAATACACTGGTGCATAGGTATGTGCTGGCATCTCAGCTATGTTGTTATAGAAAGCAGAGACTTTGTGCGCTTGCCAGGATTTACAGCGGCTTAAAGAAATGATCTATAAAAACGTGCAGATGAGAAATGCTCGGGATATGTGTTGCATTTATGGTGAGAGGAAGAAGACGTTTGGGACTGGCCTTAATTTAGTTTCATTTTTGCCAAAGATTACTGCACGCATTCTTCAAATCAGATCGGATACCACAAAAGGCCCACGGTGTAACTCAGACAATAGCTGGTTATGATGCTATTTGTAGGATTTATAGAGTGTGAAGTTATTCCATCCATCTTGCATAACTAAAACATATAGAATATTTATGTGTATATTTGAATAAAAAAAAAAAAAAAACTTGCACTAATAGGATATACAATCATATATTGGGAGTCTTGGGGTGAATTGAATAATATAGTGATCATAATAGAGATAAAGGTGTGGGAAACATGTGATTAACCTATAAAGATCATTAAGCAATAATAATAATAATAATAATAATAAAAATCCTCAAATGCACGCGCACATAATGAGTGTAGAATGTTACCCCCACTCAGTAGCAGGTATGCCAGTGGTGCATCACTCACTCTCGGTTGGGTAGAAGGGCTGCATGTCGATTTTGTGCACCTCCTTGGCGTAGTACTCCTCCTCGCTGCGCTGGCGCTCGCAGGTGGCGGCGCGCTCGTTGGCCTTCTCCTGCAGCAGGTCGCGGGTGCTGTTGTAGATGGCGATGATATCCTGGGACACATCTTCAGGCTCCGGGAACTCCTCCGGTGGCTTGCTGAGCTTCAGCTTGCTCAGGATCTGACCGCGGATCGCCTCGATGCGCTTCTTCATAAACTGGTCCATGTCTAAAGTGCTGCACGTGGACAAACCGAGCGCCACGGCCACTAGATCCAGGCTCAGCAGAAGGCTCACTACGAAAAGGTTCATTTTCGGAGGAGGATCGCTGTGTTCCTGCACAGGTTTCAAAAGGGGGAAAAAAACAGCTTTCGAGCTCGGATATGCTTTGCGTTCGCTGAATGAAGACACACGAAGACTATTAAAGGAAAGGAGGCGATAGATGCATTTTGTAGCCTAGTGCCAGATCACCAGATAAAGGTTTGACGTGAAAAGTTTAGGCTATACTGGGATCATTAGTCATGCATCGTTTGGGGGTCTGGATATCCATTTGGCGTGACAGTACAGAATTTCTTAAATAAAGGTTTTTCCCCCTTTTTAAAAAATATATGTGTGTGTGTGTATATATATATATATATATATATATATATATATATATATATATAAATCCTGGAACTGAAGAATAGCTCGCCTATGTGATCACACAGCAAGCCGAAGAGTCACAGTTGCGGCCATCTGCAGTTTAATCTGCGAGAAGCGAATAGAGCGATGCACCTCCACGGCATCCGAGCGCCCCCAAACCCCGCTGTGAATACCACGCGCTGCGCTTTAACACTCGGCACGGTCAGCTCGTGCGCCGCTGCGCATCTCCACCGCCTGCCCAGACGCGTATGGTCCGAAGCGCGCGCGCTCTAACGTCGGAGAGGAGACCAAACAGAGTAATGAACGCGAAAATTTCCGGACGGTCAGGAAAAAAAAAAAAAAACACGGAGAGAGTGAGAGAGAGAGAGAGAGAGAGAGAGAGGAACGAACGAGACAACGCAGTTATTTTCCCTTCGGCGCGACGGAAAGAGCGTTAGCGCGCTTCTCCATCCCCTCTTGTGGAAAACGCCAGTGCCGCGTGCCAGCGCGCACCATCTCCTGGCGGCTGGCTGGACAGAACGTGAGCTTTATAAAGGAGACGCACCTCACCACGTGCTTGCGTGCGCTTTCACGCCGAGTTTGTGGTCATCGCCTTCAGACCGACAGGACTAGACTCCAACCTACGCGTACACGGCCACTTATTATCCATATTTCAGCGCGTGTTGACATGGTGCAAAAAAAAAAAAAAAAAAAGAGCGGAACCTCACATCCACGAGGTCCTAATGCCGGCTGGATGAAGTTCACCAAGCACTTTATTTACATTTCCTTCCAATTCAATGAGCCACTCGCAGTCTCTGTTTCTTTTTCCTCTCCCATGCTAGACTATTCACTCTTTTGGTATTTGTCTGGCTGGCACTTTTCTCCAAAATCACTTGTGTTGTATCATCATTCCTCACTTGTAAAGGAGTAAAGGAGAGTAGGGTCACTTGATTGCCCAACAGTGGCTCCCAGGCAAGATTTGAATCTTCACAATCTTCCAATTACTAATTCGGTCTTAACCAACCAACCATCATATTCCCATTATTTACATCATTCATTCATTTTCTAAGCTGCCTAATCCTATTAGGGTCACAGGAGGCTGGCGCCCATCTCTGCCGACACTGGGCGAGGGCGGAGAACACCCTGGAACGCTCGCCAGGCCATCGCAGGGGCAACACACACACAACCATTTGAAATCACACTTACACCTAGGGGCAATTTGGAACAGACAATTAGCCTACCGTGCATATTTTTTGGACTGTGGGAGGAAACTGGAGTGCCCGGAAGAAATCCACACAAGCACGGGGAGCACATGCAAACTCCACACAGAAAATCTTGTTAATCTTTGTTCAGATGAACCTTCTTTACATGCCTCATTGGTGTGATCTCTCAGGGATGGAGTTAATGATCTCATTATTGCCCCAAAGCCACTGCTGGGTGCTTGAATAAGGATTAAACCACTCTGTATCCTGAAACACATGAGTGATGTTAAGAACACAAAAGTGGAAACATCTGTCAATCAAACAAACAAATAAATAAATGTACTGAATATATTTGAGGTATGAACCAATGTGGAGACACTACTTTTAAGAAGTGTAATATATTCCTTTGCTCTTTCACTCTTTGATACACACATCCCCAACACCACCACCTGATTTACACTTTCAGGGAATTGCATTGACTTTTTCTTATCTTTTGCCAAAGTGCCTCCTCCCAACCCAAAACCAAACGATCGGTCAGCTATGACAGGTTGTCAGAAGTGTTCTGGCAGGCCAGCCACCTGTGCGAACCAGATGTGGTCACTAAATCAGTACTCACACTGCCAGATGTGGAGCAGATAGAAGTCTTTAATTGGGTGCGTGTGTGTAGTGTATTGGGGAGTGTTTCCATATTAGATATTGTGTCAGGAGGCACTCCATTCAGCCACCTGCTATTTCTGAAACCATGTTATTGTGACCCACACAGGTGAGTCTCTGGAATTCAGCCCAGTGTATCCAGCAGCGGAGGGGAAAAACACAGTGTTAGAGGGGACACATTCTGAAGTCAAGTGTCAACAAGGCCATGAGAAGGCTGACATTCCTGAGTGAAAGGGCGCAGTGTTGCTGTGACGGATGGATGATTTACGTGGCGAGACAGGTCGCCTAAATCGCAAAGCCGTGCCCTCCATGGGCGATAAGACACTCAGCAAATATTTCCATTTGGTCTGTGTGAACAGCGTTGGGAGGAAGATGAGAAAATGTAAAAAAGAGCAGTCAGCAAAAACCATCATTCCACCATGACTGCTCCCTGAAAGGGCACACACACACACACACACTGAGCAAGACAGATTTCCTGGCAACCCTCGAACAGAGGCATGCAGACAGATGTATACTCACATATTTGTGTGTACAGCCTTAAGTGTACTTATTATACAGCAAGACGTGAAAGCAAACTTAAACATCAGGGTCTCTAAGAGCTTCCTGATGTGAAATATGTTTACATTAACTGAAATGGGGTTTTCCCTCCACGTCATAAAGTCAGAAAGTGACCTGACCATACTGTCATACATACTGGTTAATCATACCTCCACAGTTTGTCAAGAGCGCCATCTTTTGGTCATTCGGAAACACCAAATAAATAAATAAATTCATAAATAAATAAATAAATTAATTAATAAATACTGCTCCTAATCTGTAATAGTTCAGTAAAGGCATCCAATCAAGCTTAAGCGAGAGTTCACTTACCAAATTACTCAGAAATAGAATATTATCATTATGAAATTAAATGATTGATGAAAGGTACATCTATCTGCTATATATAACCTTTTGGATACGATAAGCAGCTGAACATTTTCTATACACAGTACAATCAATTCCAGATAAATTTCAACAGAGAAAAATAGGAAAGGTAAATTCACCTGTATAGTTATACAATAAGAGAAAAGAATTGGATCATTCCTCAGATAAAGAAATGAGCCAGTATTCATATTCTCAACAGCACAATCAAAGGTCAGGATTCTCCAAACCAAACATTTTCCATTATCAGAAAAGTTACCATGTTCTTTACTCATCACTGGTACAAGTAAGGTAAGTCTGTTGGGCTTTTACACCCGAGCCTAGTGGCTCATCCGGCCGGTGCTTATCCCCGGTGAAGCGACTACGAGTTCAACTCCTCCTGGATGGGACGCTAGTTACCTTCCCAGTATTTTTACTGGCACCCATTTATACTGCTGGGTGGACAGCAGTAAGATCACAAGGCTTATCCAGGGGTCTTAGCACAGTGGTGGTCCAATGGGGATTCGAACCCACAACCTCCTGATCATGAACCCAGCACCCTAACCACTATGCCACCGGCCCCACACTGGTACAAGTACAGCTCAATATACTCCTCCTGACCAAACAGGACGTACTCTGAGGTGAAAGGTTAAAGTGGATACTGTAGTTGGTTGCTATACCACATACATAAGTAAGGAGATATAAAAACCTTTTAGTGAGGTCAGTGACCTTTACATCACATCAGAATATCTGGATTAAATTATTCATTCATTCATTTTCTATGCCGCTTAATCCTAATTAGGTTCGCACGGAGGCTGGCGGCCATCTTAGTTGACTCTGCGCGAAGGCGGGGTACACCCAGAACAGCTCGCCAGGCCATTGCTGGGCCAACACAAATACAACCAATCACACTCACTCTCACGCCAATCAGCTGCCTGTTTTTGGTCTGAGGGAGGACACTGGTGTACATGAAGGAAACGCAAGCACGAGGAGAACATGTAGACTCCACACAGAAACGCCCCATGCCAGTCAATCGATCCCAGGACCTTCTTGCTGTGAAGCAAACATGCTGATTAAATTACATATTATATAAAGTACATAAATATAACTCTCTCTTTTCATCCATAAGTTACATGAATTATCGACATCCAACCAATCAGCCCAAGGAGACCAATTATTTTTATTATTAGAACCCTGTACCTAATATATCATAAAATTTAAGAAAGAAACAAAGATGTCCATCAACCAGTTACAGAGTGCACAACACAACCATGCCCTGTGTACAAACAGGCACCATGAAAGGAACCGTGTCTTATGTTTCTAGGCCTCTTTACATGCCTGTTAGTCATGTTACTGGGCAAATCTGTACGTTCTGACTTTGGCACCATCAGCCAGGTGTTTCCGTTTAGGATATGATTGTGTGTGTGTGTGTGTGTGCTATTTGGCTCTGAAGGGAATAAGAAAATGCAATGCTGTATTTATTTTAATTTGGAGTCACAACAGCTTCAGTGTTGGCATTTGCCATAATTCACAATTTATGTAAAAGGTCCTGAACATGGTCTATAAAGAACTATACACATTGCTTAAGCAGAAAATGTTATACAGTATTGTATTAAAGAAATCTCTGCATAGATTAAACAATCCCCAAACGGCTGATACACATCAGGATTTCAGAGTCCTTAAAGAGAATCACACACCTTGATGTGTGTCCTGTCCAATATCAGGTAAAGGAGCTAACACACAGAACTCTGGGAAACAGGATGCCCTGCTCAAAAGCAGGGTCTGTGTACTGTGGTTCATCCACTTCACATGTGTCACACACGGCAGGTACTGAATGGGTTTAGAAATGGTCTTGATCTCAGTCTGAGTCACTGTTAAAGTCCTCTGCACCGGCTGGCTCCTTATGTCTCTCCTCTGGATCACTCTCCTTATCCCAATCCTTCATGGATGAGCCCATCATGAAATCATCCCTCAGGACACTCCACGCTGGCTTCTCCTCTTTCTGCTCCTCAGACTGCCAGGGACACAAAACAGCATGGTTTAATGTCCAGCAAAATGTGGAGGTGATTGGACTGGTGTCATTTCTCACCATTACTATTATTCGGCACTTCGCTCAGGTGCTTTGTCAATTTAGAGAGCCATCATGACAGGTAACCAAACTTTAAAATATTTTCCTATATCAAGTCCAGGCACACTGACATCACATTTAACCATCACCACAAGGCAAAACGTGCAACCTTATTTTATAGTAAAGACTGCCACCTTGTGGACAATACTGGTCACCGTGATGTATCCAGGAGGGCACTGACTGCCAATATCTTCAGATTTTGTTTAATTTTGCAAGTTAAAGGTGATAAAGGAAATTTAAGGACATTAATTACAAATATGTTGTTATTTTCCCCCAAACTATCAGCTTACGATGAAGCATTTAGCTTTCACTGAGCTTCAACATGTTTCGGAAAATGGTACAAAGTCAGAGTCAAGCATAAATCTTATGTCAGTTGAGTTGGAAAAATTAATACAGTTAAAAACATGACAAAAGAGTGGTCTGAACTAGATTTGGCTCTTTGATCTTGTAGAATAACAACCCAACATGCTTCATCTTTTAATTCCTTTATGGGGGCTGTTTCACAATCAGGGTATACTTTTTGGGTTCACAGTAGCTCAGAAATAAAACTCCTAGTTTTTGTGGTTTCTTGTTACCAGTCAACACCTTATGAGACTAGAATATTTTGTGTGAATTATGAGAGCTACAGGTGTAATGGTGTCTAAATCACACTGGGTGAAAGTATAACAGGTACAGGGCCTCTAGAATAACTAGAATTTAGAATCTAGCACCACTTGTAAAGAATTCACAGCATTAAGAATAAAAGCTCACTGAACACATTATCTGAGCAGGTTTCATTCAACATTAATTGTATATATTATTAACTGCAATAACAACAGCATAAGTGACAATATTTGTGGTTTTCCGGAGAAGACACTTTTTGACAGACATGCTTAGCAAGCTGATGTGGAACTCTATACAGAAAGTATTTCACATCCAATCCCAATTATATTTTTCAGCAAGCTATACGGTACTATGCTGCTTTAAAAAAAGTAATTAATATCTGAAAAAAGCACTTCTGTCCTCCACATGTAATGTCTACTTTCCGGAGAAGACATGTTTGACGAACAAATGATCCCAACAAAGCCACTTAAATTATAAATAGAGCTTACAAGCAGCAGACCATCTAGACAGATGGTCTGCTGCTTACAAGCAGCAGACCATCTTTCTAGATGGTATGAAAATACCCCTCCAAAAGTAAAAGTTAGTAATTAGGAGTGTAATTCAGAATTTTATCAGGTAAAAGCTACTATTTTTATTACAGTGGAGAGAATTGAATTCTGAACTTGGTCAAAACTTGAGCAATATTTTCCTCTGATAACACTATTTATCGGAATTGAGAAAAGATTTTACTAGTGTGGCTGGGACTACTCTTCCTCTATACAGCAATAAACAAAAGACAGTTATAAAGTATGCAAGTGCCTACTTAAAGGGGTTCCTTGTATAATTTTAAAAAGAAAACCCTGACCATGAAACAGCTCACGGCCAACCGACTTGTCATTTGGGTCCATTATACAATGCACTAATAAAAACAGACCACATCAATCGAAAGAACTTAAAATTGAGTTAATTGGGGAAAATAATAATAATAAATCTTCAAATTATTGTTCCAAAGATAAGGCTTATGACCTAGTGGAATGTTGTAAAATTGATGGATTCCTCTCGGGAATATTGCTAGCATTCAAATGGTGAGACTCTACCTGGTCAGAGGATTTCTGGAAGGGCGAGACAGTTTAAAGAACATTTACATAAATTTACAATAGTGTCCTTTTTTACTCTTTTTCTTTTTGCCAGGAAGTGCAAAGCCATGAACACATTCATAATTCTTTCCATACTCAACATCAATCAACAACTCTGTCAGTACACACATCTTTCTAGCTGAAGGAGCTTTTTGGGTCTGGATCACCATCTTTCACTACTCTTAGAAGTCTAATAGTATAATGCTCTTAAGAGAAGTGCCTCAGACCGGCCAACAGCAGTGACTAATCTTTCTGCTCCAAGCACAGTGGAATAAACAATAGAGATTTTATTTTTTGGGAAACACTTTGTGGGACATTAAATCAACCTGCATCTGTCCTCCTTACACAAAACATACAAAATATTAATGTAGATATATTAAACTTATTGATGATGTGTGGCATAATATTACCAAAATTGTTTTGTTTCAGAAGTTTCCCATTTCCAGCATTCTATATCAAATCTACCAAAATAAGGTGGTCTCATTAAAGCTCAGAAGATGAACTAAAAATATACTCACCACTGATTTTTCAATCTTGGTTCTTGGTGTGTTACACCCAGCAGATCCTTTCAACACGTCAATGAAATCTTTCTTTGATATCGAGGCAAGAACCTTTGCCTTTTTCCTCTCAGATCCCCCGACTTCCTTCATTTTTTCATCCACATTCTTCTGGTGTTGACGCACTGCATTAAACAACTGCACTACACCTCTGAGTGGATAATACAATAAAACAGTATGTCAAGAGACCTAACAAAAGACAAAAGGCTAAGCCACCGATAGCCTTGGGGGACTCAAGGAAGTGGCAACACAAATTACACAGACAAGCAAGAAATGCTTCATTATTTTACTAAGCCAGACAAGAAATATTTCCAAGATAACAAGCCTTATTACTCATTGCTGATTAAGCATACCTGGCCTGTACTAGTAACCGCAACTCATTATACACAGAAATTAGATACTGGAATAAGACTATATTTAAAATTATCATACAGCAGCATATACACAATGGCTATGAATTGAACCATAACCTACCTGGTAGCAATTCTCTGCAGGTTCCTCTCCTTCTCTTTGTCCTGCACTACATCTGGCTTCACCCGACACATCATCTCCCATGCTCTCTTTTTATCTGCCTGTCATTCATAACACTTTTTTTAAAACCGCGATATCCATCATAATGAGCAGTTATTGCACATATAATACTATATGTAATAATGTACATATAAAAGAATAAAATAAATGACTCTGAAGCAGCATTAAAGTGTACGCACACACACATACACACCTGTTTCTTCTTTTCAAGTTTTTCTTTCCTCTCCTTTGCACTGAGTTTGTCCCGCTGTCTGTTCTTTATCAGGATGCATGGTTTATCTTCAGGTGTTTTCTTCCCCAGGATCTTGGACATGACTTCTGCCCAGCCGGCATTGGGATTTGTCTCTACCTCTCCTTGTTGTTCTCCCTCATTCTCCTCGCATTCTCCCTTACCCCCTCCATAAGCTGAGCTCTCTCCTTCAACTCCTTCATCACCTCCATCAGCGGACTCCTCTTCCTCACCTCCTTCCTCTCCTGATCCTTCTTCATCACCTGCATCAGCTGATTCCTCTTCTTCATGCTCGCTGTTCTCACTCATGTCATCTTCCTCCGAGTCTTGAAGAACCAGAACGATAATGCTACATTTACATTCATATATACAATGCTACACAAATTGCATGATGAATAGTACAATGCTAGTACAAGCATCACAGGGTAAATGCTTGCATTTTGTCATTCAGGTCAATAAACGAGCAGTTATGTAACTATACCATATTATAATTATATTGAATATAATTTGATTTTAATTAATATGATTTGCAGGCCACCGGATACGAAAGACATAAAAGATAGCATTTACTGAACTCTTGTAATAATGTGCTACTTTGCTAGCAAGCAAACATTAACGTATATCCTTGTCATAAAATAAAATATTATAAAAAATTCTTAATTAATTTAAAATTTGATACAAACAGAACAGAACAGCCGCCTAGACTCTTCTAACACTCAAAAACGATTGCTACAAAATCTGTTGCTAAGCTTGGCATCTGGTGCAACGAGGGGGACACTTTATTAGTATTATTCCCTTCGATAACTAACTACAGATTTAAACAAGGTTAATTAGTTCAACCACTTAAATCATAACCATCCAAAATTAAAACATCATAAACGTAATGAATTATTATATAAAAGTACCTAGTTCAATCTCCACATGTGGCTTTTTCACGGACGCCGCCATCTTTCTGAATCCTCCTGTGTTACATGAAAAACATCCGGTAAAGAAAAATGAGGCGCACAAAAGGTTCCGGGTTTCGTCTCCGTTTTTTTTTTTTTTTTTTTTTTTTTTTTTTAAGGTGTCGCACTGAAAAAGGCACGGTGGCGTAGTGGTTAGCACGTCCATCTCACAGCAAGAAGATCCTGGACTTGGGCGTTTCTGTGTGGAGTTTGCATGTTACGTTTACATTTACAGCATTTGGCAGACGCTCTTATCCAGAGCGACTTACAATGATCATTTTTATACAACTGAGCAATTGAGGGTAAAGGGCCTTGCTCAAGGGCCCAACAGAGGTGACAGTGGGGATTGAACCGCTGACCTTTGGGTCAGTAACCCATCACCTTAACTACCACCGCCCACTGCATGTTCTCCCTGTGCTTGTGTGGGTTTCCTCTGGTTTCCTCCTACAGACATGCACATCAGGCTTAACTGTCTGCTCAGGTGTAAGTGTGAAGGGTTGTGTGTTGGCCCACCTTCGCCCAGTGTCGTCGTCGTCCCCTGCGGCCCTAGTAGTAGGATTAAGCGGTTCGGCAAATGACTGATGACTGACTAAAAAATACGAAAGCCTGCTAGCCACCTACATGTTTCTTTCACATGGGATTAAAGACAGAATTGGGCTTTAGACTAGCCCCTAGTTGTGAATGTGAGTGGGAAAGATTGTGTGTCTATGATTGCCCTGCAATGGTCTAGGTCTTTGCCCAGAGTCAGCTGGGATGGGCTCCAGCCTTCTAACCCAAATAAAGGATAAAGTTGTTCGGAAAATGAAGTGAAATGATGATCCAAGGAAATAAGCTAAACTAAGGAGTCCCCTCCATTGTATAGAAGCCTCCTGAGAATAAAGGTTGGATTCTGATGATTTTCTGAGTAGAACCAAAAGTGAAGGGATGTAATTGGACAGTGATCATGTTTCAGTGTGGCACTCTGATGAATGTGAAATGCAATACAGCTGGGAATTACAATCATTTCAGTCATTAAAAATGCAATGCTCTGCTGACTGTTTCTCACTGAAGACTTTAATCAAGATCAAGAGCAATGCAACTACAGGTTAAACTTGCTTTTCAGGTTGGTGTGGGATGTGTCCACATTCACCAATGTATAACAGGACTGTTTGTGTATGAAACTGTATGTTCTTTCAGTGCTATGAAGGCCTTTTCTATATTACAAGGAGCCATACATTCACTTTTGAATCAAATCGAATATTTACTTCTATAACAATTGCTGTTCTTCTTCTTTAGCTTGTTTTCATTGAGCAGTGAAGGACCAAGGCAGCTATGGTTTTTCTTTTCAGTGTGGCATGGTGCTCACTTGTCACACATACTATGTTTATGTACCTGTGGTCTTCACAGACTAAATTTAAGGCTACACTTAATGAGACCATCATTTTTCTCTAATCTCTCTTATTGACAAGGCTTTTCACCCACAACTGGTGACTATCACTCACTTAATGCTTTTTTTCCCTGTGCATTTGCCTTTCAAATCATCATGTGTAAACAATAAAGACTTTCTCTGTATGAAAATCCAAGATCATCAGATACCAATAGCCATACAATGTCATAGAAATTACACTTGATATGTGAGGGTATGTGTATATGTACATGTGAATAAAATTATATATTTGTTAATAATAAATACAAAGCACTTATTGGACTGAGCTAACCCTTACAAGCTACTCGTGGACAGGTTATAGTTATCTACAGTGGCCATGGAAGGGTACAGAGATTCCAATAATGTGTAAAATGCAAATACAAGGGTGGAAGAACAGGTAAAGGGTGTGTGCATTAGGTCATGTGTGAAGGAGTACTTAACTCATGCGTTAGAAAGAGGGCTGCTGCCTCAGCTTGTGCAGTGCTGTATGGGTGAGTGAGTCTTCACAGTTGGATGGAATCATTGGAACATACAGTGCGATCTCCTGAACCACTATGGCACCATCTTGGAAAAGTAAGATATTAAAAAAAAACCTGTTTTATCCTTTATTATAATAATATAAATTATGAGATTAAGAGTACATCAGAGGCAAAACTAAGTGATTACGTTCCAATGTTTATGTGGGTTTTATTTTTAAACGCATCAGTGAATACCAACAGAGAGATGTCTTTTTCCTGTATGTGTCAGCGCCTCAGGGAACAGCTGGGATGATTCAATTCTATTTTAGCTGGGGATTATTGTACCTTTTATTGCACCCTCCAGAAATGAATTTTTTGCTGTTCTCAATTCTGACTGTTCAAGGTCTACATATTAAGTAGCTTTGAAAGCAATCAAAAACATTTAGGAAGTCACACATCTGGTTTTATTATTGTTGTTGTTATTACTACTATTATTATATAATAACCTTGCCTTAGTGTGCTGGTTCTGAGTGGAAATCTTCAAATGTATTCATTGATGATTAAGGTCCTCTAATGAACATTGTCAATATTCATTGCTCAACGTTTTTCTTAACCCACATTTCGCCTGGTTTAATTAACAGCCAGCACCTAATGGTTAATACTTGTAACCTTACACCAGTTTCATATTTCCCAGTCATTCTGTAGCATTCATACTGCCTGCATGTGTGCGAACAAATACAGCATAAGCGCCATGATGACAGGTTGAACAGAATGGTCACATTCCTTGAAATCATTTACCATTATTGGGTCATTATTCACTCAAAGGTCTAAATAAATAAATAAATGCTCCTACTGTATAAGATAAAAGAGATCAGTGTGATGGTAATGAAAATATTTTCATTATGTAAGTTATCTTTTACACATACTGTCATTCATTTTCAGTACCTGCGACATCCTGGTTATGGTGGATTTCATCAGAATCGGAATCAGAATCCTTTATTTATCCCGGAGGAAACAGTGTATTTGTGTGTTGTGGATTTGAAACCTATCCAGGAACACTGGGTGTGAAATGCGGATACTTACTGGACAGCATGCCAGTAAACTGCAGGGCAATTATTAGAAATAATATTTGTATTGGCTTGCAAAAGTTAGATGACTTTTTTCCCTTACTGTTTCGAATATGTTCAGAAAGATTCTTATCATTTTACATTCGCCTGCTTCTTGACTTCTTTCCTTTTTCCAGCAATGAATAAAAAACAATCATACATGAATGTAAACATTCTTTGCTCAGGGAACAACAGGGCCGGAGTTGTAATACATACCATACTTATATTAAATCAAAGTGTATATTTATACTTGGATTATACAGTGCATTAAATATAAATACTGTATTATCCTACTTGACACAATGGTCTTTCTTTTTTTAACAGATCAGAAGAGTGCAGTAAGGGAAGGAGCTATTTGCTTTGTGCTAGGAGTAGTGGGAGGATGTGCGTTAGGAGCCACAGTGACCCCAGTACACCAGGCCATGACTACGATCACCTCAGGGCCAGTACTGAAACCAATCGTGGATGGAGTGAGGACAGTGGGGCCACTGGGTTTGGGAACTTTACTGGGAGCGAGTGCAATATCCACAACAATGGCATCAGCTGCAGCAGGAGTGACCGTGGCTGCTTTACTTACTTTGCTGCTCATAATGCGAAAGAAAAACGAGTCAATTAGTGGATTTGTGTGGATTGCAACTGGTATAACCGCAGCCATTAGCACAACATCCTGTGGAGCTGCACTTGGGTTTATTATAGAGAAATACATCATGAGGTCTGGGACAGTAGCACTACTCTGGGCTCTAGGGATATTCACTGTGCTGAAAGCTTTCGTTTTTGTTGTTGTCCACCTGGCTTTCAAAGAACAGATGTGCTGTAGTGTCCTTGAAACTAAGTATAAAGAACAACACTGTGAGGGACTGGATATTTTGGAGGCTGAGAAGAGAGTGAAAGTCATTGTGGAGATTGAACAGATCATGACAGCTTTTGAGACAGAAAAAGGCCTCGATGGAGAGAACGCCCAGGACTTCAGAGCTGCCTGGGAGGCCCAGCGTCGGAACAGAGAGGAAATAGAGAAACAGCAAAGGAAATCAAGAGAGCTAACACTGGGGCAAAGGAGCATCCAGGAGCGTCTGATTGTCATTGTAGCAAAATATGTAGAGCTCTTGACTTTCTCCAGCATTCCAATGACAGTGACGGCTGCTGTTACTACTGGCTTTGGAGTCTTTGGATTCGGAGACTATAGATTTGTTTTTGTTGTCTTATTAACCCTCGTCCTTTGCATGGCCTTCATGTTAATCCGGTCGATGCATTTGAATTTCTGGATGTTCACAGCCTGTGTAGGAATGTTTGCCACATTTGCTGTTGCTGTCCTCACGGTGCATGCAGGACAGGAAGCACTGGAGATGTCTGTAAGAATGCGAAAGGCTGGACAGGTGATAAGTAAGGAGAGCATTGCTGCCAGGATGGACCACAGTTCTTCTCTAGAAGCCATAACAGCAGGGTTTTTTGTATCTAAAATGTTCCAGATTGCTTTAGGCGCCATGGTTGGTGGTCCACTGGATCAGAAGGTGCTGGATAAAGTTATAGTGGGAGCATGTGGTACAGCAGTAGCTCTTCTTTTAATAGTGGAAGCCTTATCTTCAGTTCTCGGGATTGGTGGGTGGACAGGGGCATTGCTGGGGGCATTAGGGGCAGCTGGGGTGTCTGTGGGGGCAGCTGCAGCAGTAGCAGTTCAGTGTTCTTCGTGGATAGGAACCATAAGCACTACAGTTGGGATGCTATCCGGAGCTTTAGCCATTGGAAACTGGGACATCACAAACATTGGAGTGCAGGTGTTAGTGGCCTATATGTTTGCCATTATAAATCCTTTCTGACTGATTTCTGGTGTGAGGACTGAGGATTTTAACCACAGCCTAATGAGGTAATCAAAATGTACATCCTTCAGCTGCAGTTCTGCATGGTGCTGCTGCAGTACAATTCTGAATTTATATGAAGCAAGTTCACAAAAAAAAAAAAAAAAAAAGTCCAGCCACCAGAAGAAAGTTTCGCTTTTAATAATCTGTGATTAAAGTTATACATTTTACCACGGTACTGTATCACTTGTGTGCTCAACAGCACAGTATTTTGTCAGCAGAATCTTTTTATTAAATACACGTCAAAACATTTTAAATTGTAGGAAATTGTGTAGAAAAATAATCTTTTTTAAAACCTTTTAGGGTGCTTGTTAAAAACAGTGGTCATCTTCCATAGCAAAGAAATATAGATGACTTGTCACACATAGTGAAACCCAGTAAAGTTAGAGACAGAGCAGAAAAACGTCACACTGTGTGGCATTTTTTGGTTCTTAATAGTAGCATGTTCTCTTTTAACTGCCATAAACATTAATTTACAGATGTGTCCAACAATTTTATTGGACACATCTGTAAATAATTATTACAAGACATTTTCTATTTCATTTTACTATCCAAGAATTCATACAATCCTCAGTTACCACAGTAGCCCAACATGTGATAGCTACATTATTAGCAACAGTTATTAAATAACTTTTGTCTTTTATGTTTGTCATCCCTGTGGAACTAAAATTCAAAGCTTTCTTTTAAATGTGCGCATGCACGCACGCACGCACGCACGCACACACACACACACACGCACAAATAAATAAAATAAAATAAAAACTCACCACAAATTACCTTAAATCACTTAACCACAACATTCATTCATTCGCCAAAACGCTTAATCCTACTAGGGTCGCAGGGAAGCTTGAGCCTATCTCAGCCCACACTGGGCGAAGTCCATCGCAGGGCCAACACACACATACAACCATTCACACTCACACCTAGGGGCAATCTGGAACAGCCAATTAGTCTAATGTACTTGCCTTTGTGGGAGGAAATAGGAACACCCGAAAGAAATCCACACAAGCACTGGGAGAACATGCAAACTCCACACAGAAACACCCTTGATGAGCCTGTGGGACCCACGTGCTAACACCACTGGGCCACCCTTGTACCACAACAGTCATTGTTTAAATTACAAGCTGTCCAGCAGTTGCTGTAATTATAATTATTAATATTATTATTTACAAACCCAAAATATTTCATGATTCATATGAGAATAGAAAACACTTGAGTAATTTCACTTCATTACTTTCTGTATTTTATTTATTTATTTACCATTTTATTTGAGTAATATTGATATTCACTCTCAATCACACATTTTCCAAACTGCTTAATCCTATTAGGGTCTCAGAGAGGCTGGAGTCTATCTTTACAGTCTATACCAATCCATTACAGGGCACACACATACACACACACACACACAACCCCGCACATTCACACCTAAGAGCAATGTGAAACAGCTAATTAGCCTAATGTGCATGTCTTTGGATTGTGGGAGGAAACTGGAGTAACTGGAGGAAACCCACAAAAGCACTGGGAGAACATGCAAGCTCCACACAGAAATACCCTCGCCGGGCCCAGGACTCGAACCTAGGACTTCCATGCTGTGAGGCAAGAGTTCTAACCATTATGCCAATATTTTGTGCCAATTTTCAAAGTTTAAAGTAAGAATTTAAAGTTTCAGTTTTTCCTCTGACTGCTAAAACATGCTAACACAGCGCTAAATGAACATCACCTCACAGAAAACTTCATATTTTATGAATGCTCCTAATTTAATTGTTACTATTAGAAGCAATGAAGCATTAGGGTAAGCCAGTGAATGAGTTACAAGAATGAGCAAAGCCCTGTCATTTACTTTACAGTGGGAACAACTGTGAAAGCTGTGATATTATATAAAAATGTATCAACACACTGTGTCGATCAGAAATAAAAATTTAACAGCATTGTACTAGAAATCTAAATTTTATATGAGATCACTCATTACTATATGACAGTAGTTACATTTTAACACAAGTATATACACAATATTTTACTCCAGTCCACTGTATAAACAAGACTGAGTTCAGTTTTGTTAAAAATCAAGTTAGAGGTAGAAATAAGCCATAGTCAAGAGATACAGACTGTGCCTTCATTAATATCATCAATTTTCTTTAATCTGTGAATAACTGAAAGAAACGTAGATACGAAACCTAGATTGACTGCACTCACTAATTTCCATTCGCCAAAATGTGACGAGACTGCCACCATGTTACCTGGGACATAACTACACTTGCCAACATTCGCTCAGGATATATAAACAATTGTTACTTCCACCGTTCGCATGGTGAATATTCATTCATTCATTCATTTTCTGAACCACTTATTACTAATTAGGGTCGCGGGGAGGCTGGCGCCCATCTCAGCCGACTCTGGGCGAGGGCGGGGTACACCCTGGACAGCTCG
>JBCNYH010000001.1:19540905-19579651 GCA_039654325.1 Tandanus tandanus
CCTTCCCCGCCAGAGAGGTGACATTCCATGTCCCAAGAGCCTGAGTCAGTAGCCGAGGATCGGTCCGGCAGAACCCAAGCCTTCGGCTGCTACCCGGCTCACATTGCACCCGACCCCTATTGCCCCTCCCACAGGTGGTGGGTCCAGTTTCTGTGGAAACAGTCCAGAGGTATTAGCCCTCACTACCTATGTGCACCAATGAGCTTTTGGCACCCCTTACCCTCTTTCCAGTTTTCTGGTTGTCCTTCCTTGGACCACCTTTGGTAAGTACCATTCCATTTGAGTAACACCCCACAAGACCTGTTTGGAGATGAGTAGAATCTGATTAGTGATATCATTAAAAATGTTATGTAAAACTGACAGGTGAAGTGAATTAAAGAATGGGATCAATAATTACACCAAGGTCTTTTCTGCTGCACATGATGAAATTGAAAGACCAGTCAGAGTTACTATGTACATCATTAGAGACAGAGTTATTACATTTGCTTATTAGGGATGTATAAGGTTTACAGAGAAATGTCATATGATGAAAAATGATAAGATTAAATTTAAATTAAACAAATTTGTTTACTATGTAAAGTTGCTTTGTGACACTGTCAATTGTAAAAAGTGCTATACAGATTGAACTGAATTGAATTGATGTGAATAACTTTGATTATCTTGTAAATATCTTTGATTACCGAGGAAGAACAAACAGTGAACTCCCAAGGTGGCACGAAGGCATAGTGTTTATCACTCTCACCTCACAGCAAGAAGGTGAAAATAGAATGACATGGCTGGCAAAGGCATTTCTGTGTGGAGTTTGCACATTTGCCTGTGCCTGCATGGGTTTCTTCCAGGTGCTCCAGTTGCCTCCCACAGTCCAAAGCCATGCACATTAGACTAATTGGCTATTCCGAAATGCCCCTAGGTGTCAATCTTAGTATGAATGGATGTGTGACCTGCAATAGGTTCTGCATGGGGCTTGCAACCCTCTCAGGTAAAAAGATTGCAATTGAAATCACAAAAAGTGGTCGAATGCATCATGGGTGTGGAATGAGTATGAGGAGGATGAGGATAAGGAGGATATATGCATATGAGCATTTTTATTTTACCTGTATATTTTCCCTTCTTCCTATTCTTACCTGTTTACCTGTATTTTACCTGTACAGACCATAGGCAGAGCAACAGGCTTTTGCTTCACCTGTTTCTTTTAACCTTGAAATATTGGTTTGTCTAAATTAACTTGTTTCAGAGTCTTTAGCTTTATTACAGTAGTGACAAATTATGCAATCATATTACTGAAGTTTTAAGGTTTTGTATTTATATTGTGTATCACTGAATATACCAAAATATACAGATGGGATAAAGAAAGGATGTTTTCAATCAGAGCAAATGCTTAATACATTGCTTAAGTGTAGTTTGCCTAAAGTTTTAACAATACTATCAGGACTACCTATACTTGGCTTTGGCCTTTATTGTCTGGAATACTTCTCAATGCACCACACACAGACGACAGACAGTAACTGAGACTAAGACACGAACCTGACCAGACAGTGGCTACCAGACAGTCGAAATGTGGAACAATGTAACCACTCCACCCATCCCCTTCTGACACAACTGGAATGTAGCGGCTGTGCGTTCCCAGACGTGATGTGCATTAGCTGGCTGTCGTGGCAGTGTTACCCCCTCTGTGGTGCACTTATAGTTCAGTAAGACCGTGGAACCCCCTAGCATCACTCCCAGCAGCCCCAAGGGGCCCCATGAGTTCTTCACAGTGCTGCATGTGGCGGTATGAATATGCATGCAGTGATAAATGGAGGCAGGCCAGCTCTTGATTGTGATCCATGGCTAGAGCACAATGGTCCCCAGTCCTCGTGCTTTATAGCTCTGCTCTGTGAGTATGCAGTGGCTTCAATGCATACTCTGATTTAGATGCATGGGAATGGTACAGCCTCTCCCTACCCGAGACATTTTCTGTCTACCTGGGTGGGTTTATGTCTCTTTAACGGTCTAGAGATACTTACTGGTTAACCCATTTGTATAAAAGGAAGGGGAATGTGTTTGCACTTCATTCTGCTAGGCTGTCTGATTTGTACCATGTTAAATTCACAAGGCAACAGACAATGACAATATAATCAAAAAACTATTCACTAAAAACATCTTATTATTTAAACCTTTTATCAGTTAAAAACATAATTTTAACAAAACAAAATAATTTTGGAAAGGTTTGCAAATAAAAAAGACGCCACACAAAGTTTTACTTTAAACGTGTAGAAATACTTGGATAGTTGTAATTTGTTGTTGTATTTATGTATAATTTTGGTGTATTTACATAGAATTATACATACATTATAATTATATATGGATTATATTTATATGGATCATTACTGGAATTTTGTTAGTGACTATGATACACATCAATGGGATGGGCACTAATTAGGATTCATTTATTTCAGTTTACCATCTAATCCAATCCAATTATTTCAGTTTACCATACCATACAATCCAAGTTTGTCACTGGGGTCAAAAATTTGTGAATGTCTCACCATCATGCACATGCTTTCTGAACATCCCATTCCAGATTTAATCTCACCTTTGATGTTATAATGGTCTACACTCTTCTGAGAAGGCATTACACTAGGTTCTGGTGCTTGACTATAAGGGTTTGCCCATACAGCCACATGAGCATTAATGACGTCAGCCACTGATGCTGGGCAAGTCAATCTATAGCACAGGCATTAACGTTCATCCCAAAGATGAACTTTAATGAAGTTAGGGCTCTGTGAAAACTGTTTGAGCACTTCCAATCCAACTTTTGCAGACCTTGTCTTTATGGATCTCACTTGCTACTGAAAAGATCTGAGCCCCTTAGTTCAACAAAGGGTTAACTGTAATGCTACAGAATACAAAAATATCCTAAACAATTAATTAATTAATTTGCCAACCTGCTTAATCCTACTAGGGTCTCAGTTGACTCCGGGTGAAGGTACACTCTGAACAGCTTGCCAGTCTATCGCAGGGCCAACACACACACACCATTCATACTGATCCCTAAGGGCAATTTGAAGCAGCTAATTAGCTATTCATGTGTTTGGACTGTGGGAGGAATCTGGACAACAGAGAAAACCTTCTTTTTGTGAGGTAGACATGCTAACCACCTTGCCACTCCCGGACAAATGTATGCTTCCAAATTTGTGGCAACTGTTTTTGAAAGAGCAGTTGCAACATTTATTCATATCAAATAAGCAATTAATGTCTGTTAAAGGCTGTTTCATTCATTTTAAATGATGAATTCCTGGATAAGTACAGAACAACACACAAATGGGTGTTCTGTTATGAGAAAATAATATTGATTATTATGTCTTTCATGAGTAAACACATTTTTTCTAAATTAGTTTAACATTACATGGGACATTTTCAGTACAAGTCCTTGTGCATGAGTTACTGCAGGAATAATAATGTAACAGCATTAGGTGCAATAATATAAACCTTTAATTTACTGTATGTTACACCCAGACCTACAGTCAGAGTGATGCAGTTAAAGAAAATTAATGCATAACTTCTGACTTGAGGGTTCAGCAGTACTGTGGTGTAATAAATATTAATTAAGGTATATTTTGTAGTGGTTTGATAATTGAGTAGTAGATACAGATTGTTGGACCTTACTGAATTAGTATCCATCACTGCCAGAAGCAGTCAACAAGGATACAAATTAGTCCTGTCATCTGCCTGCATAGACTTCTGGCATGTATTTCAGGCAAAAAAACGGAAGTGATGAAGTTAGACACACCCACATTTGGCCTGCCATATTTAAAGGCATCTTAAAGCACAATGTCCATGCAGTGACAACAGAGATCCCGGTCCCATGCAAAACACATGACCAAACTGTCTATGAGCTGCTGTCTGAAAAAAAATGTCTGGAAAAATGCAACAAAGCAGTCATAAGGCATAGCATGCGCTTCTCTGCTTGCTGTCCTGCCTAGCAACCGCCATCAAGTGACACAGGGGCTTCATCCCTAGCAACAAGAGCAGAGACATGGGGAGGTTTCACACCTAGCAACAAGAGCCCTGCAGCTGAGAAAGGCCCTTCCATGGGTATCTGAAAAGACACCATCTTCTTCCAACACCCACCTCCAAAAAAGCCCCTTTTCCCCCTTGGTGTGAAGTTCATCTGAAAAGACAGCCTTCCCCCAACTCAGACACTTGTCCTATGAGGAAAAGAAAGGGGCAGATACTTGGTGGATAAGATCATGGCTAATGTGTTTTTCTTTACTGCTGAGATCCGACAGGGTCTCTAAAACAACTTACTGGCTGAGGTGCATACAGATGACTTCCAAATAACACCTTCATGGCATATGAATAACAAATGGGGAAAACAAGCATGGGGATGAATGTGAATCCTTTATTTAATACAGGAAAAATGTGGGAACTTTTGAGCAGAAAGAAAGTTGTTCCAATTAAGTCATATACAAAAATGTATCAAGCAATAGTTGAAGGGGCTTCTCTTTTTCTTCTACACTTTTATTATCATAATCACATATTCAGAAATAGAGGGAAAAGAGAAAAAGGAAAAAGGCCCCCATACCTAGCCCAGACTTAGTACTATATTATTATGCTCACACCTTTCTAAAGACCAGTTCTTTGTTATATTGTACACTAGTTCAAAAATTGTATGGACAAAACTCTTATATAAACATTTCTGATGCCATTTCATGGGTGATTTTTAAACATAGTCTCATGATCAAGGTAGAGCTCACCTTGCATGCTGTTTTAAAAATACAAACAAAGCAACCAGGTGGTGAAACAGAGGGAGGGGTGCAGTCCATGTCTGCTCCCTTTTGTTTCATTGCCTGCACTTTTTAGCCATCTCAAGCCTCACCTCCCTACTTTTCTCCATTCTGTCAAGCAAACACCCCTTTTTTCTGGCCATTGAAGAAAGCTAATCTCTGCCTGTCTCTGTCAGAGAACTGAGTGGATTGATTAAAAGGGTCAGCCAATCATTTTATTCCAATCAATTAGGCCCCTTTTGGCCAGAGCACTGGCTTAGCAGAACTAGCCCTAATCAGTGGTTTCACCTTGTCATTAGCTGTAATTCTAGCCCTGATGTGGTTTCAACTCCTTATTCTGGGGATCTGTCTTGACTGGGGGTGGGAATGTAGTGCCTTGGGCAGGAAAGGCTGCCTTCTCTTTATGTAGAGCAGATGCTTTTCTCTATTGATTCTATCCATCGTCACCTCAAGATCTCTTGGGTTGAGAGAAGACCTGAGGAACAGAGGAACAATCCTGTGAAAGGAGGTGTGAGACCAGCAGTGGATGTGTTAATGAGGAAAAAGGAAGTTAAATTAGCACAGTCTACCATCACAGGGCAAGATTACATTTTGTATACCACAAGCATTTCCATGATGACTTCATACAAGGCATCAGTCATCTCCACTCTACAGATTTCAAATGCAGACCCTCTTTTTTGTGCTTTAAACATTCACTCTGCTTCATCACATGGTTGAACAGGTCTCCCTTTCTTTGCTCTTTAAGTTGTCAATCAAGTTCTACAACTGACTGAAAAGGCAAATAATCAGCTTTTTGAAATTAGTCACCATTATATAGAGTCCTGTTACATCCCTCCCACTCTTTTTTATGCAAGATGCAATGCAGGTGGATCCTCTAATTAGATGGATCTTTTAATCCGAACCGCACACGTTCCTTCCCAATTGTTCGACCCCCATTCCTTTCATTATAGGCTCGATAGCCCTACTTTTGTTTCCAAATCAACAAGACCCATGCTCCTAATGATTCAACTATTTCTTCTGACACATTACACATGGACTTACCCCATCATTGTCCATAGGGTCATGCTCCAGTGTGCCAGATCTGGTGACCCTTACAAATGGATTCATGTCACATCAGGACAGGCTTGATTGAGTTTTAACAAGGACCAAAGTTCCTGAGTTGAAAAGAAAATGAATGAACATAAAGAGAAAGTAGAAGTGAAAAGAAATTTGAGAAAACCAACACGCAAAAGACAAAAAGGAAAGGGTCCTTAATGAGTGAATATACCCATTAGTTTGGTATGACAAGATATTGGAGGCTTTAAAACAGCATACTTCTCCATGTCTGGTGTACCATACATAAGTATGTAAATCCCGAGAAGAATTTGAAAGAAGAAGGAGGTGTAAAATGTAATTGACAAAAATATGGCTCTGAATCCTTGTCCAACTCTTTGTTGGTTAACTTAATAAATTCCCTGGATCCATTAGTCCAGATTTACATGCCTCAATCTTGTAAATGCACTCTTTAAAAAAAGATATGGCTATATTTTATAATTTAATAAAAAAAAAGTCTGAGACATTTACCAACAAGGATCACTGCCCTATTCTTTGCACAAAAAGAAAAAAAACTGAAAAACAATCAATGACAACTTAGCAACTATTTGGTGCAAAATAACCAAGCATATCAATTCTATGTCAAAAGATCTGTCTGAACAGATGTACCAATCATCCTATACCAATCAAACCCTCAAAGTGATATAATTATCAGGTCAGGAGGGGAACGGCTGGTGCATAAAAGACACCACCTTTCTCCCACCCCCTACTCATAGCCCACCATTATACCCCACCAACAACAGGCCAATTTGTCCGCGAGGCCCCTTGTGCCCACACTCCCTGCCGAGTTATTTAGCTCCTCTCCTGCACTTCAATGGCAGGTACTGATTAGTGGGGCTGCAATCTCCCTCCCCTTTTCCAAAAAGAGAGGGAGAGAGAGAAAAAAGTAGCCCCCTTTTTCGAGGCAATCTTTAATCTGATTACAGGCTTTCTACAGCTTTTCAGACGAGACCAGCCTTGCGGGACAATGGAAGACCAAGTGGTTTCACACACAGCATCTGAACTATGTGATCCAAGTGTGGAAACTCAGGGTGCTCTCCCTTGGCTAGTAGTCTCTTTCAGGTTACACTATAGCTGGGTCAGCCCACCTGTCGCACAGGGTCGGGAGGGGGGATTAACGAGGACATCTCTGTTACAGGGTCAGCCCCTGCCTTTCCATGCAAAACTTGCTCTCCCTCCCTCTCTACATCCCCTGCAGACATGTTTGATTAAGGAGAGGAGATTTGACCCAGACTCCTTTTCCAGATCCAGACGCTTTTTGCCCACTTGATTTGATGCTTCATGTTCTTTCTCCAACCCATGGGAAAGAAGCAAAAAAACCCAAAAAAAAAACAGTCCAAATGCTGGCCCGCCCAATGCAAACTCCCGCTGTCCATCTCATTTGTACCCTTGTAATCCTTCCCAAAAACCCGCATATCCTCCCGGTCATGTTTTTTTACTCTTGCTTGACTTTCTTCATGAGAGGCTCACAGTTGGAGAATTCTTCAGAGAGCCACTGCAGTATGGTTAATCCACAATCAGAGAGAAAAAAAGGGCTTTGGTTATGAGCTCTTTGATAAAGGCAATTGTTATAGATGTATATACTATCTGACTGCTTACATTTTACTTTGCATTTCTTTATGTATGTCATTCAAACAATGTTAAAATATTACTTTTATCTAGTAGCCTCAGAAGCCTCCAACACATTTGCTTCACCAGAGCCTTTGGGTAAGGATATTCCAGTTATTTTCACTTCCACAAAATGAAAGAGCATCTATGTAGACATTTGGGTGTTTCAAAAAAAGCAAAAGTAGTGAGCTTTCAACCATAGACACAGGTCTTTTCTTGAGAAGGTGGTGCAGTTAATTTGTATGTTGCCTGTTTGTGACACTGCTATTCATGTAAAATACTCATCCCAATCATTGTGACACCCTTTAACTGATCAAATAACATTACTCATGTTGTATGTGTATTATCGCTGTTGTCTTAATCTGAATCAATGAATCAGCTTTTGTTCCAGACCTTACTAACAGAAAGGTTAAAGAAACAAGCTCTTGAAAGTGGTTGTGGTGAAATAAGGACAAAAGATTTTGAGAAAGTTCAATTTACATACAAATGCAACATTATATACATGGTGAAACAGTATAAATTGTCTAACATAGAGCAGTGATTGTTTTAGATGTGAACAAACATCTGCATCATATCATGGACATAATATAGAATAGGAATATTTGGGAAAGCTTGCAAGGTCACCACCTAAAATTAGTCTGGTAATGGCTTTAAATAAGTTCATTGATTGAACCATGCAGTAGACTCTGCAAAGGTAAATGGCAGAAATGCAAGACTTACATTTATTTGTCAGCAGTGGTTAAGCCAGGATCAAACCCAAGTTTCCTCACACACTTTAGGGATACTGTGCACTTAAATGTAGGTCTACAAGATACAAAAATAGTAGAATTTATGAGTAATAACCACTAAAACCAATATTTACAAACAAAAGTAAGTGAAACTTGCTGCCTATCTCCTTTGTTCCTTTAATTATGTGGCGGGAACAGCACTGTGCTGACCTATGCATCTGTCTCTGGCATGCCATACCAGCAGAAAAATATAACCAGCATAATTCTGTCTTAGCTTTCCTCAGCAGAGTTGGTGTTTCTCTCAATCTAGCCAACTTCATTTACTTTAGAAACAATGGGCACTGTGAACTTTAACTGAAGATGCATATTGGTGCTGTGAACATGAGCTTACGGCAAGGTCAATCATGCATTTCAACTCCTGAAGAGTAGAAAGAAGGAAGAAACCTCTCAAACCAAACAACTGAAAGAACCTGTAATACAATCCTGGAAATGTATCACTAATAAGAATGCAACCACAGTGGGTTGCTGGCATGATAGTTATTGACAAATATATGCAACCAACTACTGTGTTATCACCTTTCACGTAAGCAATGCAGAAGGTACTGTGACGCAATGATTTTCGTTCCGCAGGGAATTGTGTGTGTGTGCTTGTCTGTCCGCTCAGTCTTTTGAGAGCTTACATAAATTGTACTAAAGTAAAGTAATATTACGATACTATTACATTTACATAGACAGGAACTTTCCAATAGGTCTAATGCCAGGATGTAATTAGATAATAAGAAGTTTGACTTTGTCTTCAAGTTAGACAGAGTATACGTGTGTCTGAAGTTTCGGAAGAGGTGAGTTTTTAAATTCGAATTTCTCCACTAATGACATAGTAACTAATGTCATGACAGTGATAATGTTATTAGTAGCATTAGCGTAAGTTCAGGTAACGTAAGGTAACCTAACGTTAGGCCCTATTATACAACAGCAAGGATCTGACATTATATATGCCAATTGGTGCCACTTGAAAGGTCAGTGAACGTGTGTGTTCACTCCACCAGTCATTTACTTTAATTTACTTTCCAAGTACTGTTCAAATTTCTTTACTCACCAGAAATTGGGTGGTTTGCCACCAGGGGCGCTATGTTCTAAGTTGTTTAACTCATTTCATTTTGCCAAACCGATTAAACTTACTAGGGACAGGGCAAGGCTGGAGCCTATCTCAGTCGACTCTACACCCTGAACAGCTCGCCAATACATTGCAATGCCAACACACACACAACCATTCACACTTGCACCTGGGGCAATTTGAAGCCAATTAGCCTAATGTGCATGTCTTTGATTATTGGGAGGAAACTGAAGTACCTGGATGGAAACCACATAAGTGCAGATTATGTAGTATGTATCGTGGTGGGAGGCACAGTGATGTAATGGTTAGCACTTCTGCCTCACAGCATGAAGGTCCTGGGTTCGAGCCCCATGCCCAGCAGGGATGTTTCTGTATGGAGTTTGCATGTTCTCTGCATGCTTCTGTGGGTGTGCTCCAGTTTCCTCCCACAGTCAAAAAACATGCAATTTGGCTAATTGGATAATCTCAATTGATAATCAAAAATGATGTGTTGAAAGCAAGAGGAATGAGTAAGCATAAGAAGCCGAGAGACTCTGACAAGGGTCAAATTGTGATGAGTAGATGATTGGATCAGAGCATCTCCAAAACAGCAAGTCTTTTGAGGTGTTCCCAATATGCAGTGATTAGTACCTCCTAACAATTTTCCAAGGAAGGACAACAGGTGTACCGGCAACATGGGTGCCCAAGCTTCAGTAATGCATATAGAGAGTGAAGGCTAGCCTGTCTGGTCTGATCCCACAGAAGAGCTGCTATAGCACAACCTGCTTAAACTGTTAATGATAGAAAATATGTCACAACACCTAGTGCATTGCAGCTTGCTGTGTATGGGGCAGCATAGCCACTGATTGGTCTGAGCTCCTACAATGGGCACATAAGCATGAGAACTGGACCATAGAGCACTGCAAGAAGGTGACCTGGTCTGCTGAATCATGTTTTCTTTTTTACATTATGTGGAATGCCAGGTGCATGTACATTACTTCCCTGGGCGAGAGATGGCAGCAGGATCCACTTTGGGAAGAAGACAAGCTGGTGGAAGCTGTGCAGTGCTCTGGGAGTGTTCTGTTGAGAAACCTTGGGTTCTGGTATTAACGTGGCTATTACTCTGGATATTACTTTACACGGATATTACTTTACATGTACAACTGACTTAGACATTTTTGACAGACCAAGTATACCACTCCATGGCAAAGGTATTCTCTAACTGCATTAGCTTCTTCTAGCATGAAAATACACCCTGTCACACTGCAAAATTGTTCAGGTATGGTTTGAGGAACATGACAAAGAGTTGTTGATTGTTATAATTTAGGTAATGAATAAACAGCATCACATTGTTTCAATTATAAATCCATTTCTGCCCATATTTTTGCAGCTTTCTCCTTTTTCTGTCTTTTTAGCAGCCGCCTAAGGCTCCACACAAAGCCTTTTAAAATATTTCTATATTGTATCAAACAATGTTTCCACTATTTGTAAATGCCAAATAACGTATTATTTATTTAAAAAAAAAAATTCTGCTAATGGTGTAAGCTGATTACTGTATGGCTAAACTAAAAGTTCTATTTCAGAAAGACACTGCGTAGTATAGCAGATTCAATATCAGTAATGATAGTCATGTAAATAGGTACTGTAAAAAGGTCCCGGGCTCGAGCCCTGTGCTCAGCAAAGGGTTTTCTGTGTGTTTACATGTTCTTGCATGGATTTCCTCCAGGTGCTTATACAGTTCATACAGTTATAAAATATGCACATAGGCTAACTGGATAGTCTCAATTGCCCCTAGGTGTGAAAGCGAGTGTGAATGTTTTCTTTTTTTTTGTGTGTGTGTGTGTGTGTGTGTGTGTGTGTGTGTGTGTGTGTGTGATAGTCTAGCAAGCTGTTCAGGGTACACCCCTGGCCTTTGCCCAGGCCTCAGCTCCTGGTGACCTTTAATAGAGTATAAACTGGTTTGGAAAATGAAATGAGAATCTAAAGATGTCTCAGTGGGTATCCACAGACAAACACAGTTGAGGATGAAAGTGTTTCTAAGCAGAAAATCTATTGTGCATATAGTCCCCATAGTCTGAATTCATTAGATGATAACTAATAAATGTTGTTTATTTAAATGCTGATTTAAATAATTTAAAGTTAAAATGTTTTGTTTCAATGTTTCTTTAATTTCCCTGAAATATTTCTAGCTTTTCCCTCATCACGTTACATTTTTACCTTAAAAAGTACAAATGCAAGTATTATTCTCAAATACATGCAATAACTACTTACAATTTGGCTGTCACATTCTCACAAAACCCCTATGTGTATTTTAAGTCCATTAAAATGTCATAGGGATTGATCAGGAAATAACCCTATTGACCCTGTTTGACCTCTCTACACGGAGTTGATTTACATAAGAATAGTGAAACTGAGTAGGACCTGAGGGTGACCAACAGGCTTAACAACAAAAGATTTACTTGAGAATTCAATTTAATATTGAAATAGAATATTTTAATGATCAAAGTCTGATGTTAGAATAAGTAGTTTTTATCATATTTATCTATGTATTTTTTATTTTTTAACTATATGCATAATATTTATTTTAAAAAATGAATTAAAAAAATAATACTTTATGAACTATCCATGTAACATATCACAGAGTGTATAACATACAGTACTCCACAAAACAAAACAATAACATGACAGCATTCTGATGACATAATGCTTTAAAGTCAGTAATCCCCCTGCCTTCAAAAAAAAGAGGCAAGGGGGTGAAGAGAGGGATACCACTTGCAGAACATACATGCATAAGGGCTGCAGGCTAAAGAGGGTGGTGTTGAGCCATTTGCCCTTCGACCTTTACCATGTCCCATGCACTAATCTAAACAAACAGTTTAGGACTCACACAGGGGCTGAACAGCTGGCATAAGGACAAAACAATAAGGTGATCACTTTAAAACACAGGCTATTGTGAAGACTCTTGTAGTGACAGAGGGCCAAAAAAGAAAATAACAGGGTCCAGCAAGCACCCATCCCTCCCTAATTGTAGGTTTGTCTCATAAGTATAAACCACTGGAACCATATTAATCTCAAGAACTAAAAAAAAATAACACTCCTTCATTTCCTTAAAAATTTATTTATCTTGCTATGATGCTGGACAGGACAGGTTTAAAAAAAAAAAAAAAGTAAGACTTTTTCAGTTTTTCCTCTGACTGCTAAAACGTGGTAACACAGCGCTAAATGAACATCACCTCACAGAAAACTTCATATTTTATGAATGCTCCTAATTTAATTGTTACTATTAGAAGCAATGAAGCATTAGGGTAAGCCAATGAATGAGCTATAAGAATGAGCAAAGTCCTGTGATTTAATTACAGTGGGAACAACTGTGAAAGCTGTGATATTATATAAAAATGTATCAACACCCTGTGTCAATCAGAAATAAGAATTTAACAGCATTGTACTAGAAATCTAAATTTTATATGAGATCACTCATTACTATATGACAGTAGTCACATTTTAGCACAAGCATATACCCAATATTTTTACTCCAGTCCACTGTATACACAAGAGTTCAGTTTTGTTAAAAATCAAGCTAGAGGTAGAAATAAGCCATAGTCAAGAGATACAGACTGTGCCTTCATTAATATCATCAATTTTCTTTAATCTGTGCATAACTGAAAGAAACGTAGATACGAAACCTAGATTGACTGCACTCACTAATTCCCATTCGCCAAAATGTGACAAGACTGCCACCATGTTACCTGGGACATAACTACACTTGCCAACATTAGCTCAGTCTATATAAACAATTGTTACTTCCACCATTCGCATGGTGAATATCCCATTTCAATTTCTGATTGGTGAAGTCAGAAGGTCAGTATTCCGTCACCTAACTTAGGGGTGCCCAGCCCTGTTCCTGGAGATCTACTTTCCTGAGGACTTTACCTCCAACCATAATGGTGCACACCTGACAGACCTAATCATCCTTACGTCTTTATTTCCAAGTATTAAGTCTGAAATGGATCTTGACTTGGGCATGATTATGGCTGGAGCAAAAATCCTCGGAGAGGTCGATCTCCAGGAAAAGGGTTAGGCACCACTGACCTAACTGAATATGGTTACATGGCAACTATTTTATGAATTCTATTTTTTAACATGTTATATTCCATGGAAACAGTTAATGATACACATTAACTTTTGTTCACTGTTCACACAAACTCAATGCACCTAATGTTTAACTCCAATATGAAGAGACATTTAAAAATGAACCCTGAGGTCCCCATTTTTGTTCTCTGACACCAGTTCAAACCAGTGAATGACCATTTTTAACAATCCTTCACACTAGAAGACACAGTATTTATACTTTATAGTACTTATTAGTGTCTTAATGTAATAAATGTATACAGTACTGATTATAATTTTACAAGGTCATGCAGTCATTGTGTTAAACAACGGCTTTTTGTCTCTATACAGCAAGTAAATTTGTACAGATTATGAGTTATATCAATGACTTCTCTGAACTTTACTAAAAACAGTGTTATAAGCCTCATACTGCAATTTTCATGTCTCCTGTCATAACTTGCATGAGTCGAAATAGTCCAGATGACTTATGTTATGAAGATGAGACCAACATATATATAACCAATATTTCACTTGATTCTGATGACACACGGATTCACAGGACAATACACTTGCGGATGAAATGTAATTCATGCAAGTTTGAACCACTGAACTGTATTATAAACTATATTATATAAACTAAATTATATATTATAAACTATATTATAAACGGTGGTTGGTCGGTTTGAACGTTATTTGGAAATGTGACATGGAGCTGCCATACTGGAAACAGGAACATGGGGGTTAGAATGTAAGTCAGTGATGGGAGACCACGGCTATCATACTGAAAAAAAAGCAAAATCCACGAAAGGAAAAGAGTGTTACGCCATAAATTGCAATAATTACCAGAACGTAGAATCCAGAAGAGCTGGAATAACATTCCACAAGTGAGTTTTAACCTATTAATAGCTAGATATAGACTAGGCCTAGGCTGATTTCTATGAATAACTGTTATAGTCTGTCAGACTGTCTAGATTAGATCTATTGTAGATCCAGATCTCTATAAAGTCTAATTCAGATCTAGATTATAGAAAGACTTATATTTCAATTAGAAACGTTGCAGTATAATATTTATACAATGTTCTGTTAATGGATGTATTTATTATATACTGGAATACAACTTTCAACCTCAAGTGTACAAAAACACAGTAACATCATTTGTGTGGTTAAAAAAACCAAAACTACATGTTCTCTGAAATATCCATGAAGTCTTTATAAGACATTTCTCAAGTGCCATACTTTTCTATGTATATACTAGCGGGTTTGCCCATATTGTACAGGAATAATATTAAGAAATAATGCAAAATCCATGCAAACATTGGAACAAAAATGTATACTACTGTAGAATGAGATATTAGCAACCAGTTAATTTTAACTATTAGCATTTATGAAAATTGATAAAATAACATGAGATTAATATAAATTGTTCATATGATTCAAAGAAGCTTAGGGGAAAAGTTAGTAAATCCTAATTTCAATTTTGATAACGTTAGTGACATACACGTACACATGAATGATACATCTCTTGGGTCAAACTGCTAAAATTTACAGTAAAGCAACAAATGTAGTAATGTGAAAGTTAAAAAATAATAAAACCCCAGGTTCAGACAATATACTGAATCAATTTATAAAATGTTCAAGTGAAATATGGTTGGTGTGTATAGTAAGCTGTTTAATACTGTACTGAGAACAAGTGTGGTATTTTACCTGATGTATGCATGTAGTCAGAAGGTTTTTACTAAACCACTGCATAAAAAGAAGGGTGACAAAAAAGTATTCTAATAATTATAGAGGTATCGGTTGCCTTGGTAAACTATCTTTAATTTTCTGTATGACTACTTAAGCTTATAATGTACTTTAATTACAATGTCTTACAATATTTTTACATTTTATGTTGTAAAATTCACAGCACACCCACTTTGGGTCAATTTATGTGAAGTAAATAAAGTTGTAAATTTGGAAATGTAGTAACACAAAGAGTTTGTTAATGCTAGTACCAAGATTATAAAACTGGTTCATTTTTTCAAATGCCCCGTTAAGAAATGTTAAAGTACATATATAATTATTGATATGCACATGAGATGTTAATGCAAGTATAATGCATTTTATTCTTTGTTAAAATATATAAAAATATGTTGAAGAAATGGCACACACATTTATAAATGTATTTTTTCTTAAACAGGTTAAAATGTCTGTGACGTCTTGAGACTTCAATAAAATGCGATTTTTTGCAGCAAGCCTAGCCCGTAAATGCAGCTGTGCAAGTTTGTTTACATTAGAAACCTGCTCGGCTCTTCTTCATCATCCTGGTTCCAATATGGCGCCGCCTAATCGCGAGATTTTCATCCAGCCACTGTTCCAGTTTTAATACAGTTCAATAGTTTGAACTCTGTGGTATGTTTAGAACAGCATGCTGATGCAGTGCATTCCACAAACTTAGTCCCAAGTAAGATGGCAGTAAGAATGTCACATTTTACTCTAGTATCTAGCTCATTTATATATTACTAGATTGGTCGCCTCTACATTCTGTAGCGTTTGGGGCAAAGTGCGCATAGCACCACCAGCCTGGAAGCCACAACGCAGATTAAGATTACATCAACAGGAGGAGTCCTGTGCAGCAGAAAAACTGAAATTTTGACCTTATTTCTGGACGAATTTTAAAAATAAAGAACTGATATCATCAGGAACGTGAGCTGCATATGTTGACTAACAGAATTTTGTCTTTTGTTAGCTTTTCAAGTTAATTATTTATAAACTTAATATTTGAAACTATAAGAAAAGGACTCAAGGATAACTGTGTTATGGAAGGGTATTTCATCGTTATGTGTCAGATAAGCTTTTATTAAACTTGTACCATTCTAAATTTGCCTTGTAGTCACTTGTAAGCCATAATATTGAATTTTTAGCCAAAGAATCTCAATTACATAGAGCAGTATAGACCATCATGCACCAACATGGTTACAGTCAGATTGAAACCTCACCAACAACAAAGAATGGAACATTGACTGATCACATTTGCATAAAAGACATTGATCCCACAATGGTACATTTTCAAGTATCGTCCACGTATTACAGCTACCATGAAGGTTTTTAATTAAAAAATAGGGTCTGCAAAAAATTTAGCACTGGATGTGGGAGGTCTATAATACGGTGGGGGTTTCTCCTTTAGTGAGCTTATGCGCATGACAAGGTTAACAACGTTAAAATATAAAATACTGGCTGGAGAGTAATTACTGGCCCCACCTTAAAATTTGATTGACATGTAACTTTAAAAGGTTGGTCAGAACAAAATACTTTAAATAAATTTTTTTCAGCATAGTCAGCTGATGTCGTCTGCCAAATCTAGTGTGAATCATATGTAGGGCCTTTGAAGAGTTCGTCTTAATGTCACTTTCAGGTTTTTTTTTAATGGAGGGTTGAACAGAAATAAGAGTGTTTGATTTATCTCACACAGCTTTGGAGATATGAGCTAAAATGTGAGAAGAAGAAGAAGAAAATAATAATCTGCAACAAATTAGGTTCCCAGCAGCTGTAATGTAGGTCAATGAGCATGCTGTTTCCTTCCAGACATAATAATAGCCGCTGCATGCTTTCACACATGTTCAATCATGTGATTGTCAATCTGGTAATATATATATTAATGATCAGCTTCATATGTAATGATCAAGTTTATGTGTGGAAAGGACTGTCAAAAACAAGAGAACACTACCATCTGCTGGTCAGCATTGGCAAGAATGAATAGACATGGAAATCATAATAAAAATCACACATTTAAAAAGATATACAAGCTTCCATGTCCCCCTTCCTTGTCCACTTGGGTCTCCTCGGGTTCTCAAGTTGCTTCCAACCTTCAAAAATTTTATTTGCTCCTGAATGGAACCCAGCTGGGGATAAGAAGACTGTCACATGAAATTTTGTAACATGTATCTCAGTGGCATAAACATCAAACTATTCCAATAATTACGACTTTGACATGATAGTGACTTATTTCATAATAAGGAGAACATTTTCTCAAGATTGACTTCATTTATTCATTCATTTTCTTAACTGCTTGATCTTATTAGAGTCACAGGGAGACTGGAGCCTATATCCAACTCCGGGCAAAGATAGGGTACACCTTGCATAGTTCAACACACACTCACACACCTAGGGGGAATTTGGAACAACCAATTCACCTAACGTGCATGTCTTTGGGCTGTGGAAGGAAACCGGAGGGGCCGAGTGAAACCCAAGCAAGCACGGGAAGAGCATTCAAACTCCACATAGAAATGCCCTCACTGAGCCTGGAACTAACCAGTGCGGCGAACCACTATGGCACCATGCCGCCCTTTTTATTCACTTAATATCTCATTATTATGAGAATGCAAGTCATTACTATTACAACTTAGAGATACTAAGTAATCATTCAGAGATAGTGGTTCATTATTATTCAAGTTACTTTTTTTAACCGTCCTTGAAAACCTTGTGCTGTAAGATGTTTTGATGTGGCTCAGTGGTTAAGGCTCTGGATTACCAATTTGAAGATCAAGGGTTCAAACCCCTGTACCACCAAGGCCCTTAACCCTCAATTGCTCAGATTTGTCCCCCCCCCCCCCAAAAAAAAATAAATAAAATATAAATGTAAGTCAATTTGGACTTTTATTATTTGATTTTGAGCAACTTAGGAGCCACACAACTTTTCCATTTGGTTCCTGTTCTGTTTTGGTCTGGCTTACCTTATCATTAGTTCAGAGGATCAAAACAAAACAGCACATGTTTGAAAATATATTGTAATTGTGAATGAAAATACATTCGCAGCATTTTGGCAGACACTCCTATCCAGAGCAACTTGCATTTCTCATTTTTTATAAAACTGAGCAATTGAGGATTTGAAGGCCCAACAGCAGCAGCTTGGTAGTACTGGGATTCAAACCCCTAACGTTCAGCTCACCATCCTGAGACTTAACCACTAGACCAAAATAAATGAGTAGTGGACAGTGGAGTACACTTAGATGCTAATGCCCTCAGATATTTTATTTTTTTTTAATGATATTTGTGAGGGTGCAGTCGAGAAGTTTCCAAGCCTGGTCCTGGAGTCGGCCTTCCTGCTCCCAGCACACCTGACTGAGCTTATAGGCTAATCACCAGCTTTCAGAACTGAGGTGGATGTGTCATGTCATAGCAGGCGGGGCATAAATAAATGTGAGGGACAGTTTCTAAGGGTCCTGAACTGGAACCCGCTCTCGAGTAAAAGTGGGTTACACAGGCTAAAAGTATTTTACACTTTTTCCAAATACATTTCACACTGTGTCGAGATGACATCCAGCTATTTTATTTAACAACACTGCCTCATCTGAATGTCTTACCTCTGCGCTTTCACCACCCGGAAACTGAAAAACACAAGGTAGGCTTCTTGAACACTGCATTTCCGCGTGCACGCCAATGCAGTCAGGTGACTGTCAAGCACATGACTCTAACGGATCTCCCCGCATCGTCGGCCTCCTTTGAGGACTGACAGCGGATTCACCAAATGATAACGCAAGTAGGCAACCGATTATCCAATAAGCCAGCGGGGGCGGGACTAAAGTAAAGCTTTCGCTATAGAGAAACATTGGGGAAGACGAATGTGTCTGAACGACTTTGTTCTCTATTAATAGACAGAGAGGCATTTTGTGCTTGTTCGTGCTACACTCTATGTGTGCTAGATGTACACCAGCCGCGTGTTAAAACAGATGAGTGTAGAGTAAAGGGGTAAAGGGTTTTCGGGGAGAAACCGTCGTTTGGGTCAAGATGTCGATTCAGTACGGAGAAGCTCTGGCAGATAGCTACGGGGTGGCCGACTCGTTCCCCAAAGATTTTGGTTATGGAGAAGAGGAGACGGACATGGAGGACAGTCCAGCACCCTCCGACAGCAAGCCGAGAATACTCCTGATGGGTTTGCGAAGGAGCGGGAAGTCCTCCATTCAGAAGGTAGGAGAGAAAAAAACAAAACCGGTTTATTCCTCAGGCTAACTCCCACCACCAAACAGCTGTAGGTGTTCAGACAGAAGTTCGGTCCCAAACCCCTTATTTATGGGACAGATAATCCACTTCTCCGGCTATAAACGCTTTTATTTAATGCGTGACGTAGTGTCCCTATGTAGGGAGCAAGCAGCCAATTAGGATTAAGGTATAAACACCGCAGACGTGCTGAGCTAGCAAAGGTGCAGTTTAGCCAAACAGAGTTTGTCTGCAATGGATTTTCAGAATTCAGTTGAAGGTGGAAACTGACACGTTCACTAAAAACATGTAAACTCCTTTAACTTACCAAATTCTACAATTAACATTCAGAATTTTTACAAGCCCAGTTGGTCTCTCTTAGAAAGTGAGGAAAAAGCAATGCTAACTCATCTACTAGTAATTCATTCATTCACTTGTTGAACTGCTTAATCCTTCTAGGATTAAGTGGGGAGGCTGGAGCCTATCTCAGCCGAGCCTGGGCGAAGGTGGGGTACACCCTGAACCGCTCACCAGACCATCGCAGGGCAACACACACAACCATTCACACTCGCACCTAGAACAGCCAGTTAGCCTAATGTGGATGTCTTTGGAGTGTGGGAGGAAACCGGAGTACCCAGAGGAAACTCACGAAAGTCCAGGGAGAACATGCAAACTCCACACAGAAACACCCGAGCTCAGGAATGGAACCCAGGATCGTCTTGCTGTGAGGCGGACGTGTTAACCACTACACCACTGTGCTGCCTCTACCAGTAATTACTAGTACTAATAGAAAAAGGGGTTTGACTGACCCTGTATTAGTTGTTTTATGTGTTATTCTATACAGAGAGTTAGTACCTCCTTATGTTGTATTTACTCTTACGGAACATGCATGTGTAAGGCCATCCTTTCCATCCATGGTTGGATTTATTGGTGCTAAACTTGAAGGTGCCCCTTCACAAGTGAAAAGCCTACATGTTTTAACTTCCATTATCAGTTTATTTTAGCTGAATCCAAAACTTTACTGGCAAACCCACCCCAGCTCACAGGCTTAGTACCTCTTATTCACCTCTTTTACATCTTGTTTTAGTTTTGTGTTTGTTTATAATGACAAGACCATGTGACCAGAGCAACGATTTGGTGCATACGTGATAACGTGGTAGTGCAGCACTGAGTCATGGAAAGTCCACGATCAAGCGTTAAAAAAAAAAAAAAAAAAAAAAAAAAAAAACAACGAAGGCATGTGATGTTAGGAAAAATAATAAGATGTTTGTTTAATATGCCTGGTAAGTGAATGGTACTGTTTAAACCTCACATCATTGGTCCTTGCCTTCAAACAGATGTTCTAGTGTCTATGAGTTACTTTTGTCGGTGAATTTTACAATGAACTGATGACCTGCTAGAAGTGTACATCATAGTTCTATCTCAAAACGTTTCTTCTGTACCATGAATTCAATGAATGTTTCTCTCTCCTCAGGTCGTGTTTCATAAGATGTCCCCCAATGAGACCCTGTTTCTGGAGAGCACCAATAAAATCTACAAGGATGACATCTCCAGCAGCTCTTTTGTCAACTTTCAGATCTGGGATTTCCCAGGTCAAGTAGACTTTTTTGACCCGACCTTTGATTACGAGATGATCTTCAGAGGAACCGGAGCTTTGATCTTTGTCATTGATGCACAGGTAGAGTAAAGAATATTTAAAGGTACTTAAAAAACTCGGTGCCTTGAGGAATCTGTCATTTCCTCAGGTTGTTCCACTGTCTTTCAGTGTAGGTGCAGCACAACAGAAAACGTTTTCTGTGTTTAGGGGCACACCTCCAAAGACCAGTTCATCTGACTAATGTGATTGTTGTGTAGTGCCCTCTGGGGTTAGTTGGAAGAGGTATGAGTGGTTAGCTGAGCTTGTGCACATCTTGTGTGATCACTAACCTCACAGAACTTGAATGCTCCGACGTGCACTTTTAAATTGAGTGGAAAATGTTGTGTAAATAATGGGTCAGGTTCTCACCTTGTGGTTGAATGCAAGTTTAATGCATTGTTACTTTAAAGTCAGCAGTGTCTGTAAAAAATCTTCCTATGCATGCAGGACAGTTTACTCAAAATCATGGTGTTGCATAATTAATAAATCTATATGGTGTGGAAGGAGGCTGTGTGTCAGTGCACCCAAAACATCTCCTATGTAAAATGTAAAAACCGTTCTGAAGTCCATCATGCTATAAGTGTGTTGTACTGTGATGACGTAAATGAGTGGAACATTTAAGCAATGCTACGGTATCATGACATGTGACACCATTGCAATATTAAAGATTGTTCATAAGTGTAGCTTAGTCCAAATGTTTCTAAAGTCTGCCTCAGCTTACTGGTTGTGGAGAGATTTGAGTGAACTTTAAGTGCAGCCCTAAGGAGTTGCAAAATATGAAAACATTCTTTGAGCATTCAAAACACATTCTTGATGTTTACTGCTGTACAGAACTTTAAATTCACCAATGTGAATCCAAAGGTTGTGTTTAAAGGCTTACAATTTGATAACATTCTATTCACATTACAGTTATACAAAACCTTTTCTTCTTCTTCTTCCTTTGGCTGTTCCCATTAGGGATTGTAACAGCAGATCATCCTTAAAAGATCGAATCCACGTTTTTATTTGGTAAAGGGTTTTACACTAGATGTCATTCCTGATGCAACCGTTTCCATTTACCCAGCGTTGGGACCAACATTAAAGGCACACTGGGTTGTATTACCTCAGTGGCTGGGTTAAGGGTTATACAACACAGTATATCGAAATATCAATAGCCTCCATATCAAGTCAAACTGAATAAATGTTTTTCATTGTAAATTGATGTTAAACCTGATCTCAGGCTGTTGATTCACAACTGGGATTTATTTAGTCAGTAATTCACACTCTATATAAAGCCAGGGAATTTCAAGCCTCGATATATAAAGCTGAAACATGTGACCTGGCCTCTGTACCATTTTCTCACTTTGAGCTTGATGTTTTGCAACAAGTACAATAGAGATGGTGGTTATTGTTAGTTGTACAGCGATTCATGTAATGCAGGGGTGCCCAATCCTGTTCCTGGTGATCGACCTTCCTAAAGATTTTAACTCCCATCCAAGTGGGGCCCATCTGACAAATCCAGTCGTCGCTTTAAGTCTTAAGTCTTGATTAGATGATTGGATGGTCAGGTGGGCATAATAAGGGTTGGAGTGAACGTCTTTCTGAAGGTAGATCACCAGGAACAGGATTGGGCACCCCTGATGTAATGCTACTCTAGCTCCAAAAAGGATTTTTAAAATTTTAGTTTATATTATATTTGAATACAATGTGGTGAAGCATCGCTGTTCCTCTATAGTCCTACAGGTGGTGCACTCTAAACTATTCATGCACTTGCACACGTAATAGCATCCCATGTGGTTTGAGTGAAATATTTGCTAATTTTGTGCAGAAATAACAATAAACAAACTTTCTTTTACATGGTTCAAAGTTTTAAAACTGTAACAAAAAAGTGGGGGAAAATATAATATCGAATCAAGATATTTATCGAATCGTGATAGTTACTGTTTCGGGCATGTCCAACCGGGAAGAGACCTCAGGGCCGACCCAAAACCCTTGGGGGACTACGTCTCTCTGCTGGTCTGGGAACGCCTTGGCGCCCCCCTGGAAGAGCTCGAGGAAGTGGCTGGGGAGAGGGATGTATGGACTTCACTGCTTAGGCTGCTGCCCCCGCGCCCCGACCCCGGAACAAGCGGAAGAAGATGAAAGATGAATGAATGATACTTACAGAATTGCTATACAAATCAAATCAGCACCTAGGTATCATATCATTTTGGGTGATTCCCATCCCTTATATAAACTTATTGTTAAAGTTTGGACATCTAATTTAATAAGAATGGCTAGATGTGGCCAAACTTTTGACTGGTACATCTGATTAGCTATTAAGCAATTATAGCTTATTGAATGAGGTGAAGTATGATATGGAGAATTATTCAGGACGAAGTGGTTTTATAAAAACTTCTGAGAACTGAATAATTCTCTACATCATACAAAAGTCGGATTCTATAATTCTTCTATTATTCATTCAAAATACTTTCAACCAATTTAATTTATCTTCTGTCACTGATGGCTAATTCGGCTCATAGAAGAATACCAAGGATATCTGATGGCTTCCGACCAATCACAAACATACACAAAAAGAGTAATAAAGAATTATTCGTCTCAGGCTTGGTGAATATTCGCGAATGCTCTGAGATGGAATATCAAGGGAATATTCAGCGATATCCACTGAGCCGGAGACAAATAATCGTTTTCGTATATACTACTTGGGAACATAAGAAAAGCAAACTAAACTGTGATTTTTATGCATTATTTTTACATTTTTATTTGAATCAAGCATTTTCCTAAACTTGCAAATTAATGTACAGTGCTGAACAATTTTATTAGTCCACCTGTCACAGTTGAAAATTAAATTGTTTTTGGGGTGGATTCATTTATATGAAGGGAAAGAAGGGACTGATCAGGATACCAGATTTGAATTAACTTGAAAAAATATGGGATTAACTGGTTCACAAATAGTCCACATAAAGATTTCTTTCAAAGACAATCTTAAGGAACAGCCACAAACTCTGGAACACAGTGCTACAGAAACTGCGGACAAGTATGTAAAAAATGATGCTATCAATAATTCCCGCTGTTATAAAAACCAAAGGAGGCCAAACTAAATACTGAAAACAGAGTAAATACAAATTTTTATGCTTTACATTTAAGTAATTTGCTCAATTAGTTTCCTCCAGGTACTCCAGTTTCCTCCAACAGTCCAAAGACATCCACATTAGGTTAACTGACTGTTTCAAATTGCCCCCAAGTGTGAGTATGAGTAAGAATGGTTGTGTGTGTTGGCCCAATGATGGATGCTCCCATTATAAGTCCCTTTTAAAAGGTGGCATCATAATCATGTTTTCAAATAAAAAAAACCCAAAAAATCTTGTTTTAGTTTTTTTTTTTGTTTCTATGTGGTATACTAAACCACCTTTACAGAGTGCAGAATGTAGTATGGGGTAAATTTTGAATGAGTATTCTCAAAAATCTCTGTTAGCTGCATAGCGCTTAGCTCGATTCGAAGTGCAAAGCACACCTAACCTGCTTCGGTCATGGATAAGATATGTATAATCTATAATCCATAATATATGGGGGCAGCCATAGCCTAATGTTAAGAGAAGCGGCTTTGGGACCAAAAGGTCGCTGGTTCGATTCTAGAACCAGCAGGAAAAATGTGTGGCGTTAGTGGAGTGAGCTGCACCTTCCCTTAGTATATACTACATAGCAACATAAAAAACTAAAACAAGATATGTATGGTTTATTTTTAATTAATTTAAGCATTATACGGAGTTTGCGGGGTGGATAATGTCTAATAGTGTATATACTACATGGAAGTGGCACAATCTGATTAGTTCACTTTCTTGGGATGGTAATAGATATTTCTCCTTATGTGTGGAAGGGAGAGCTGTTTGGTCCTTTACAAATACGTGTCCAATTAATATGTAATCAGAGCATCCTAGCATATAAACACTGTCATTTCCTCTGACTAGTTCTGATTACAGTGCAAATAATGATAATGAAGCTTTTACGGTAATACTGGCTGTAACATTACTGACAAAACTAGCACAGTTATGTAAACCTAATACATTAATGGATTTACAGCACAAGATCATTCAAAGGGACGTGTCTGCTCCACACAGTATTCGGCTAATGATAAATGGATTAAAAAAGTATTTTGGTCTTAAGAAAAGAAAAACATGTCAGTAAAACAGGAGTGGAATTTAGCAAAACTAAGCTACTGGCCAACAGGACTAGTGAAATTATGAAACTACTAGCCCTCCTTCATATTTACTGGTCAGGAACACTATATCTTCTTTGCCTATTGGATTTGTCAGGTTGCCAGCAGGATGACTTGCTAGCTAATTTTGTTTGCCCTGCAGATTTTTGACTCTTTGGGCCAGCGGTCTAGTGTTAATTTCCACCTCTGCTGATATGGCAGAGTTTTCTGTCAGATGTTTGAAATGTAAGTAATAACAGAAACTAATTTGTGTTTTAGACTTTCCATAATATTAAATGTCACTATAAAAAGGTAAGTCATTTAAATGAGTAATTTTTTAATCAGTTCAAACTTGTAATTGTGGCAAATCACTGTAGTATGAGTGGAATAATAACCCACTGGAGGGTGGTAATGTATCACCACTCCAGCGTGGAGTACTTTCTTCTTTCATGTGTTATTCCACACGTATAAAATTGTTACAAAAGCAATTCCAGGACCAGTGTCATCCATCAAATGGAGAAATGGCCATGACTGGGATGAGGTTGCATTTCCATAAAAATGTGAAATGGTGTATTCACACCTTTTATCAGCAAAACGTTTTTTTAGATTTTTATTTTTTTATTTATTTATTTTTAAATAGCATGATTTTTTTTTTGCTTAGGCTTCCACTTCAGTCTTATAGAATGCCATACTGGAAAAGTACATCACATACATCATATGCTTTATTGTCACCCTGCTCTGACCACATTTTGTGCACCTGGGAATCCAATAAGCTGTGCGATTCAGGGCCATGATCTTGTTTTATATTTGTTTTCTCTATTCCAGGATGACTACGTGGAGGCTCTAGGCAGACTCCACTTAACGGTGTCTCGGGCCTATCGCGTCAACCCCGAAATCAACTTTGAAGTGTTCATCCATAAAGTTGACGGCCTATCTGACGACCACAAAATTGAGACACAGAGGGATATTCACCAGAGGGCTAATGATGACCTGGCTGATGCCAGCTTGGAGAAACTGCATCTTAGGTAAGCTTTTATTTTTTTTTTCCTTTCCTTTTTTGGCTCAAATGTAGTGCATTTGTCTTTCTGTGAATTGTGAAATACTAAGCAAATCAAGTGTCTTCAGAAAAAAGCATTACTGTTGGTTTTTCATCACCTTCTCCCCAGTTTCCACTTGCCCTATGTGATGCTGCCTTTTGCAATATTAAGTTTATAAAAAATTTAATACATGCTAAACAGTGCCGCTATTGCATAAATAGTGTATTGCAATAGAATTTGCTACTTTCATTGGGTCATAGGTTTGCACAGAGGTAAAAATAAAAAATACCTTTCCTGGGATACACAGTATAAAGTTTACGTAAACCAATAGTAAAATACCAATAATGCCTTGCAGTTCTACTTGTAATATAATTTTAGAAATGAAAACTGTTTTGGTATGTTAAATAGTGTAACAGATTAGTTAGTTTAGCGAATATTTATCATTTGCTAAGCTTAGACACAGATAAAGATAATATCTTTTGCTTTGGCATCACGTGTGTGTGCAGCTTAGCAACAAAAGTGACACGGACTTGGGAAAGTGTGCTTGTTTTGGCCGGAAGGGAGGAGGAGAATGCACAGCACATGTTCTGCATGCTCCGATCAACAGTGCCACATTCCCTTAGGTCCTCGTCTAAAGATGGCCCAAGATGAACAGGCTTAAGTTGGATTGAAACACAAATTGTAATGTATTACATTTACTTGGAAGAAAATAAAGCCGAATGCAATGCTGTTTGTGTTCGTGCGCTGTGCTTTAAACATGAACTACTCAAGATGGGATTTTGGTAGAGCTGATGAGATTCTGTACTCCTCTCACCAAATATTCAGCAGGTCCACTCAATTACCAGTTTGAAAGCCAGGTGTTTGTTAGCATTTAAATCAAATGCTTTTGTTGTTTCCTTTGTATATGATTAATTTAAAATACATTTTCTTTTCAAAAAGTAAATATTTTTATATTTTATTAAATTAAAGTGTTAAAATAATGTTTACCCTTTTTAAATTTATACTACTAATAATACTAATTATATTCATAATAATTATTAGTAGTAGTAGTAGTAGTGATGGGCCTTGTTGGGCATTTTTTTCCTTGTTTGAGCATTATCAATTCTTTATGCAGCACTGCAAGGCATTCCATTTATTTAGGTTTACGTGAACATTAATCTGGGTGAATGGGGTTAAATGACTTTGTAGCTTAGCTGCATTAGGTGTGATGTGTATGCTTTGAGCTAATATTTGTTTTCACTTCACTTGGACTTTTTTTTTTTTGGAAAATGACCATCTGTCTGCATTAGTCTTCATGGTATTGCACTCAGGTGCATGCATGCATGCATTAGATTTTACTGGGTAACTTTTATTGTTGCAAGTGGCAATCATTTTAAAGGATAATTGGGAATGCAGAAGAAGTTTGTTTTTGGATTTTCCACAACATGAATCTTTAGTTGCTTGCTTTTGTTTTTGGCAGCTTCTATTTGACGAGTATCTATGACCACTCTATATTTGAGGCGTTCAGTAAAGTGGTTCAGAAGCTCATCCCCCAGCTGCCCACCCTGGAGAACCTTCTCAACATTTTTATTTCTGTATGTACTTTATTATCCTTCTTATAACATAATATAATTGCATCTTTTTTAATTAGACAGTGAATTGTGCACTGAGTCTTTTTTTAAGGTTGTGTCTCCCTCCACACATCTGCTTTCTTGCTGACAGAATTCAGGGATTGAAAAGGCTTTCCTGTTTGACGTGGTTAGTAAGATCTACATAGCCACAGACAGTTCCCCAGTGGACATGCAGTCATACGAACTGTGCTGTGACATGATTGACGTGGTCATTGATGTGTCATGCATCTATGGGTAAGACTCCTGATTTTGTTTGAGTTGAGTTGATTCAGAAATGTGTACTTTATACACTAGCTTGTATGCAGAGTTTGTTTGTGTGTGAATGGTGCAGACTGCAGAATCTTATTATTATATATTTTTTTACTTTCTTTTCATATTCTTGTATTTTTGTGACTACAACATCAGCTTCATTTTAATCAGTGTTTTTATATAGTGGTGTCCAACAGGTCTTTGTTTTATGTGTACAGATTAAAGGAGGATGGCAGTGGCAGCGCGTATGACAAGGAGTCAATGGCGATCATTAAACTCAATAACACCACCGTCCTCTACCTGAAAGAAGTGACCAAGTTTCTTGCCCTTGTCTGCATTCTTAGAGAAGAGAGCTTCGAGCGCAAAGGTTAACATCTTTTCCTCCCCTCATTTAATCCTTTAATTAAGGAGTACCGTGGCATTAAATATTCCTATTAGCACTATATATGAGAGTGGGGGACTCTGGTCCTGGAGGATCACAGTTCTTTGTGGTTTTCATACTGCCAACATTCCAGATTCATTGTGAAGTATTAAATGCAGTAAAATGCTGACGCGGCAGTGTGGAGGCCCTGTAGATGTGTGTAGATGTGTATCATCTTTATGTTTATTCATTTTCTTTTTTGGATGATCTTTTATGGTTTCATAGTCTTATGTAAAAAGACAGTTATGATCATTTCGTTATCGTGTTATCATACTTTTTTAAATTATTTATTTCTATTTCATCACTAAATGCTACTTTTTTTTTATAAACAATCTTTAAAAAAAAAAGATACATGAAATGCTGGCGTGTGGATAAATAATTTATCGTATAAAAACCTTTGACTAAGACACACAAACATCACAGTTGGTTAATTGAAGGAATTATAGAAGTTAAAAATTGTGGTCATGATTTTTGCAGGGTTGTGTTTTGCTTTGTTCTGCTCTGATGTATTAGTTCTACAGAATAGGCAGTATGCTGTAAATAATTTTATGTGCATGGTATGATGTTTATCATTCTTTTCTTTTTCATTCCAGGCTTAATAGACTACAATTTCCACTGTTTCCGGAAAGCGATTCATGAAGTGTTTGAAGTTGGTCTGTCCACGCCGAGGCTGGGAGCCCAGGCAGCTGGAACTCCCTGCTTGATGAAGACCGTGGCACTGAATGGCACCCCTAGGAGCACCGTGTAGAGAATGCATTGATGGGAGGAAAAGAATAGACAGGAAGAGGGAGTCAGTAAAAAAAAAATAAAAAGACAATAAATGGGAGGTGCACTGCCATGCCAACCATTCTGCTGCTCCCAAATGCCTTATACACAGAGCAAAGGACTCTAAAGCCTCTGAAAGAAAACCTAGAGCAATAGGGTGGGCGTTTGCAGCATGACTGGGTAAGCAATAGGTCAGAAGGGAAAGATGCACAAAGAGGTAGCCCTTTTTTGTGTTATTAAATGGCATTAACAAACTGGCTTAAAAGAATAATAGTAGACCGCAATCAAATGACGTGATGCAAGCCAAGGGGAACGCAGCGTGGCCCTCTCCGCACAAAGCCTTCACACACTGACCGCTACCTGAGCAACAGAAGCTGAACGCTGTACCGTTCTACTTCTGGCCACATGAGCTGATGCTACAGTGCATTTGGTTTAATCCAATGGTAGAAAAAGTGAGGGTACTTGCTATTGGGCACTGATTGGAGAGCCCAGCTGGCTATGTGTACACAACAATGCTTGTGAAGCCTTATCTAGAGGAGACTTGCCTGTTGCAAGTACCTGCATACAACATTTACCTAATCCTATTTCCTAAGCTGTTGCTTTTTTAAACGTTTTCCAGGGAGTGTGAAAAGGGATTAAAGTGCATTGTGTAGCCTGTTTGTGTGTGAAGAAGGAGGTGCACGCGTGTGTATTTATTTATGTGCGTTCTTTTCCTGCCTGTTGAGGCTCACAGAGCTGTTGTGACCTCACACATCGGGCTGCACAGTTGTAACAAAACAATAATTGTATTTTTAAAAATGATTAATTGATTGAAATAAATGGTTATTATTTTCTCCAGAGGAACCCTGATACTTTGTCAGAGTGCATTGACGAAATTCGCAGAGCACTCATTAAATGGGTAGTGCTGTTCATAGATATAAGGATTTAGCTGTCAACTGCGTTTTAGTCGAAAAGTGGAATCACCATCTTTTGTAATGACGAGTCCAAAGCTATTATTTTTTGCTATAAAGTGGTTTAGCTGTGCAGCCCTCCTCTCTCACTCAGAATGTTACAAAACAGGGAAATTATTATACAGTTAAGCGGTAGGACACTGTGATTGCACTCACTTTTGTTTAGTTGCTTGGTCTCTAAGAATCCGCTCATCTCCACACACGGTGGTTTAAGTAGAATGAAGTCAGACTGAACTACATTCCGGTTTGTGCTGCAGTTTTCTTCTATCACTGGCATATTCACTTTCAGTCTGTTTACAGAATTAGCAGGATTTTATTTACCATAAAAGTGGATCACAATATTCCATATTATAGCTGAGATCACGTCCAGTCGCATTCTTATTCCAAGCATGTCTACTGAATCCATGTAACATTTTCTGTTGAGTTCGAAGGGGATGCACACTAACACAATATAAAATGAAATCAAAGAAGGATCAACCAAATTACTCATTCTAACCTTACTAGAGTATTTCTCTAGAACTCTTGTGATTCTTCCTTTTCAGATTGCATATGAGATTTTATCTGGTTTATGTTCTGCTAGGAATGTTACCATTCACAAGAAATAAAACTTGAACTGAAATCATGCTGGTTGGTTTCCTGCAGGTGCCTTCATCAGAAATATACTGGTCAGACTGAATAGACCACGGTTTTCTATAAACACTGAACCTCACTTCCAAGCCCCATGCATCTTTAACCCCAAGTCTCTTCTAGAGTGTAGTCTGCTTAGATTTCCAGCAATAATCGTTTTGCTTAGGCAGTTTTTACATTTTTATATTTGTGCTTTGGAAGCTATAAAAGAGCTGCGGAGGAGTGTTGGGGAAATTCCATTAGTCAGATGAAGAGTGGTCATGAGGTCCCTGAAGCTCTCCCCATATACACAATGGTGGAAATTACAGTTCACCGTTACTAAATCTACTAGTTATTTTTTGAAATCTCATAATTATTTAGTCTGTTTAATTAGTTGCTTCATTTGAATGGGTTTAACCCAAAGTTCAAACGAAAGTATGCTTCTACTCTTCATGGGAAAGGTTGCATCCAAACAAAGCTCTGATATATAATAGATACAATTTGATGCACAATTTCAAATAATGTCCAAAATAATATCTAATTATAGACACAAGGATGTCCATTTATTCTGTTTTATACTGTAGACAAAATGTGTGAGAACCTTTACACAAGGAGAAAACTCCAATACATAGAATAGCACAAATGAAAACAAGAACAACCCTAATAATCTGGATTTAAGGTGGGTGTTGTGACTAAAGATGACTAAATTCACATTTGCAATCTTTAGAACATTGAGTATAAAGATTTTTGTTTAGAGAGTGATGTATATGAAGCACCTTCCCTCCGATTCATATCAGCTGATGAGAAGTCGAATAAAATGTTTCTTTGGCACCCTGGTTCCACCTCATGGGGAAATAACCTGCTCACAGTTTCTGGGATTATCTGACCCAATATGTAGATCAGGATGGCCTGTGTACGTGTGTACGCAGCATGCGAAGGGATTCTTGGGAGGTGTTCTTGGAGAACTTGGCTTTTCTTCAGTCTACTGAATCAGAAGTATGATGTAAGGGAAGCTGTACTGATCTCAGCTAACCCTATGATTATAAAGATATCTGACAAAAAAAGACAGCGGAATTCATAACTTGATTTTTTTTGTGGTACAGCCGCAGAAGTTTAATCCGAACTGGGGAAATATGCTCTAACGGTGCTGACGAACCTTTTTGGCAGGAGAAAATGTTTATGAATTCAATGTTCTCTAGCTAATAATATTAAGAGGCTATGAATTAGCACAAGTGTATGCTGCATTGTGTAACAGAATAGTTTGCATATTTTAATGCGAGCCTGGCATTTGGAACGTAAGATGCTAGAGAAGCCAATAAGCCTCGCAGCTATTGTCACGAGTCATTATGAAAAGTAGGCACGGCAGTTAAAATCCACTTCCACACAATTTAGATGCAATGAAACAGTGACAGAATTTTTATCCACTTCATTAAGCTACTAATTTCTGGTAAATATTCAGCAATAGATCGTCTAAATGGCTTCCTGCTGCCCTCAAGTAGCATGCTGTTTCACTGCACATTGTCTCGCCTGCCTGCAGTATTGTTTACTTTAGAATGACTAATTTCTTACTAAAGCATGGAAGTAAACCAATTCAAATCAAATGTCATGGAGTTCACTCTATGAAGTGTTTATATATGTTGACATGTATCAAAGTCCTTGATGATTCATATCAGAGGTTTTTTTAGTATTAATGTTATACATTTTATTACCAGTTGTTCTTGTCTTGCTGCTTGGGTGTTCCCAGTTTGGCAAGTTTCATGCATTTACATTTATGTATCTGACCCAGCTTTTTGCAAACTTGGAGCTTTCTAATGACTAAAGCAGAACCTACCAAAAAAATAAATAAAAATAAAACAGTACTGGATAAAAAAAATGTACATGGTCAAAAATGCATTAAGGAACAACATAGAATCAATAATAATAACAATAACAATAATTCTTTTTGTCGTCATATTTGAATAATAATTTTTACTGGTAGTAGTAATAATAATAATAATACTAACAATGATAACAATAGTAATAACAACAACAACATTATTAGTGGTAGTTTTAGTATTCAATAATATTTCATTTGCAACTGCATATTAAAACTTAAAAGTGTGTGTGTGTGTGTGTGTGTGTGTTAATAATCAATATAACAGACCTATCAAGTATGAGAAGTACAGGCTACACTAATACAAACGCCATTTTTAAAACGCGAAACATAAAATAATTATTTTGACGAATAAATGATTAATGCTGCTTCAGCAATGTATTCAGCTCACATTTGTAGTTTTCATCAAGAGCTATTGTAGAAGAGTGATCTTCCGTGGCCATAGCTTACTCAAAACAAGAATCTGAAGCTGATTTCCCTGGTGCAAGCATGCAATTAATATCCAGTATAGAGAGTAGTTCCTGCTCCCTTTGTTCACTTGACATTGTAAGGCCAGATAGACACACATGTTCCTACTTTAAAGTCTCCATGAGCAAAAACTGCAGATTTGTTGGTGTTGAAGCCACACTACTGGGACATCAATAGCTTTTGTTTTACTCCATTTTAAAAGACGTGATATATGTGGTGAGTACTGTTTGTAGATTGCTGTTTTATTATTATTATTATTATTATTACTATTATTATGATTATTATTATGGGGGGTCTTTTTCTTTTTCAGGTATTTCAAATGTGCCTGCTAATATAATGCACATGCATCATTATCAGAATTAATCCTCGTGTGTCTATTGTGGTGAGATTTTTTTAAGGCTATTTCAGGATCTCTGCTCTTAACTGATATTTGAACACATTCTGTAGGACTGCTATTACTTAATTTATTTAAATAGTATTGTATGCAGACTGCAATTGTTTTTTTTTTCAAATTGTAAATAGAGATTTAATGAAGGTAATTGAAACAGTGCTGCCTTTCATGCACTGAGTGTAAAAATGAGAAGTAAAAGACAGAACTCTGGAGGAAAGAAAATGTACAGATGTCTGAGGGTGTACTGAGATACAGTATTATGTGTCATATCACCCAGTCCAGCTGACGTGTAATTCTGTACTCACTAGATGGAGCCAGTGCTCTGATTTGGTTCCTGATGAGTGACTAATCCAAGGTTCTGTATGGACCCAGTGTGTGTGTTCGCAGACATGCAAATGAAATGTTAACATCACACAGTTGTACAGAGAGGAGGGGGAAGGGAGCAGCATGATGTACAACTGTAATTTGGCTGAATAGCAACCCTTGAAATTGCTTTGCTTTATCAAAACTGATGCCACACTTCCCATCCCCTCCACTGGCAGACACTAATGACCAATGGCTAATAAGTGGAAACAAGCATGGCCTGTTTCTTTCCTTTTCTTTGATACAAATACAGATAATTTTAAACAGAACTATCGTCACTAGTGTTACAAATGATTAGCTGCGGCTGTTTAAAGAAACTTTATTCAATCTCTGTATTTTTTTAAATTTTCGATAAAAAAAGGTAAATAGAAAATTTCTAACAGCTGAATTAACGGCATTTTATTTTTGACCAGCGTTAAATTTCAGGTTGAGTTTCACTGAAGAAAGTGTGAGACGATTTATAATTAAATATAAATAATTAAATGTTTCTCTCACTCTCTCCAATTAAATAAATAACTAAATAAATATACATGTGTGTGTGTATATATATATATATATATATATATGTATATATATATATATATATATATTACAGCACATCAATATAAAATGCAGTAAACAGTAATAAATGAAACAAATTCTTTGACTTAAAAAATATAGTCTCAGGTACCTAAGACTATTGCACAATTATCCAATCCACCAATCATGCAAAAGAAGCACAGAGAACTATGCATATACAGGTCACATGTTCACCTCCAATATTATGGGAAAAAAATTCAGTAGCTTTGACAGTGGCATGGTTGTTGGTGTCAATTGAGTTGGTTTGAATATTTCAAATCAAATAGCTCATCAACTATCTAGGATTTTCCCACTTAGGGATTACACAGAGTGGTGTGGAGAAAAAACCCACGCAAGTAAATTATAAAATATTACACATGCTAAACAGACTTTATGCACTTTAGAACATTGTGCTGCTACTTTGTTTAAGCATTATTGCACTTGACTTTTATTCACTTCACTTACTGCACTTTACTTCAGTCACTGATAGATACTTTAAAGCTGGCTTTTATATATTTATTATTTATTAATTTAAGTATAGAAAATAGCACTGCAAGTGGTTGGTCTCTCAGGTTCCTTCACAATCCTTCAGCTCCATCATACCACAGCTCCTCTGTGCTTGCTTCGCCAGCGTCCTGCATCAGGACGTTGACCATGGTTGAGCTGGGGCAGCATCGGTTCCGACTCCAAGCGTGTCGGTCCACAGCACTACTTTGCTTGCTGGCAGCTCAGGATGTCGGAAGCAGTGACCAGCTTGCCACGTTGGTAGAGAACCTTTTTTTTCATTCTTCTTTATGTACAGGTTTATGTATGTACAAAGACCTTTGACAAATAAATTAATCTTGAAATACTCAAACAAGCATGTTTATAACACCAACAACCATGTCCCGGTCATCACTATCACATTTTCCTCAAACTTCTGTTTGACATAAACCTTACTGGAAGCTCTAGACTTGTATGCATTGCACTGCTATGACATGATTGTTAGATAACTGCATGAGTAAGTGGGCGTAAAAAATAAAGTGAGCATATTTCACTCTCTGTATAGTTGTGTATCTGAGATGTCAAGCTCTCTTTCCACATTTTGTGTTCATCCACATCGTACCCTGATTCGATTTCTTTTTATGTTCTAATAAATATAATTCTACAGGAAAAAAACAAACAAACTTGACTCCCATATTCACACTCCTATGAGCCTCATGTTCCTCAGTAAGATGCTTGACATAAACAGGACTAGCTGTGCCCATGGTTCAGTCCTGTTTGAGCACTTTTAATGGTAAACTTCTAGTCCAAGAGAACAGAACAGAAGCCATGCTGTATGTGTGACAGCAGGGAGACAAAAGGCAAGACACGGTAGGAAGGAAGGACGGAAGGAAGAACGAAGGATAAACAGAAGGGTTAGAAAGTGAGAAGGAGTGAGGAAAGGGGAGGGAGAGAGTGGCAGCAGTCTCCTGTATTTTTATAAGAGGGCATCAGAGCATGTCAAGCCAGGGCATCCAGCCAGGAGTAAGCTAATGGGCAAAGCACGAGCGGCTGTGACTAAAGTAGCAGCGACAGATGCCATTATCTCAGCCTCATGCAGATACAATGCGCAGGACAGCACAGTCAGGCCCTTGGACAGGCTCAGCCTCTGAACGAGGTGTGTGTGTGTGTGTGTGTGTGTGTGTGTGTGTGTGTGTGTGTGTGTGTGTGTGTGTTCTCTCATGCTTGTTTAAACTTAATGGAACACGATGGAGAAGTACTGGATAATCGCTAGCACAAGGATGTCCTGTTCCCCTTGTCTGAACCTGTCCACATTCAGTGCCTCCAAGTGAAGCTGCCTGAGTGTGCGACTGCGTATACACACTCTAGTTCCAGCTAGAGGCACAGGATTCTGCTTACCCGTCTCTCATTGCCTATTCACGAGGATCATGAAAAATATTGCATGCTCTGTGCTCTCATCAGACTCAGCTTTAAAATATACCCTTCTCGCTTCACCGGGGATGTTCTGGTCATAGATGGGGTTAAAAAAAAAAAGAAATTGGGAGTGTACGGTGTGTGTTGGAGTCCAGTGGGTTTAGACAGAACCCGAGTTGTTAGACAGTGTTTTTCTGGGTGTAACAAATGTGAAGCATGCTCAGTGTGGTGCAGCCGTGTGGGGCAGTACGATCTAGTTCAGGGATGGTTGTTGACAGTGGATTGTCACTCTTCAAGTCATTTGGCTTTCTCAAGTCAGATGCGAAACTGCTAAAGCTCTGAAATGGGAGGAGGGGCTGGAGCGAAGTGACACGCTTGTAAGTGTCTTTTCCTTTGTAATCTGCATACAAGGTTGTATTTCCTTATTGTGCATTTTTGATTTATTCTTTTATTCCAAGCGTCTGTTTCTCTATAATTTGACAAGTACAATGTAACTTAAATTGTTCAGCTTGTGAAAAACTTGTATTTGCATATGGAACGTGTTTAATTTATAACCACATGTAGTCTATAAAGCTATAACTAAATACATGATTGCGATTACTCTGAAGTGAAACATTTACTGGAAAATAGTATTTTTCATCTGAGAACATTCTCATAAGCATTTTTCTTTTGTGTTCACTGAACAGAACGTATTTAACCAAGAAAATTCCTCTAAGGTTTGTACTGGCCTAAAATGAAGGCCAACTCTATTTGACCATGTTAGATTAGAATTGATATTGTTTAGGATCTTCAGTAATGTCTCATGAGCCTTTAAAGATATGCAAATACGTACTATATATAGTGTACAAATATACATATATTGAGCTGGGGAAAAGACAGATGTAACATTAAGTGATGGAGCCCCAGGCAACTAAATTAATTACCATTATTTTCCCCCAAAACAAGTAAATGCTTCAGTAGAAATGGTAACATCATTGGGAAAGTTTTATCAAATCAATTCCAACTTTGTGTTTAGAGTTAAATTTGAAATAACACTTTCTAATTCAAATGGCTTTAGTCTGTTCCATGCTACAATTCCTCTTCTTCTTCTTCTTCTTCTTCTTCTTCTTCTTCTTCTTCTTCTTCTTCTTCTTCTTCTAAAACCCATTTTGTTATCCTGTATGTAATAAATTAAAACTGTGCTAAAATCACTGCCACATACATCTTTAAACCAGGGTCGTATTACATGACTTTTATCTTCATTATAGTATATCCCTGATTCGGAGGCAGGTTTGGCTGCAGTGGTGCTCCTCAGTGAAGGACAAATTAATGAATTTGGTAAAGTAGTAGGAGTGGCTTTAAATTTAAACAATATTTAAAATTAAATAAAAGTGTATAGACATAGAAAGGCTGCAGTTACTCCTTTCATTTGTGTGTGTGCCGATGCAAACAGTGACATCTGCAAGCTTTAGCATCTCTCTGTTTGGGCTACTCTCTTCCCCCCCCCCCCCCCCAAATTATTTCCAAATATGTTCACTGTGTTAATTTTTTAAATTCAGCAACAAGTTAGGTAATATGCATCTCTATGTTTATTTAGTGGTAGTTCTCCTGTCATTTACAGGCTTGTTTCAATAGATTGTTTGATGGCTGAAAACCAATCAGAAATATCCTGACGGCTGATCATTTGAAACGTGTTATAGTCCATGTAAGTGTTTTAGAGTTAGGAAATATTTTGACCACTAGATGCAGCTACAGAGTGCATTTCTATAGAGAGCGCTGTCACGAGAGAACACATGCACTGAGGTGATAAAGTAAAGCATTATTCACACCAGCAGGTACAGTATATTGCTCAATAATCCACAAATACAGCTGAACAGAATCCATTTGTTCTCCAGACTGCATTCAAGAAACCATGTAAGCTGATGAGCATGTAGATTTTTCTGTCATGGTTTGTAAATAGCAGCTCAAACAACACAATTCCCAGTGTACTAGCATTTTAAAGACAATTAGCAAATCTATCTTAAGATAGGAACCAAACAGCTGGCAAACACAAAATGAAATTCTGTGATGTATGGATTTCTATTCTTTCTCTCTTTTTCACCTTGAGGATCCAGAATAGAAAAAAGCCCAGTTTCCTCAGTCAGGAAACAATATTGAAGCTCAATTAAAGCACCATCAGAATAAAAAGAAAGGGTTCAATTATCAGAACAATAATGAATGTCTTGTTCCCGCAATTTGTCTCAACATAAGGAAATATTCTGTACCATGTCTAAGAAATGCATCACAGGGGTGTAACCAGATCTTTTACAGTGGGGCAACCAAGCTAAACCCAATTATTTTATTGGGAAACAATTTACACCAGCCTAAAATAAAAATAAAAAAATCCTACAACACACACACACACACACACACATATAT
>JBCNYH010000001.1:19656245-19674627 GCA_039654325.1 Tandanus tandanus
CACACACACACACACACACACACACACACACACACACACACACACACACACACAAAACCATTCACACTCACAACTAGTGGCAATTTTGAGTAGCCAATTAGCCTTATGTGCATTTCTTTGGACTGTGGGACTCGAAGTTAGGAACTTCTTTGCTGTGAGGCACATGTGATAATCACTATGCCCCTCAGTAAGGCGTGCAGACCATAAATTGCAAATTAAAGTTAATAACATGTAATGTATGGTGGCACAGTGGCGCAGTGGTTAACACGTACGCCTCACAGCAAAAAGGCCTGGGTTCGATTTACGGGCTCAGGCGTTTTTGTGTGGAGTTTGCATGTTCTCCCAGTTCTTGCGTGGGTTTCCCCCACAGTCCAAAAACATGCACATTAGGCTAATTGGCTAATCGCCCCTAGGTGTGAGTGGGAGTGTGAATGGTTGTGTGAATATTGCCCTGCGATGGCTTGGTGAGCCATCCAGGATCGCCCAGAGTCTGCTAAGATGGGCACCAGCCTCCCCGTGACCCTTATTAGGATTAAGCGGCTTAGAAAATGAATGAATGGATGAATGAACTTGTAATGTTCACAAGAAGGTAATTTGAGAAAAAGATCTAACACAACATTAGGGAACAATATATTTATTACTGAAGTGGTCATTTTGTTTTAACAAGAAACTTACACAACAGCAGGGTTAAACTTAATCCTTCCAGCCTTTTTTATGTAGCTTCAACGATGGTCCCAAGCAAAATGTTAGCCCTGGTACGTGATGCCAGCATCTTATGTGCTCACTGCTAGTGCTACTAGCAAACGAGCCATACAATTTACTAGCAGGCTTACTAGCTTCCAGACTGATAAACTGCTTAACAGAAAGTAACTTTGTCTATATTAGTGACCTGGCAAAAGTGAAACAAGTGTAACAGTTCAAGCATTACACTGTCCCATTTTACATGATAAATAGCTATTGTTAGCTTAGGTTCTTTTCACAGCAGAGCATCTGATAAGTGCAGGCCATGTTTATGCAAGGATGATCCACATGCAACTGATTATTATTATTATTTTTATTATTTTATATTTCACATTCTCCTTCATGCTTGTTTCATGCTGGTTTCATGCCATGATTATCAGTAGTGTCCTGAGCAAGTGAATGATGGAGTAGTAATGAAGACCTTTTGTTTGAACTAAGAAGACAATATGGGGAGTATCATAATCTCATTTATGAGTTGATCCTTGGCAATTAGAAATAAAGCATAACAGGTGATGTAGGCACTCAGTTCATGGAACTGACTGATACCAGAGGAGAACAGAGACTCACTGTGACATTTGAGGCTGTTGTGCTGGCTTTTTGTGGTTGTCATCTATTCTGAGATGTCAAAGCCAGTGAAGTCCTTGTTTGATTGATTAGGTAATCACTTTCATGTGCAAAATTTCACAACAAACAAGACAAATCCAAATTTATTTTGTACTGAATTTCATTCTTGAGTTGACTTAAGGACACAAGTTTTTAACAACCTACTAACCAACTGTTTAATCATTTAATGCCATCAGAAATTCATTCATTCATTTTCTGAACTGCTTAATACTAATTAGGGTCGTGGGGAGGCTGGCACCCATCTCAGCCGACTCTGGGCGAGGGCAGAGTACACCCTGGACAGCTCACCAGGCCATCACAGGCAAACAGAAATGTTCATATAAATATAATAAACACAATCACTGAAAATGTTCTCAAAATTCCAGCGCACTAAATTCACATCAACACTAGGCCATTTCATATCCATGCTACACTGTAGACAGCCGATTTAAAAGGATACTGTTTGTCTATACAATTAATTTTCTTTCTCTAATAGGAGTTCTGCAGTAGCCTCCAAGATTTACACACCAGTTTCCAGTGGGAGAAGATAGAAGGACTGGCAGGGGCCTTGCATTTTGTGCAGCACCTGCAGCAATCCCTGAGATAAAGACTGAAGCCTCTTTCCACTGTGTGATTATGGCACACTTTTAATATTATTACTCCTCATGCTGTACAGGATGACCCCAAAAAAATCTTGTCCCAATTCTATAACAGAATGTGATAATATGTATTTTCATGTCATTATATGATACAGATCCTCTAACTAGCAAGCTATAATTAAAGAAAATGATTGCATTATCAATCAGCGGGATCCAGACTTGTGCAGAAAACAGGGTTGCATTAACAGGAACATTCTTCAATGGGAGCTTGAGGTAATAAGACATTTTTTCTGTCGTTTCGTATGTTTTGGTGATGTTTCACTACTGTCACCACTGTATTTGTTGCTGTTTTGTGAGTTTTAAGTACTCCTATGCTGTCCTCCTGCTGGTGGTTTTTAGACAGCCATTTTGTCACACCTGGGGATTTTAATCAACAGTTTCTGACACGGCCACAACTTTGTCATTGTAACATGTCGCATTATTTACTCGAAGACCACTGATCTCATCCTACATCCAAATAATTTCTTTATAATATGTATTTCAGGGTGAAAAGAGTAAAAGAAATGTGCAGACTGTGGGACTGTGACTGTGCTCTACATAAAACTCCCTGAATCACAGCCCAAACTGGAATAAAGGAAGAGTAGCCGATATAATGTAGTCTTAAATTCTCTGAATTAAAATTCATAAATGAATAATGGAGTTAAATTTAAATTTTCGATAGTTCCTGATTTACACAACAGAAAATCCACCAAATGTGTAACAGTGACAAACTTCATTTATTCAAGATCCTCCTGTCAAGCACATTCTGAACAAATCTTCCAAAGCTAGCTCATCTCCGCTTCGGTTTATGACAGCATGCTAGGCCCAGCTATGCCTGAGGCCGCAGTAGTGTGTAGGCCTAAGCTGAGGTGTTTTGCTGAGGGCACCAGGTGCTGCCAGCACGGCTCAGGCTGCTGGTCCAATGTATGCTGTCAGCAGAGATAGCTGTCAGGCCTGGAGAGACAGACACTGCTTGAAGCTTGAGAGTGAACCTTTCTAACTGGAAGGTGCTCAAAGGCGTTTGGGGAGACATTTGTGAAATATCTGGCTATGGTTGTTCTCTGTTATTGGTTATACAGTATTTTGATGATATTTACTTTTTGCTATTGTTTATTTAACTTTTAATAATTAATGGAATAGGGGTATCATGGGAAAACCTCTCTAAAGCTGCTGTGGCTGAACACTAGACTTTTCATCAAAACATTTCTTTGCTGTACATAACTTGCTTTGACTGTCCCCACTTTAAGCACAAAATATTTCTATAAATGCCATACTACTTACTAGACATCCAGTAAAGATCATGTAAGGTAAATAAGCAGCCAGTTTAACAATACGTCTCTAAAACCTAAAAGCCTTAAGCGTTAGCGGTTAGCTTTAACTTATGAGTGAAAAATTTTATTTCCTACATTCTGGTGAGCATTTATGCATGTGATCCTTCAGGATTTCATTTACATGTGTTGTCAAGCAACACAAAGTTTCTTGATCACAGGTAAGATAAGATAGCTGGCTACCTACCTACTTACTTTCATGCCTAATGTACAAGCCATTTTTTAATCAGACACAAGTAAAAGCTATCTATAATGCAAACCACTTTTAATTATAGAGGTAAAAGCTAGCAAGAACCCTTCAGCATACATGGGTCGGGTAGATAAACAGAATACTTGGGTAGATAAACAGAATACAACAAATGTTGGTACAACGGTACCAACATTTGTTGACCACCTTCCAAAAAAATCCAGTTTAATCCCATTTTCTACTGAGTTGACCAATCACAGTTCTTTCCGACTTCCTGATAACTTGATTACCTGATTACACTGAATGTTTGACTATGATGCTGCAACAGTAGAAGTAATTTAGAAATTATTTCCATGTGTGATACCAGTTGGTAGCTGCTCAGACTAAGATGGATTTTTTTTAGCAAGCTTGCTAGCTAAATAAATATACATTATATACATTATCTTACCCAAATGCAGGCTTATTAGGCTCCTTTTGTTTATCATACATGGAAACATGAGTTGTAGATGGGGTATGACCTGGCTATGAGCAGTCAATATTTAATGACCTGCCAACAGAGTTTTTAGACTGATAGTATTCTTTGCCGAGGACACCAATATGAGAATGCATTCACTGATAGAGGCTTCACATCGCTTATGTAAGTCGCTCTGGATAAAGGCGCCTGTGAAATGCCGTAAATGTAAATTGTAAATAATTTTCTGTTATAGATTTTGTGATTTCAATTTAACATACTGTGCTGCAAACCCTTATGCATTGAGCATGTGACACATTCAGATGAACACTATCACGCTTCAAACACCATCACGTTTTAAACACAGAGCACCAATAAATGAATGAAAACATCTTACCTGTCACTTTACACCAACAGCAGCAGCATCAGTGAACTACAGAGAGTCAATTGGACACAAGGATTGAGATTAAATGAAGGGGGGTGGCACAGTGATGTAGTAGTTAGCACATCTGCCTCACAGCAAGTAAGTCCTGGGTTCGAGCCCCGGCAATGACGTTTTTTTGTGTGGAGTTTTGATGTTCTCCCTGTGCTTGCATGTGTTTCCTCCAGGTACTACGGTTTCCTCCTACAATTAGCATTCTAGGCTTTATTTACAAACTTTATTTATATTCATTCATCCATATTGCTTTATCCTTTATTAGGTATCTGGGAGGCTGGAGCCCATCCCAGCCGACTCCAGGCGAAAGCAGGGTACACCCTGAACAGCTTGATGGAGCATCACAGGGCCAACACAGACACACAACCATTCACAAAAGAAGCAGTTGAGAATAGCTAATTAGCTGAATATACATTTCTTTGAACTATGGGAGAAAACTGAAGCACCCAGTGGAAACCTATATAAGCACGGGGAGAAGATACAAACTTCACACAAAAATGCCCTTGCTGGGTATAGGGCTCGAACCCAGGACCTTTATGCTGTGAGGCAAAGTGCTGATTACTACGCCACCATGCCACCCGCAATGAGTAAATGAGCTGGAAAAATACTTTTTATTTTATTTTATTTCAAGCAGTAACGCAACATAATGTGAATATGGGGGTGTTTTTTTTCTATACTCACTGTATTTTCCTTCATGGAAATTTTAAGGTTTTTCAGCACTTTTGTTTTTACAGTGAGATGGCAGTGGAAAGTGTTGTAGTTTTAAAATTTTAACCAAAAACAAAAAATTCAAAACATTTTTAATCATTCATAGATGTAATTTTCATGTAGCCCATGTACTACTCTGCTCATTCTTTTTAAATAGTTTATTTGTCAGTTATTTCTGCTTGTAATGCTTAAAGGTTTGGTACATGTCAAATGATGTTTATAAAAGGTGAATAGAGAAAAAGCTATATTTATTAAAAATATTAAACAAAATAAGAATCAATGTGGTATGTTTAAAGAGTGATGAAGGATCACACTTCCTAATTCCTTTTTAAGGTAAGCCATTTTCGCATTTGGTCACATTTGTATATGTCCCCTTATTTACCCGGGAGAGGGTGGGTGTGAGGGGGATGCTGACCTTTACAAGCAGAGACGGTGTCTGAGAGCCAGCACTGCTCTCTGCATCTTAATGGCCACTAAACAGCCACCACGCCACCCCAGTGATATTTGCCTAAATACATGAGCAAAATACTTATCAGATGTATTTATAGAGAGAAAGAGGTCACCAAAACCTGATACTAGCCAGTATATGTGCAGTGTTGTTAATGATATGACCAGCAGTTTGAAGTGGATACTCCTTTAGGATTTTCAGTCATGATATTTATTTTTTACTAAAATGATTGAGGGCGAAAAAAAACGAGTTGCTTAAAATGATGAAATGCAGAATATTTTAGTTTCTTTTGTAGCTGTAATACATTTTAAAATCTTGGTTTTAAGCAATATGTAATCTTCAGATGATAATTATTCATACTGTATTGTTAAAGAACTAGGAAGTAGGAGACTTTTAATTACCATATGCAAAGGTTTCATTTATTGCCCTAACATTGAAACTCTAATAAAAAATTTAAAATAAACAACAACAACAACAATAATAATAATAATTATTATTATTAATAATATTATGATAACAATAATAACAACAACAACAACAACAATAATAATAATAACAATAATAACAGCAATAATAATAATAATAATAATAATAATAACAATAATAACAGCAACAATAGTAATAATAATAATAATAATAATAATAATAATAATAATAGTAATAATGATAATAATAATAATAATAATAATAATAATAGCAATAATGATAAAATATTGATTAGCCTTCAGGTTTTCAGTATTTGGTAGTGTCTCCAACATTTCCTCAAACTAAAATAGACTTATCTAGAATTACATGCCATAAAGCTACACAAAATATCTCTTACTACCAAAGAGAGTGTGTGTGCGGCGGGAAAATAATATAATTTTACAATTAAAACAGTAAGTAAATTGACATTTCCCCCCAAGTTTTTATTGAACCCTTCAATTAGTTCAGGGGAAATTAAGTCAGAAGTCTCAGGAAAGAGCTGAATAGACATCACCTGTGAGATCACAACAGATCACATGATCTCAGTATAAATACACCTCTTTCTGCATGGATTAGGGTTTGTTATGGAAGAATGTGAATCTTGCAGCATCATGACGCTATTTATCCTTCTTTATATGTTGTTATAAGTTCTAGACATACAAAAGGGGTTTTCGTTAAGAACCACAGGTAAATGTAGTATGCTAAGTTAGTGAAAACTTTTTTCATGCTTGTCCAGCTATATAACTGAGGATGGACTGAGAGTTGTCTCTCTGTTTAGGTTCTGGTGAAAAAACCTTGTTGGTCTGGCTGTCTCATAAACCTGATATGTTCTCTTTGTGCCCAGAGCCAACCTCGTGCTAATGTTTCCCTTGCCTAGCTTCATACACTGAAGCAGGGATGGATCACGAATGCATGAATTTGTCTAGACGGCTCACTGCATAACTTCTGAATGTATCAAATCCTGACAACCAATTCTAGGCCAGTAAATCTATTCCTGGGGGTATCTGTGTACCTTTGCAAAAAAAAAAAAAAAGAAAAAAGAGAAAAAAATAAGCAGATCCCTTTAGCGAGCAAATATGTTGCTACCATCTTTTCCGTTATATCTTTTTCCCCCCTCTTCCCCTACCCAATTGTTTATGTGGAAGCAACTGACACACATGCCTTTAAAAAGTATTTATAGAGATTTAAAGGATTGCTGACTGATTTCATATAAGCAAAATGTGTGTATGGGTCGTGGGTTGTTTGAAAGCTTAATATTTAGGTGTGTTATGGAGTGTACATGTATAGCATTTCACTTAGTGGTTTGTCAGATTGGGTTTAATAATCAGTTGTAACATCACTTTGCAGTGTTTTTTTTAACCATGCACTGTATTTAAATAAAATTTGTGAAAAGGCAGACAAGGCATTTGGGCTTATTTTGTTTGGTTTTCTCTTGGAAGTGGAATAAAAGTAATGCCTTGCCACCATTTCTTATTTCGCAAACATTCACACTCCATTTTGTACTCATTAATTATGCAGTAAAGAAAAAGCTGCAATGTAGAGAAACAAGGGAAGGTGAAAATGAAGAGTTCGGTTTCTTTCTCATTGAATATTCATAAAAGATCCATTTTAGCTGCTTATGGGCGTAGTTGTTTGTTCCAGTTTTGCGCAATCACTTCCCGTATCGTGAAGCTGTTAGCTAGAAGGAAATCAACAAATCCACAAGAACAGAAAGGTGTCGAACCTCCTGGCAAACAGAAGCAAGGTGTCTGATGTGCACTATGGATGATATTAAAAAAAAGTACTATTTAACTCCACCCTTACCCAACCCTCTGTCAAAAGCATTGATATTGTGTGAATGTTATTTGTTTGAAGTCAGCGATGTGCTACATTTCTCTGCTGAGACTCCGAAGAACTGACAAACATTGTACAGCACATTTCACATTTCTACTCCAAGCCAGTAATACTCATTAACATTAGTTAGCAATGAATGCCACCATTTTTCACTTTTGAAGGAAGCCTAAAAGCACTTAAGCATAATTATTCCTCCATAAGCCAGACCGTGTGGAACACAGCAGTGCTTAATTCTTCACGGGTACAACAGCTCACAAAAATTAGAAATCACCGCTGTATTTTCTATATATTCTTTATTTTATTTTATTTTTGTATTTTTTTTCTTGGACAGATTTCACAAGCTGTTGCCTTACTCCATCACATGCTGTAATAATTGGCCCAGGTTTGCTGCAATTTGCAGCTGGTGCATTAAAATGCACCTTTAAGGGGGTTGGAAATGTCTTTTCCGAAGTCAAATTATCATTTCCTCTTTTAATTTATTTATTTACGTTCTTATTCATTTATTTGTCAACCCACTTAAAACTCTTCATCCTCAGGATGAGGTCAGACATAGCTTTTTATTTGCTTGTGAAGATTTGTCGCTCCTGCTAACCCTTAAGAACTATCTGTAGGGGGTCACGGACCTCTCTGATAATTTCACGTTATCTTTCTCTCCATTCTTTCTGACCTCCAGCTTGTCATCCTGCCAAAGCCAGACCTGTCTGTTCTCTTCTTCTTTATTAGAGTTCTTTTCTTCCCTTGAGAACAAGTGAAATCACTGAAAGTAGGTGGTCATTTTAAAAAATGTTCTCCCTGACAAGCTGTCTAGGAAACTAAACAGTGGGTAATTTTTATCTGGCTTCAGAAGGTACTTGTTCTCAGGTATTACTCTAGTTTCATGGTCATAAGCTAGCCGCTCTTTGAAACATCCTCTCCATCGCCATGCCTCTCTCCTTGTGTCCTCTACAAAGTTTTAAACAGCCGTGGTTGTTAAGGAGACACAGCGGTGCTGGATCTCAGTGAGCACTTGTATCTTTTCTCTGTTTGCGTGGACGAGAGCATGAGACGCTTTGAAACGTAATCTGCCTTAGGTCTGAAACCCTCTTTCCACATGAAGCACATTGCTGGTAATCCAGAAAGCACGATTCGTGTGCGAGGGACTGGAACTAATGAAGACAACTGTTCAATTATTGGCCCAATTAATACAAGTGCCTGGAAGCACAGCCACCCTGAAGAGAGAGAGTGAGCACTGTGTTGTCGCCCAGCATAAACTCAATTACGATGCTCATTCAAAACAAAATCTCAGTGCTTAACTACTAATGCTGTTTCTATATCTGACTGGTTTAAGTGTGTAACAGGGGTTTGTGAACATACAAACTAAAATCCAGCATTGCTATGGGTAACGTAGGAAAACTTATAAGTGACGTATCTCAAGGGAAGATGAATCCTCTGGTCCGAGCCCCAGGTGGCACCTAGAAGCTCTTTGTGAGTTAGTCAGTTATCTGAACGCTTTGGCCAAAATGGCTGAGCAAAAAGGATGATTTTCCTTCATATTATTTATGTATTTGCAGTAGCAGTATTGATTTAGACTTGTCTCGATCCATCCCCTTGCTGCCCCTGATTCCTGTTTGGTCAATGAGTTGGAGGTGTTTACAGTATGCAATGACTCCTGAGGGTACACAAGAATCTTCTTCTATTTTCTTTTTTTTTTTTTTTTTTTCAGACTCCACTGAGGTTTAGCTGCACGCCAGTAGTGAAGAAGGGTTGTTTATAATTATGTCTCCTCTACCACAGATGGGACTTCCTGTGAACCTCTCAGCCCAATTAAGCCAAGGTTTCCTTGCCCAGCTTTACTCACTGCTTGGTCGCCTCTGGCATGCATATCTAAAAAGCGTCATGTAGTCAGCACCCCATGTGGCCACTCGCTAGTACTGCAATGCTGCTACCATGCTAAGGGAGACGTTCAGCACCTTTTAGCCCAAAGGGACTGCTTCACACTGATTAAAGATTAAAGGTAGCAAACACATGCATGCTTGCGTGCACGCGCACACACACACACACACACACACACACACACACACACACACACACACACACACACACACAGCTAAAAAAGAACATAATTATTTCCTTCCAAATTAAATTAAAAAGTGCTACCACAGGAGAGTTTGGTCTAATTATTTCATTTAACTGTAAAGAAGGCCCTTGAGGATATTTTTTGAATTTTCTTTAGCGTACACTTTTGTTCTTCATTTGGTGAAGCAATTTTTAAGTCTTCATCAACAAAATGTTTTGAATATGATTTATTATTGGGTGAAAGCAATGCACAAAATGGCACCATTACAATAAACTAACAGATAAATAATGAGAGTGTCCAGTAAGTTTGAACTAGTATTCAATAAGTGCAGTTAACGATTTAATATGAAGAAGATTATGGGAAGGAAGGTTACTTTAAAATGAGCTCTGGTAAGCGCTGTGATCAGTAAAATAATGTTAAAGAAACAAAAATGTCATATATTAAGTAGAATTGTGTGTGTGTGTGCATGTGTGTGATTACCCCCAGTCATGTAATAAGCAAACAGCGCATATGCTGAGAAATAATATGTATTAAGGGAGCACAAATATCCTAAAGGCAATCACGGTGGTCTCATTAATCTTTTTTTTTTTTTTTTTTTTTTTTTTTTTTTCTTTCCAGAAGAACCGTATCTCCTGGTTCCTTAACTACAATAGACACCTGGATTCACAAAAAATTTTTTCTTTGGTAAACGCTGCAGACAAGATGAACTTGTATGAGCAAGGTAGCTATACTAAGCAATAACCGCAATGATGTCAGTAATCATATGTGTTTGCGGCACGGTGTTTCATCACCTGCCCAGTGCAGCGTCTTGTTAGACGACAAATGACTCTTAATAAAGAATATTCCCTCCCCACCGCTGCCTTTCCGTGCCCCACCCCCAGCTTTAGAAGCCCCATTACTGTGATGCCGGCTGCGGGATTGGGCGGTGCGGCAGTGAGATTGATTACCCTGTACAATCTCGGGACTGCCAATGTGTCTCCAGGGTGAAAGATCTGCCCAATGCTCTCTCTCTCTCCCTCTCTTTCTCTTTCTCATTCTGCCCCTCTTCCTCTTCCTCCTCCTCTGTAGCCTGGCAGACAGAGGCAGCGGGGGATGATAGTAAGTCAGGGTTGTAGACAGGGCTGCTTCTACAATGCGTGCACTTGTTCACCATATGTCACAGCAAAGGGGGCACACACACACACGCACACACACAAAACACAGTCCGAGCAGGGACAGGGTGGAAAAACAGACAGAGTGATGCAGGGAAACAGGGAGAAAAATTTAGGGCTGGATCTGCTCTAAGTAAATCAGTAAGAACCTGTGTGTGTGTTTTGTCTTCCTGTTTGATTTCCTGGCTGCTGTTTAAGTGTCTGTGTTTGGCTCCTTCCTGTGATTGTGGCTCCTGTTGTTTAAGTCAGAGTTTATGATAATGCAGCACAGCGATGAGAGAGCGATGATGAAGTTTTGTCACAGAAATGGTGTTATTCGAAAGGGACGGATGGTGAGGGTGATGACAGGCCACGTTTTATGAATGCTGTGAACTGTGTCTGTCTTGCCCCCACTCAAACACCTCACTCCAAACTAGTGTTGACAGCTACCACCTTTACACCCAGATGTGGCAGCTTCTCCTCTCCCCATTATGCAGGCCCCAAAGAAGACCCTTCATATCAAATGAGGAGAAAGGAACAAAGAGCAGAGCCTCTGACAGTGTAATTATCAACTTGTGAATCAGTTTTTACTCTCTGCGATAAAGAACTTTGATTTACTCTCTATGTGTCTGGCACTGCCTTTAGCACTGGGATATAATTCAGAGAGGACTCTCTGAGGAAGAATATTTAGCCATGACAACAATGCATTCCCAAGGTCAGGGTCGATCATATGAGGTGTTTACCGCAATCCTGGCAGTGAGATGTAATGCTGGAGCTGAACACTGGAGGATGATGCAATACTCCTAGAAAGATTGCAGATACCTTTAGGCAAACAGTGTAACTCCTGTCTCTCCCTTTCACTCTCTGTTTCTCTCGCTTTCTGTCTTTCTTTCTCCACCTTCCTCAGATCCCTCATTAATTGGAACAGCAGGCCTGGTCCAGCTCTTCTCTTCTATTCCACCCTCTGACATGGTGAAGTAGAGGGCTTCGGGAACGTGGTCAGTGTTTATCGTCATATACCTTGTCTTGTTCCCAAAGTTTCATACTCATTCCTTGTCCAGCACAGAATTCTAGGACTGAGTGTTAGGGTTTACTTCTTTTTGTTTCTGTGCCCTGAATTGGCTTTGAGCTGGATTAACTGTTTCCTGGTCACCTTAAATGTGGGGCAGGACTTTCACTATATTATACTTAGCTGAGGACAGGTTTTTGGATGTACGTATGTTCTCTGACTATCCCTGCCTTTTTCCAGGGAGCCTGACGTCCGGGTTGATGGCGACAGTTGCATTCTGGCTTGTTGGTATATGCACTGAAATTTTCCGTGCTTCCTCTTTTTAAATGTAATTTTAAGGTATGTACTAAATGTTGTTCCTTGCACCATTTACTCACTGTAAATTATTGGCAAAAAATAACTTGTAGCTTACCTGTGACCTCAGTCGGATTAAGGGGTTCAGCAAATGAAGGAATAAATAAGAAAATCCTTTAGGTATTTGTCAATACCACAAATACGATAAATTTATTTTTATTTTCCTTGCCACACCTTCGACATTACCCAATATCTTAGAACAACCGCAGATCTTTATATTTAAAGGGCCACTATGTAGGATTTAGGAATCATAAAATTTTTGCTCTCATTAAATCATCTCATCTCAAATTTTTGAATCATTAAAGCTTGGAATGAACTATTTATAGTTACGTAGAAAGCCATGCTGTATTGCCATTTTCTACAGTAGCCAAGTATGGACAAACCTCTAGATAGTGCCGTCCATGTTTTATGTTTCTACAGGTTGCACCATGAATCCAGAAGGAATTAAGAGAAGGAAGACAAAGAAGACTAAATTAAAACAAAGAAAAAATAATAATAAAAGGAAACCGTATTTGCTGTTGTTGCCTAATGGTAATTAACAATGATTAATTTTAAATAGGGTGGATGTTGCCGAAGGTGCAGGGAACTATTCAATACACCAAGCCCAAAGTGCACAATTGTTTTAGTGTATACACTATGTGGAAACATTAAGAAAAAATAGATTACTACAGTTTATATTCATACATTTAAACCATGACAGAGGCAGTTCAACTATCCAAGGTAATGGAAATGTGGTAGAAAAGTGAAGAGGGTGCAGGCAGGGTGGAATGGGTGGATAGAGTGTCTAGAGTGATTTGTGATAGAAGGATATCTGCCAGTCTGAAGGGAAAGCTTAATAAGACAGTAGTGAGGCCATCTATGCCGTACAGCTTGGACACGGTAGCACTGACAAAAAGACAGGAGGCGGAGCAGGAAGATGAAGATGCTACTATTTTCTCTCGGAGTGACCAGAATGGACAGAATAAGAAACAAATATGCTCGAGGTCCAGCACAGGTAAGAATGTTTGGGGATGAAGTGAAAAAGAAGGTTGCCGGAAGAAGTAGAAGGCGGCGACAGAGGCAGGACGAGTGAGCACTGTGCTTCAAGGTGAATTAAGCATTGTGTATCTAATTGTGTGTTTTGAGCCTACTCATTCAGAGTGCAGTACACTATATGTGTTCCGTAAATGTGTTTTAGCATACACTATGGAGAAAAACAAGATTTTGTATGGTTAATTTTTCCAATTTGACATGTAGTAATAATGATGCCACTGCTTCACGTGACAGTAAGTATTTGCAGGCATTATCCACTTGAAATAATGTTGTTGTCGTCATCGTCGTCTTTGTTGTGTTGTTGTTTTTTTTTTTTTTTAACATCAAGATAACAAACTAATCAGATAGTATAGTTCCCATGTACTATGTACTTCCTCATTCATTTGCCGAACTTCTTAATCCTATTAGTGTCACAGGAATGCTGGAGCCTATCCAAGCTGACACTGGGTGAAAGCAAGTTACACCCTGAACAGCTCAAGACTTGTTATCCTCTACATCACTGTGACGCCCCATAGTATATACTAATACTTATTCTTTTTCATTAAAAAAAGAAGCATGAAGTACATGGAAGTAAGCTGCAGGAACTTGATGGTTACTGTACATTCTAATACATGTTTGAAATGGTAAGGAAAGGGGCATTCATCCTACATAGTGTTTTTTTTAAATAGAGGCTGCTATGGTTTTTAGAAGAATTTATTGTGAGCATATTTGAGGGAAGAGGACCAGCTCTTTCTGGTGTGTGTGCGTGCAAGTTTGCAGTTCAGAGGTAATGAAAGGGGACAGAGAGCTTTTGGAGGGTGTCCTCTAGGCAGGATGCTTCCCCATACTCCTGCCTTGAGAAACTCAAGTGATTTTCAGTGGCTTTTTAAGACCCTTTTTGAACAGGTGCACCATTTCTAGTGGAACCGGCTCTGCCATGAAATACAAAGGACTGCTATATCCAATACATTTAGAGTCCTCCACATATACACACTTTGAACATGCATGGAGAGGGAAAACCGCACATCCACACTGAAACACATCGGCACACAATGTACCCACTTTTGGATTTCTTTCAACTGGACTATCAATGCAGCACCTATTTATATTTCTTCTTTTCTCGCTTATTTCCTCTCTCCCATCCTTTGTGTATAAGTGGTTTGAGTTAGCCATAACAGCATGAGTGAATTTAAGAACTGAAATGTATCCTCTGGGCTTTCTCCTTCTCTCTGTTGTTCTTCTAAAGCCCACTTTGTGTGTGATTTATCTTGGGATATGAAAAAGACCTGAACTTTGTCTCCTGCACTGCTGGTCCACTCAGAGGTTAAGGTCCTGAACCAGACCCCAAATACTGTATACCTAGATCCTCCAGGGATTGGCAATATTTATACACTGATCAGCCAGAACATTAACACCACCCGACTGGTCTGCAGCTAGGCAGCAACATATGCAGCTGCAATGCAGTGTGTGTTCTGACACCTTTCTATTATAGCCAGTATTAACAGTTTCTGCAGTTTGTGCTACAGTAGCTCTTTGGTGGGATCAGACCTGATGTACTAGCCTTCACTCCACATGTGCATCAGTGACCTTTGGCACCCATAACACTCTTGCTAGTTCACTGGTTGTCCTTCTTTTGGACCATCTTTGGTAGGTATTTACCACTGCATACCTGGAACACCCCACAAGACCTAATGTTTTGGAGACAAGTAGACCCAGTCGTTTATTCATCACAGTGTGGCTCTTCACTCATTCACCATGATCCTAAGAGTTGCTCATTACTCCAACTTTCAACACAATTGCTTATTCATTTTCTGCCCAATGCAAGAGACTCCTTGACAGGTGCCACTGTATCAAGATCGCCAATGTTACTCACCTCAACGTTCAGTGGGCATAATGTTTTTATTGTTATGGCTGATTAGTAATGTGAAAAAGAGTGTGGGTGCTCTTTGCTGGAGCTCTGAAATTTGGCCCTCGGTCATTATTCAACTGCATTGAGTTTAGTTTGGTGCTGGAACCAGGCTCTAAGGGTAATGGAACCATGCAAACAAACAAGTAAGCAAACAATCACGCAAGTGTGCGAGAGCAGAAGCCTGCTCTTCCATCTGGCATTTTAACATTACTGAGGATGGAGGCATGCAGAGAGGATGATAGCATTCATATCCTGAAGGCTGCTTGAGATGCACTGCTTTAGACACCCTTCCTACATTTCTCACACCAAGCGTCCAAGACGAACACACACACACACACACACACACACACACACACACACACACACACACACACACACACACACACAATCTTGTCAAAGCAAGCAGGAACTAAAGATTATAGATTCTTGTCCGCCTTCACCATCTAAAGAGCTTGGTCATTCCTGGGGCAATATGTGGCAGTATGAAATGAATCAGCTTGTGCAACGATGGAGAGAGAGATGCATGAAGGAGAGACATAAGGGGGACGAAGCTACTTTGGGAAGCATTTAGGGAGGGGAAAGTGGGTACAAACTGCCAATTTCATACTACACATGTGGATTAAGTCTCTGTCTTTGAAAAGCGCTCAGAAATGCCCATGTAGCAATTACACCCTCCTGGCTCAAGCAGGGGTGCTGGGCTGGTATTCTGACACTCGTATGCCTAGAAGTGCCCAGCCTGTGCCAGATTGTCTGCAGGTGGCATTTGTGCCTGCTTTGATACCATGCCAGAGGGGCCTCATGGGCTCTTGGCTCCCCAGTTGCCAGTTGTCAGTCCGCTGGCACCATCGTTCTCATATCAAAAATGACCCAATTAGGAGACGGCAATGTGTTCTGACAGGCACTATCTGCTCTCATAAACAGCTCTGGCTGCTCACTGTCTCTCTCTCTGGCTCTCACTTGATCTGCCTGTCTGTCTCCCTCTCTTCCTTTTTTTTTCACAGCCCCCTTTCCAAGACTCTCCTCTTTTGCCACTCTCGCTCATACTTCCGTAGCTGTGAACGTGAGTGTAGAAACAGAGTTGTTTCATTTTGACTCACCTAGCTGTGTCAGCATTGCCTGACCCGCTCCCTCTCATGCAGAGCAAGGTGCTTTTTGAACAGCGGTTTGAGTGTCAGAGCGCAGGAGGGGAGCTCGCTTTAACTAAAACCATAGTGATGTGATTAGAGGGAGCAGTGACAGGAAACATTGTTTTCCCACTGCCTGATTGTCAGCACTCATCTCTTCAGCTGACAGCCTGTATCCCCATACATCCCCTCCTCTGACTGATGTGTGCTGTGTGTGTGTGTGTGCGTGTGTGCGCGCACACGCGCATGATAGAACTCCTCATTGTCTCATACATGCCTATCAGCACCTCACTCTACCTCTAACTGTATCTTTCTCACTGTCTGTGTGTGGGCTCAAGCGAAGAGGATGGTGGAATCATTAAACATTCATCCGTCACTCACCTCACTGATAGCAGAAGCACTGGAAATCATTCTCTTTGATTCACTCCAATGTGACATGCTTCCATCACATCTCCCACTCTGCTTTCAACCTGCACATGGCTTGATATGGAGCCATTGTCATGACGTGACTAGCAGTCCACCCTGATACTATTGCTGTAATGGAAACAATCCTCAATATTTCATGTGGCTACCACCGGCAACATAAACCGACGAGCTGCTCTGGAAGTCTGTGGAGGTAGCGTTCCACTGCTCCTTCTTCCATGTCAAAGTGCTTATTCTCAGTTTGGGCACATCTCATTAAAAACAGCTTTTGAGTTTTGATTGACAGTTTCAGCTATGGACTGTTAAACATCCTGGACTGTGGAATCTGCAGGAGAGCATGCATGCTTAATAGTCTTTGCCACATTTATATAATGTGGTTTGAGCACATAATACAGTGTATATATTGCATAACCATGATTATTATGATTACTTTACAGTGCCTATTTAAAAAAATTATATTTTCTAATAAATAGCTAATAAATAGGCATTTTGTTTTATTGTCATGCTGTGATTCAGCCAACCAAATGTTGAAAATATTGCTTTTGTAAAGTTGAGGTCAACTAGGGTCCTGTAAAAAGATGGAAATCATGAAACCATTATTTAGATATTTACATATCTCTTTAATATTAAAATTTCTTACATTCCATGTCTCATCCTCATCCCCAGGTCCTCGTCCTCTTCCATTCTTTGTGGATGCCAGATCCTTTAGTGTCATGGTCCCCAAAATGTGAAATGTTCTATATCAATATGTCTGACTGCACCTTTATTGCTTCTGTTAAATCTCAGCTGAAAACTTTCCCTTTTCACCCAATATTAATCTTTTACTACACACCAAAAGTGTTTTTTCCAAAAGTCTTGGGTGCTATAAATTAGATAAATATATCGAATGGATGAATGAATATTTCTAGCCACATACTGGTAAGAAGAATTCAGACCTAAATCCTGATTTTGTTCATTTATTTAATGTCAAGAAAATTAATCATTGTATGTTTATTCAGTTTGCTTTTTTTTAATCCAAATTGATTTACAGTTCAGATAAAATACAAATAAGCAATTCAGGGATTATGGGTCTGGCTCAGGTTTTTGTTTTTTTTTTCTTCTTTTTTGGATTGGTAAACAATTATTTTTACCAAATGTTTTCAAGGGGCTTCTATTACAGTGAAAGATTTGAGATTAGAAGAATTTTAGATGTTGACCTGTTTTCAACTGTGCTGAGAGTGTCAAACTGAAATGATAATATCTGCAAATTCACATTTAAGTTTAAATTAACAAAACTTAAAGAAATGCTGATTTTCTTTGTACTTGTGTGAACATTGCTGAATACCAAATATCTGTAAATTGCCAAGCAAGTGCAAGCCACAGCTGATTTGCATGTGGAAAAAGTCCATAAAAAATGATGGTCACACAGCAGAAATGACATCAGTAAAAAAAAAAAAAAAAACATTCTTCAGTAGAGAAATAAGTCATGAAATAATACAAATGAAATTAATAAAAAAAAATAAAGTAAATAATAATAATATATATATAC
>JBCNYH010000001.1:19674727-19687213 GCA_039654325.1 Tandanus tandanus
GGTGGTCTTCTGAACCGTGTCGTCCACCAGTTTTCCTACGAATCCCACAACCGCTTCCGTAAACATGTTGACGTCATTAGAGCTGCGCCGGAACATGTTCCAGTCTGCATCATCCAGAGCGTCCTGCAGAGCGGCCGCCGATTTCTCCGTCCAGCGTGGTACCTCCCTCCGAGCCGGAACTATCTGCTTGAGCCTTTGTTTATATTTAGGCATGAGGAAGATGGCGGCGTGGTCGGACTTTCCAAACGGAGGGTGAGATAGTGCCTTGTAACTATCCCTCACTGTTGTGTAGCAGTGGTCCAGAGTCCTTTCACCCCTGGTGGGGCAGCTGATGTGCTGGTAAAAGTTTGAGGTTGGCACTGTTGAAATCCCCCACCACAATAAGCGCAGTGTCCCGGTGTTGAGTTTGGTGCTGTGTGAGTGCTTCATGGAGCTTGCATAAAGCAGTGTCCGTGTCCGCTTGAGGTGGAATATAAACAGCGCTGACTATGACCGATGTAAACTCCCGAGGTAGATAAAAAGGACGACATTTAATGGTCAGTAGTTCCAGGTTGGGTGTGCAGGAGCGAGTGAGAGGAACAATGCTCACGCTGTTGCACCAGCTACTGTTCACCATTAAGCACACGCCGCCTCCCCTTGACTTTCCCGAGTCCTGTGTTCTGTTCATGCGGTGAACCGAGAAGAACTCGGCCGGCTGGATGGCATGGTCCGGCACCGCAGGGTTCAGCCATGTCTCGGTGAAGCAGAGGAGATTGCAGTCCCGAATGTCTCTCTGGAACGCATCGGTCCCCAAGAGGCGAGTAAACCCTCTGTCTCTGCCTGAACGACGAGCCATGGAGGAATACATAGAGGAAGCACTACAACAGGGCTATATTCGTCCGTCCACCTCGCCAGCGGCCTCCAGCTTCTTTTTCGTCTCCAAGAAGGATGGGGGCTTGTGGCCATGCATTGATTACCGGGCACTTAACCAAGTCACCATCAAGTTCAGGTACCCATTACCACTGGTTCCCGCAGCCCTGGAACAGCTCCGTGGAGCAACAGTATTCAGTAAGCTGGATCTCCGTAGTGCCTATAATCTCGTGCGAATCTGTTCAGGAGACGAGTGGAAGACGGCGTTTATCACACCCAGCGGTCACTACGAATATCTGGTTATGCCATATGGGCTAGCTAACGCTCCTTCCGTATTTCAAGGTTTCATGAACGAAATCTTCCAGGACATGCTGGACAGATATGTAATCGTGTACATCGATGATATCCTCATCTTCTCTTCAGAACTTTTTACCCATGTTCGGCATGTAACCAAGGTTCTCCAACGTCTACGCCACCATCAACTTTTCCTGAAGGCCGAGAAGTGCTCCTTTCACCAGGCGACTGTATCGTTTCTGGGCTACGTGATAACTCCCCAAGGGGTCCGTATGGAGGAAGAGAAGGTCAAGGTCGTCAAAACCTGGCCCAAACCAGAGACGGTGAAAGCCCTGCAAAGATTCCTGGGATTTGCCAACTTCTACCGCCGGTTCATCAAAAACTTTAGTGCCTTGACAGCTCCTCTCACCACGCTCCTCTGTGGCAAACCCAAGACCCTAGCCTGGAACGACACAGCCAAGCTCGCCTTTCAATGCCTCAAAGAAGCATTTCTCTCTGCACCGGTACTCCATTATCCAGATCCAAATAAGTCTTTCATCGTGGAAGTAGATGCTTCAACCAGTGGAGTGGGGGCCATACTGTCGCAGCGCCAACATAAGGAGAACCGACCGCTGCCATGCACCTTCTTTTCTCGCAAACTGAGCCCTGCAGAACAGAACTATGACGTTGGGAACCGCGAGCTCCTGGCTATCAAACTAGCTCTTGAAGAATGGCACCACTGGCTAGAGGGTGCACAATATCCCTTCCAGGTCCTAACTGATCACAAGAATTTGTGCTACCTAAGAGAGGCTAAACGCTTGAACCCCCGTCAAGCTCGCTGGGCTTTGTTCTTCACGCGATTCAGCTTCACCATAAGGTACTGCCCGGGATCACGGAACACCAGAGCCGATGCCCTGTCTCGCATCCACGATCCGACTGGAGTCGGATCCGGCGCCGCCAGAAACACCACAAGGGCGTCAGTATGTACCCAGGGACCTCAGACTTCTCCTGCTACAGGCAGTACACTCCACCCCAGGTACTGGTCACCCAGGGACTACGGCTACTCTCTCCCTCCTCCAGGAGCATTATTGGTGGCCCGGGATGTCCACCATGACCAAAAGGTTCGTGGCCGGATGCGAGGCATGTAACATTTCAAAGACACCTCGACACCTCCCGGCTGGGAAGCTCCTTTCTCTGCCCATACCTAGGCTTCCATGGTCACACCTGGGGGTGGATTTCATGACGGACCTCCCACCATCCGAGGGTAACACTTGCATCCTAGTAATAGTGGACCGTTTTTCTAAGGCATGTAAGTTAATCCCCCTCCATTCCCTCCCTACAGCATCTGAAACGGCAAGGGCCCTATTTGAACACGTCTTCCGCAACTTTGGGCTACCGGAGGACGTAGTAACAGACAGGGGCCCACAGTTCACCTCAAGGTTCTGGAAGGCGTTCTTCAAACTCCTGGGGGTGACTGTCAGTTTGTCATCAGGGTATCACCCCCAAACCAACGGACAAACTGAAAGGAAGATTCAGGAGATAGGAAGATTTTTGAGAACCTTCTGCAACCGCCACCACACTACCTGGAACCAGTTCCTTCCATGGGCCGAGTATGCACAAAACTCCCTGCGTCAGCCATCCACCGGACCCCTTTCCAGTGCGTATTCGGTCAGCAACCTCCGCTCTTTCCTTGGAACAGAGAGCCAACTGATGTCCCAGCGGTAGATTAATGGTTTCGGAGGAGCGAACAAGTCTTGAGCGAGGCTCACCGACACCTCCAACACGCCGTTCTACGTGGGACTACCACGGCAGACGCAAGACGCTCCGAACCGCCCCGTTACCAGGTTGGGGAAAAGGTGTGGCTCTCATCCCAGAACATCCGACTCCAGAACGCATGCAAAAAGCTAAGTCCCCGTTTTCTTGGTCCCTTCAAAATCATTGCACAAATCAACCCAGTCACTTACAAACTAGAACTCCCTCCCACCTATAAAATACACCCCGTATTCCACGTATCACTACTGAAACCATATCACTCACCCCTGGTTTCTCCATCCACAGAGTCAGGCGAGGCAACAGAACCCCCTCCACCGCTGGCGGCGGAGGAAGGCCCCATCCACGTCGTCCGGGACCTCCTGAACTCTTCGCCAGCCATTCCATCGGAATTCCATCGCCAGCACCCCAGCCGACCAGCACCTCGTTCCCGGGGTCGCCCACGGCACTGACAGCTCCCGAACCCCAGAACGGCTCCTGGAGGGGGGGGGTACTGTTACGTCCATATCGAACTCTCTCCCTGACTCTCACACACCGCAAGCACACTGATGACACTAATCGTCATCACCTGCACCTCATTACCGGAGCTGATTGTCTTCACCATATAAACCCCCGCTAGACACACTTCAGTGTCTAGCCTCGTTGGAGATGCATGTGTTTCACTGCTACTCCTTCAAGCGTCTTGGACTCACCTTGGTTTCCGCGTTCTCTACCCGTTACGACTTCTCCCAAAGTTCTCCCGGACCCTTGGTTTATTTACCTGTTGTGTTTGTCAGTTTTGGTTCGCGCCTCGTGGCAGGTTTCCTTTTCAGACCCCGTTTTGAGTTGTTCCTGTTTTTGTGGCTCGCTGAGCCCGCGTTTTGTTTGGGAATAATAAAGTCCGCATTATTATATTCCTCTTGTCTCCAGGTGCCATCATAACACTCTACCTGATGCTATTCTATATTTAAAGCAAAAGGTCATCACACCTAATATTGAATTAGTTTATTTTTAGTTAATTGAATTAATTTATTACTGTTTACTGTGCTTTATATATTTTTTATGTAGAGATCTTTAATTTAATGTAATTATTTATATGTAAAAACAAGGCATCTTTTTTCTACACCATTCCTTTGCATGTGCCTAAAACCTTTGCACAGTACTGTATATATAATTTAACATCACCTAAATGGCCAAAATCCATCTCCAAATTACAGAAAGGGCAATTAAATGTGAAACCAAATAGAACAGAAAATTATGTGACATAAAATTAGAGAAAACTGCATATCTACTGTACCCAGGTGATCGTGGACATCAAGATCATTACGCACGAAAAAACATTTTTATTTATTTATTTATTTTTTGTGTGTGTATGTCCAGATGAATGACAGACTATAAAAATGTGCCCCAATGGTGTTGCAAAAAAGCAGGAAGTGTCCTTGCACAACTAGTTCTTTGGCACACTAGGAATTATCTGGCTCTTATTATTCTCTTGGTACCTGTTTATATGATTTGAAGTGGAACATTCAACATTTACATTAGTCTTTTTATGAATGAATTTACTCAGAAGCATAGGTAGGATGAGCGTTTTCTGAAATTATGGGATATTCATGAAAAAATCCATTCATATTCAGCTTAATGAATAAGGTCCAATACCTCTACTCCTGTATCTGCCATGATTACCATGCATTTTAATCATTTTAATGGTTGATTGGACCTCAGTGCTGGTCAGACCCAAGGTACTGCACTGCAGGTCTCTTTCAGCATGTTCCATCAAGCTACAAATGTACACACACAGTAGGCAATGGCATTCAGCCAGCTGGAATGTACACTGCTGCCATTCTGAGTGTCCCCTAGTCTCGCACTGCTGCCATTATGAGCATCCCCTAGTCTCGAGCTGCTACTTATCGGTCATCTAATGTTCTAACACACACATTACTCCTTTCTTGATCGTGTGGGCAAAAGTAAATAGAGTGCTGAGATCTTCGAAAAAGGTGTCGTCTTTATTCAGGTGTAAGAGATTAGCAGCAGGTGTTTGGCAGGATAACTAAGACGCTGGTATGGTAACATTAGCCAAGGTAGCATTAGGCAAGGAGGTAAAATTTTAAGCCCTGGGGCAAACCGTACATTGATAAAGTGTTGTTTCTGGATCAGTTCTTACTTTAGAGTGCAGAAAGCAATATGGGTATAGAGAGGAGCGTACTTGGATGAGTAATTACATTTGCTTATGTTTTTACAGGTTTTAGGTTGGGGTGAAGTGTTTCTGGCTGTGGTAGTGAGTTCCTGTGGGAGCACATCAGTGTCTGGCAGAGGCTGAGTTTGGGGCAGGTGTGAAAAGGTTGATGCACTGTGCTTGACTCGGATATGGCTGCAGTCCACCGCGTGCTAGCTGCAGGAAATACAAAGCCCAAATAACCTCTGTCACTAGGTATTAATTTGGAAGCATATTCTATCAAACAGCATTGTGCATGAAATAAGCCTTATAACCATATTAGGTAGAGCCATGTACCATTCAAGAGATTACAACTGATTTTAAAGAACATGACTATGCTGATTATTGTATTTAATCAGCATGCAACTGCAAGGCATGCCTAATGCACTAAACAACTATTATGGAAATAATAAAGCAGATTAATATTGCACTGATCCTATTTTCCAAAGGTAAAATGACAAATGATGTCTGAATACATTTCTTATGGACTTTCAAGAGTATACATGGTTTGTTCTTTTCCTTATTACCATTTCCATGCTATGTAGGAACATTAGACAAAACACGCCACTTCACCTCAGGCATGTTTTCTCAGTGTCAAGGCAATATTTCATAAACATGCAGGGGAAATGAGGGGAAAAGTGTAAGATGACTATTTGTATACACTCTTTATCCATGTCTGTGGCAGCTGAGAAAGACTGAGGCTGATTTGTACAACTCGCCATATCTCGCCTCCAAGAAGATAACTTTTCAGCTTTTACCATTATGTTATGATGTATGCTGGGCGTGCAGGTGCTTAACCCAGGCCTGAGGGAGGTGCAAGGTGCTAAGATAAAAGAGGTGTTATCACCCTCAGACAGTAATTCAACAGGACCCACGGGTCAGGCCAGTAATGTTGGCTTGAAACTGCCTGTGGATGTCGGTCTGCTTCACAGTGGTGGTCACTTCGGAGCACAACCTCACTCTACTGTGCAGAGCTTATTAGGGCCTAAACTCAGGGTAAAGGCAGCATACAAGCTGCAATGCATTGAACCACGTTTTTGCTGAAGTGAGCACAACTTTTCACTTCTTTCAGATGAGTAAAGTACTGCTGCTATGCTTATGCTTTGCTTCACATCATTCAGCTAAGATTTTGACTGGGTTTATATTGATCCATTCAATACATCATATTTTGTCAGGGGTCTATAATAATGTACACATAAAGATGTCCTGTGAAGTTTAGGTAAGCAGGTTTGACTGTGTATGCCAGATGGCTTAGTCATATTTTCTGCTACATGTTGTACCAAATAGAACAAAATACAATTTTAATAAGCCAACGTTGAATATACGAACAAAGCACAGTGATGCGGCGGATGCTTTGCAGTTTGACAGCTCCTGGGTTTCTGGTTCAGGTTACTGTCCGTGTCTGTGGCTTCTCTCTGTTTTTCAAAGGTGGAAGGAAAAATATACTGAGGAATTAACTGACCAGTGTCCCATCCAGGATGTATTCCTGAGATGGGCTCTGGATCCACCATGTTCCTGACTAGGATAAAGTAGTTATTGAAGATGAATAAATAATCAGACACAGATATTAATTGTCCTTGGCAAGGTCTAAAGGGGCATCTACAAAGGAAGTGATGAGCAAGAAATGACCATACAAAGTAATGTATGAGCAGCAAAATGAATAAATGATGAGAGGCAAAATTTTCTCAAGCAACAGAAAGTGGGTGGGTACAGAGTTCAACTGAGCTAAACCTTTATGCATGGTGCATGTGACTAGGACTTGAACCCAGGATCTTCTGGCTTTGGGGAAGACGTGCAAACCACTACACCACCATGCCACCCAGTTATAAGAAAAGTATTATCAAATTGCAGGACTGACTGATACTTGTCAGACCTATTCATAGAGCTGTCAGTACAGTCCCAAATAATAAACAAACAAAAAAAAAAGATTTGAAGAGCCACAAGTGGACTGAATTGATAAGAAATACAGTATATGTGTAAAATGCAGAACAATGCATTTTAACTTTCATTTACCATTTGTGCAAAGGATCCTATTTTAAACAAAAGGATGCAATAAACAGGATGATTCAGAGTGCAAACCTAGACCAGTCTATATAAATTAAGTACAGCACCCCCTGGTGGGTCTGATATACTTCCACACTTCCAAAAAAAAAGGGATTTCCCATGTTATACTTAAATTGCTGCCTAATGTGCAATTAGGATAAAACTTGGTCTGATCTCAAAACGTCTGATCCTGAATATACATAACAAATGTTGAATATTTTGTGAACATTTCTGGGTGGATTCTTACCAAAATTTAATAGGAACATCCCATCATTAAAAAAAAGATTGATCTATTAAAAACCTCTGGCCAGGAAGTTGCTAACAGGCAGGCAGAAAAACAAACAAGAACGCAAACAAACAAATCCCTGCCATCTCCTTAGCAGAGGATCTAAACATTAATACAGCTGTTATCCTGCAAATCCAAAGGGAATTTTTCTGAACTGCTTGTGTGGCAGAAAGATCAGAAAACTTTGCAGAATGTATTTTTTATTTATTTATTTTTTTTTATGTCTTGCAATTGTGCATCTGTCCATATTTGTCCATGCGTGCTCCACATTTGCTTCCCATGAAAATTAGCTTGCTAATGTCAATGACAATTGATTGATTGGTAAATTGACTAGCTATATGACAGAGTTATGCTATACACTTGCTGTGATCTGCGATGGCCTGGCGAGCTGTCCAGGGTGTACCCTGCCCTCGCCCAGAGTCGGCTCAGATGGGCGCCAGCCTCCCCGCGACCCTAATTAGAATTAAGTGGTTCAGGAAAACAATGATGAATGAGCTGCTGTGATTGGGCCTGATACATGAGGAAACATGAACGTGCAAGTAAGGTTCTACAAGGAAAAGTAAACAGCAAACACAATCTCTTAAAATAAATGAAAAGAATGACAACTCACAAAGATCTTACAGGGAGCTTTACTTTTAGGCAGTGCATAAATCTATATATTATATCAGATAATCAATGTTCAGGCAGAGCACTGCTTCTAAAAGAGTTTCACATAGGGCATCATATTTTGTTTGTTCAACATGAATGAAAAATAAATCTCAAAAAAGCATCCAGCGAACTAAGGGAGAAAAATAATGCATTACAATTAATTAACCCAAATCCTTTCAGCGGGGTTTCACCATGTTTTAAAAGCTCAAACTTGACCATTAACCTCGGGAATGGATGAGAAAACACACTCTAGCAGTCTTTTTTTTTTTTCTCCCCGACAAAATGTGACATAAAAAGCCTGTAGAATGAAATGATGAGTTTAAAATGTCTTTTTGTGCTAAACCCAATTACAGTTTGCACTTTTTTTTTCACCTCACAAAAAGCCCTGCATTAGGATGAGGGCTAGTTATTAGTTCCGCATTCGTTATTTTACAAATCATTTCTGTTTGCCTTCTACATGCCACCGTGCTGAAAAGTGGGCTCCAATTAGAAAGGCATTAAAACAGCAGCGAGGACTTAGCTGCATTACACCCTGCTATGACATTCCACCTGCCGTTATGTTATTAGTGAAGAACTGGATCGAGAGAGAGGAAAAAGGCTTTAATTGGAAGTATTAAGAAATAAAGCCATTTTGAAAGTTGCAGGTTTTAGCCTGTGGGGCTGGCAGCTGTGTACTCTCAGAAAGAAGTCTTAATCCAGAGTGACTTGACTTAAACCATCTATGGAAAGAGTCCGTTGCAGGAGCCAGCTCAGCACAGCTTTGTTTGCCATTTTTGAAAGAAAAATCTGTATTTCAACTGCTGTGCTTTTATTGATCTAATCAGTGTAACTAAGTCTGTAGACAATTTCTGGGGACAAAGAGACAAAGTGTGTGCATACTGTATGATCAGATTAGAATAATGCTTAAGTACGGCATTAATTATAATTTGAGGTTCGCTACAGTAAAACCGCCACTGGTGTAGTGTGTGTGTGTGTGTGTGTGTGTGTGTGTGTGTGTGTGTGTGTGTGTGTGTGTGTGTGTTCTTTTTTTTTTAAAAAGCTCTCTGGCTTGCACTCTGACAGATGGGCCAGCCGAGATCTTCTGTGTAGTCCTCACTCACCCTGACGTGTCATCTGTCATCTGATTCGGGTCATTGTTTGCAACTGAATGGTAGCGTGAGGTACTGGGAAAGGAGCCTGGTGACTATGTGCGTGCCTCATGGAGCTCCGTACCCTTCTGTCTCAATCCTCAATATGACCCACATGCCTCCCCTTAAACCCCCTTCTGTCTAACCAGAAGATCTGCAGTAGTGGCCTTTTTGGGGAGCTTATGCATAATTTTATTAAAGGGAGACACTTCTTTATTTGGCCTGAAAGTATCTGTTTATTGACATTTATAAATCAGTTATTAATCAAGCTGTTGTCAAATTATCTACACAAACCCACAGTTAGAAATCATTATTCTACAATTGAGATTAGTAAGAAAATCATATGTTCATGATCTTGATCTGCCAGGATGGGAGTTTATAATGTGATGAGAATGTAGAGTGAGCTGGGTGTAGAGTGCTGACCAATAAACACCCACTCACTCAGATAGTGCTTATCAGTCCTGCTTGTTCCCTCTGACACTCCTGAGTAATCCTACCCACTCTCCTTCAGACAGTCCTGACCAATCCTACCCTTTCCCTTAGAAAGCCTCCTGTCTGCTTCCACAGGTATTGGTGCTTGCATCAGCAATGCATATTTTCTAATGGACTTAAGCTATATTGCCAAAAGTGTGTGGACACCTAACCATCACACCCATACTGTGCTTTTTGGACATCCCATAGTTCAGTTCCCCTTTGCTGCTATAATACCCACTACTCATCTGGGAAAACTAGATTTTCTAGATTTTGGCGAATGGCTGCTTGCTCATTCAACCACAAGAGATTTTCCATTCAACTCAAAGGTGTTCATTTGAGGTTAAAGTCATACCTTTGTGCATTTGAGATGCACCAACCTTGGCAAACCAATGAGCATCATCATGCTGAAACAGGTTTGGCCCTATTAGTTCCGTCCATCCATTTGCCGAACCGCTCAATTCTACTAAGGTGCCAGAGAGGCTGGATCCTCATCCGACTCTGGTTAAAGGCGGGGTTCACCCTGCACAGCTCACCAGTTCATCACAGGGCAACACAACCAACCACACCCAACCCTCACCTAGGGGCAATCTGACCTAGGGGCAATCTGAAACAGCCAATTAGCCTAACGTGCATGTCTTTGGACTGTGGAAGGAAACAGGAGTATCCGGAGAAAACCCATGAAAACACAGGGAAAACATGCAAACTCCACATAGAAACTCTCTCTGAGCCTGGGACTTGAGCCCAGAACCTTCTTGTAATGGTAATGTTACTGTATATAAAGACGTCCTATACAATTGTGTGCTTCCACTTTTGCAGCAGTTTGGGAAAGATCCAAATATGAGTATGAGTATCAGGTGTTCGCATATTTTTGGTAAAATAGTATATAGCTTCTCTTTAGCAAATTATTATAAATGTATTAATTTGCTGAACTGCTTAATTTTACTAGGGTCCGGGACACCAACCCATGACGTTGCGACAACATGCTAACTATGGCACCGCCCTGCTGCCTTGACTTGGATAAAACAGGTACTGAAAAGGAATGATGTCTAAACCCAAGTTGCCACCCAGTGTGTTCAGGCATGTTATGTAGCAGCACACGAGGACCACACACCTCCAATATGCTCCTGTGTTAATGAATATGGTCCCCCCCACACACACACACAAATTTTCATATCTGAACCTCTTTCACTGCCAACAAATTAAAAGGTCTTGTACCGTATGTTCCACTAGATTATAATCCCGTGTACACCTCTAGCAGGGTGTCATTATTTGTGCAGTACTGTGGGTTTAGCTGTGAACTTCACTCAGGCTGCATATCAAAATGATGAACTCTCTGGCCTTGCTTTAGAACTGAGGTCACGGTTACCGCTCTACTGTCAGAAGTGTGTGCATAAATCTGCTTAATAACATCCATGCAGTGATGTAAGGGTGTGTATGTGTGAGTTTGTGGGTGCTTGTATAGGCATGTTATGTAGGAACAATTTCATAGCTGCTGGGATTGTGTTTACTCTGAGTCTTCATGTGGAAAAAGAGGCTCAGAGGAAGTAAGTAAAGTTAAAAAAAAGAAAAAAGTTTTGGTTTTGTAGGGCAAATCATCTCAAAATTCATTTAAATTCAAATAAAATATATTTTTGCTTTGTTTTAGAAATCTTTTCTCTTTATGTATGAAAATGTATTTGCTGTTGGTTTTCAATATTTCTCTGGTAACTGAACAAACCCATATTTTCACTCTAAGTATCATTGAATACTGTGTTTGAGGGTATGGATTACAGGTGTGCATATTTTCATCAGTGCACATACCTTTCACATGTATATCCAGTGAAAAGATGAGAAGAGTACAAAAGGAACGTATATTGCCAGTAACAAATAAGAGTTATTCACAGAAGCTAATCTTTATTATCTTTATGCAGTCCTTGGGATGGAATGGGGGACTATTTAGTGATATCCACCGGGCCCGAGCCATTTTCTTGTCTTAGTATACACACACAAGAACATAATAAAAGTGAACTAAAACAAGATTTGTATGGTTTATTTTTGCTGATCATGATTGTTCCATTATGACATGTTTTGAAACTCATTCGAAGTCTAAAAAAGTGCTTTTAACTTTAACAAACAAGAAGGCCATATTGTGTACCTTTATTTCTGTGTGCATTTTTATTTATTTATTTATTTATTGCCATTTTGTTGAATCTCTAGGATTTAAGGATCAGTAATTTTTTGTCTACTCTTCTAATTCAAGCATAAGTGTGGGAGGTGAATAATGTTCTTTAGAATGGTACTACATGGGAATAGTGCAATTTGACTGGTCTGCAATCTCGAAATTATATATATATATATATATATATATATATATATATACGGCATATACTAAAATTTGAATAAGTGTGCAAACATACCTTTACAAAGCCAGTTCTATGTGTCCATGTCGTATGTACTAATTCTCAATGAGCATGCTCAAAACACTCTGTAGCACTATTAACTTGGTTCAGCTCACCTGACCAGTCCCTGTCATGGTTAAAATATATAAATATAAACTATCAAAATCTAGTTTTGGTTTGCTTTTTAATCATGTTTCCTCATAGTACTACTTGAAAAAGCATGTGCTTATGCCTGCATCCATCATAAAATTACTATCTTTTTGTTTTTCAGGGTTTTTTTTGCTTAGGCTCTCATGTAGTATATACCAAAACAATTTTGCACCTCAGGCTCTGTGGATATCGCTGAATTGTATATTGAATCTTGCCTCACCGTAGTGGTTAGCACGTCCGCCTCACAGCAAGAAGGTCCTGGGTTCGATTCCCAGCTCGGGCGTTTCTGTGTGGAGT
>JBCNYH010000001.1:19738020-19748076 GCA_039654325.1 Tandanus tandanus
CTCTCTCTCTCTTTCTCTCTCTCTCTCTCTCTCTCTCTCTCTCTCTCTCTCTCTCTCTCTCTCTCTCTCTCTTTCTCTCTCAAAATGAAGGAGTGTCTCATGAGGTAGTTTGATCTAAGCCTGGTGGGCTATGGCAAAGATCATGTCTTCATTCTTCTCAAAGACAAATTACCAGACATTATGTAGATGAGAGATAGAAATAAAAGGAAGAGTTATTGTAATTAATAAAAGTAATTAAGAAACATGAAGAATAGAAACTCAGCTCACCTTGTGTAGGACAGTCCAGATCTTTATAGGAATTTATTATTCAGACCAATGTTCTGTGGTGACATTTTTCTAAATAAGCCATGCTTAAGAATGAAAGTCAGCTGCTGCTTTGATGAATTTTGTGTGTGATCGTATTATCGACACTTCTGGGTTACACTGCATGCATCTCTTTTGTAGGCAGTTCAAAATGGCGCATGGCTGTCAAGTGTCAATCATACAGTGGGTGAGAGGGAGCTCCCACTGAGAGAAATCGACAAAGAGAAAGTGATAAAGTGAGAGTAACAAATAAAAAGGAAAATCCAAAGATGTAGGTATAACCCTGCCCTGGAGGAGGGCTACAAGCAGAGGAGTTTGCAAAGTCCATGTTCAAAAGTAAACAGATTCAAACTCAACAACCACAAACACACTCTCACTCATTTTTTCCCTTTCATATACCACTTGTACACTCTTGCTCTCTCCATCTTCTCGTCTCTTCTAGATACAACGTGCATATACACATTAGCGGTTCTAAAGTCACCACATGGAGTTTAATCATGTACGGTCGCTGAATACTTGTTCTCCAGATCCCATTCGTTTCACCAGCACACTTTGCATCTGTGAGTATGTCCTAACTTCCTGTGCTACCTTCAGCATGCATAACGTACCTGAATCTCTGCAAACTTAAAAGCAGGCCAGGTTCATCTAATTGACAAGACCTTTAAAAGGTCCTTTTAGAAATCAGCATAACTCAAACCGGAAAGTATGAGTGATATGAGCCAATCCGTCCCAAAAAAATAAAATAATGGCAGCAAGAAGGCGAAAAAGCGGTGCATGTCCATTACCATAATGTTTGTGTATGCAGAGTGGCAGATGCCCTGTAGAGATTCTTAAATGAAGGCTTTGACCTTGGACGAGCCCTCTCTTAGTTCATTAGTGACCCACCACTTATCCGCTACAGCGCTGACCAGAAACACTCCGCCTGTGATGTAGCTAGAGTGGACTGCAGAATATGGCTATTGTGTTCATTAGTGAAGGGCAATTTCAATTTATCCTTATTCTTCCCCATAAAAACCACACACACACACACACACACACACACACACACACACACACTTCAGGTCAGAAAAACAGGGATAATGCCAGTTTAACTATTTCATGCATACTGACCTTTGTGTATGTGCAAGGTCCAGCCTCAGGGGCGGCAGTGTGTATGTGGGGTGGAAGTGGTGCAGGGCAAATAAATGAATAAATCAGAAAAAGAGGGCAGTGGAGAGACAGTGTGTGGTCGATAGTGTCAAAAGCGGATGACAGATCTAAAAGAATGAATATTGATCTGAGCGGCACTTGCACAGGCGACCTGTGGGAGGTCAGCTGGTGTAATTAGAGCGCTGAAAAAGTGGCCCCTAAAAAGGACGAAAAACCCTCCACTTCAAGTGTGTGTGTGTGTGTGTGTGTGTGTGTGTGTGTGTGTGTGTGTGTGTGTGTACAGATCTGCAGCCTTGATTTAAACTAAAAGAGCCTAAATGTTTCACTTTAGTTATTAATGGAACATTCATGGTTAGATTTACTTGTGAATGTTTTTATAATAGATTAAAGTTTGAGTATTTCTGGGTCTTGTTCAGGAGAGGGGGAAGAATGGAGCAGGAGACTGACAGATGGATTGGCGGAAATCCGTATCAGGGTAGATACTGTATCTGTCTGTCTTAGTGAAGATGGAGCTGAGCCACAAGGTGAAGCTGTCGATATACTGGTTAATCTACTTTCCTACCCTCATCCTTGGGTGCCAGCTGTGGGTAGTGACCGAAAGAACAAGGATACAGCCAACAGAAATGAATTTCCTCTAACTGTGTCTGGACGCTCCTTTAGAGACAATGTGAGGAATTTGGACTCCTTGGAAGGTGCTGCTCCTTGTCTATATTGCAAGGAACTACCTGAAGGAGAGGTGATTCAGGTTTCTTCAAGGTGCATTCAGGACACCCCCCTATAACAGGTGTTCTTGGCATTTCCTACCAGGAGGAGACCTCTGGGTAGAGGTTGGAAACGCTAGAGAGACCATATCATTAGGTTGGCCTGAGAACACCTTGGAATCTTGCTGGAAGAGCTGAGGGGGTGGGTGGGTAAAGGGAGGCACTTCTATTCGAACTGCTGCCCCCCATGACCAAGACCTGGATAAGAGGCAAAAAATGGATGGAGCGATGGATAGACGGATGGACGGGTGGGTGGATTGACTAGATTCAGTATCTACAGATGTTGTCATTGCTAAACAAACCTACAGTTTACTCTGGGTTAAAGAAAAAGTAATCACATTCAGTTTTTCAGCAGCTTAATGTCTCTTTGTTGCCTGCAAGTATATATCTGTCGTTTTATTTGTGGTGACTTTGGGGTTGATTTTGTTCTCCCCTCAGCTTATCCTCTATGATCCACATACTCACTCATCTCTGGACTATTACCAGTCATGGGACCGCCTTCCACACATCATGTTCACACACACACACACACTCTCTCTCTCTCTCTCTCTCTCTCTCTCTCTCACACACACACACACACACACACACACACACACACACACACACACACACACACGGCTGTTACTGCCCGGGGACATCCCATAATAATGTGAACTTGGAATGAACCCACTCTAAACATAAATAATGCTTTTTATGTTTGGTTTTTTTGTTTGGCTTTTTTGTGTTCTTTCCAGCTACTCCTTTCTCACTCCTCTCTATGAGCTCGCAGAGCCCCATGCTGTAAGTCACCACTTACTGCACATAAGGGTGCAAAATGCAAGCACACACAATCTACAAGATACCAGTGTTAAGTGTCTAATTATGTATAGTGAAGAATGTCCCAAAACTCCTAGATCATACAACCAAGTATAAGAGCTGTATAAGAGTATAAGAGCTGTATAAGTATAAGAGCTGAGCTTCATCTTGCTTATGACTAACTTTCTGCAGCCACACTATTGATATACCCTCCTGTTTACCCCTCTTTGTCCCCCATCCCCCAGCAGACGAGTCCTGTTAACACACAACATAGCTATTGATAGGCCATTGCCATTAACCATGTTTACCTGTCAGTTAGCATTGTGCTAATTAGAGAGCTTTGGGAGGAATAATGAGGAGGTCTCTAACGAGTAATGGATGTTTGCAGCCTCTGCCGCTAAGCTAACGCTAACACCATGCCACCATTGGCCTCTTTGCTTGATAGAGCCAGCAATGCACCCAATGTCAGTCCCCTCACTGCGGTTAATTGGTGGCATGATCAGGCTCGAGCCGCTTCAATTATCCAGGGAGCTGAATGAAGTAAGGGAATGGAGGAGGAAGGTGGAGAGGCAATGGGATCAATAACTTCAGGATCAGGCTTGATCAAGACTGAGGGTTGAAGGAGGATTGTATGTGTGTGTGCATGCACTGTGGATGTGCTTGTGTGTGCTTAGGTGTAATGAAATTTCTCTGTGCATTGCACTTATATTAATTACAATGAGTCCTTGCTTTTGTTCTATGGATTGAATAAAATTTGTTGATGAACTGATTCATGTCGTTTAGGAATATTACAACCTTATTGTGTCTCATTTACCTTAAAATATTCTTTTAAACTTTTTATCTTAGATTCATCTTAATTATTGAAAAACTAAAGTAGCAACAGTTTATCCAAAAAGCTTCTTGAAGGTGTCAAAATTGGGAGCTGGACATTTACGTACTAATCATCCTTGATTTAATGGCAATATTACTGATAGAAATATAAGCTCTCCCTCCCCTCACTTTGTGCTATTATTATATTGTTTTGGAAATATTATCAGTTTGTGAGTTGACAATGACATGATATGATAAGATACAAGTGATAATTTATCTGTAAATTGACCACGCTTTCTTCATTTATGTCTCTTCATGTTTCTGTCAGGTTTATATTAAACAGCCTGTCATCAACATGCTATCGGATTATATGGAAGTCAAAGATATGTATGCCAACAGCTTTTTAAATTTCTAACAAAAGTGGAGCAATACCAAAATTTATTGCTGTAAGAACAAGTTGAAGTGCCTAACCCACACATTCCCACCATCATAGGATCCCAAACATGTAAAAGATTCTGTATCTTAATTTTAGCAATGTTGATTCATCCATCCATCCATTTGCTGAACCTCTTTATTCTATTGCATCTCATTCAGTTTCAGTTGTATTTGTAGTAAAAACAAATTTGATGAAGAATTTCAACATTTCTACATAAACCCTATATATTCCCAATGAGCATGACCATGGCGATGGTGCCAATGGAAAAACTCTCTCATACGACACAAGGGGGTGTCCAGAGAGGAACCAGGAACCAGACTCAAAAGTGAAACCCATCCCCATTCGGGTGAAACCCTGAACAGCTCGCATATCCATAGCAGGGCCAACACACACACACACCAGACACTCTAATCCAGAGCGACTTACAATACATACAACTGAGCAAATCAAGAGCCCAACAACGGTGATAGTGGGGATTGAACTGCTGATCTTCAGCTCAGTAACCCATCGCCTTAAACACTAAGCCACCACTGCCCACATGTACACCTAGGAGCAATTTGGAACAGCCACTTAACCTAATGATAAATCCTTGGACTGTGGGAAGAAATGGAGTACCCGGAGGAAACCAAAGCATTCACAGGAAGAACATGCAAACTCGCAGAAATGCCCTTGTTAAGCCCGGGACTCAAACCCAGGACCTTCTTTCTCTGAGGTGAACGTGTTAACCACTAGACTACCATGCCAACCTAATGTTGATTCAATATACGTACCTGTTTCATTTATTTATTAATTTTCAGAATCTTTTTTTTTTGTGTTCATAGCAGTGGTGGATTCAGAGCCTAAAGCCGAACAAGTATAGTGGTTCACAATTTTGGACAGTCCCACTCTACTTTAATCCTGTTTGTTTCTCAGGATCTGAGCTATTGTAGTATAAATCTCCACAGTCTCATGCTCATGTCAAACAGACCTGAGCCAAGTTCCACCTCTACACCAATACACACCAGTAGACAGAGAGCCCAGAAGAATATCTGTGCATCACTCGGTGCTTGGTACTCTGTCTCCTTGCTAATTAAACAGACTTTCTCAATGGGAGAACTGGGAGGTACAATTACGACTCAGGCCTCCGGAGCCTCATCGGATCTCTATTAAAGGAGAGCGTTCTTTGTAATGATGCTGGGGTTTAATTACTTCCACACGGCAGCCGCTGTAAAACACTCTGATAAATGGGCCGGCACACGCGCATCATTATTTCCCCCATGCGCTGGCCTTGTTAGTGTGATTATGATCTAAGGAGGAGGAGAAGAAGGAACCTACCTGAGTATGCTGAGCTAGTGATGAGGGAAGGAGGAGGGAGGAGGCAGAGCAATGTGCCATATCACTGTACAGTGGATTATATAGCATGCTGAAAGACACTGAGATATGATGGGAAGGATATTCACGTGGAGGCTCGTGTGTACCCGAACACCAGTGTATATATACTATAATGTATATGCAACAAATGTATACACATTTACATGTAAGAGAAACCTACAGTGTTGCACACACCATACCCCACATGCAGTAGGAGATAAACAAATGTGCATATTCATAGTCATTAATTATGAGTCCGGTTGTTTTTTGGTGGTGCCCTGTAGTAGGCTCATTCTGATTAATCTTGTTCCCTGTTCTTCCCCCACACTTATTAAAGTGCTGAAGCAAATATCTTGCATGCAATAAATCCCACATAGAGAATGATTAATCAAAGGTGGTGAGCAGAGGGGTTCTGGCAGGTGGAGTTACAGTGTTAAATCACCTCCAGTGCTGGATGAATGGTCCTGTGCTGGAGCTATGAAGTAAGGATGGCACAGAAGCATAGATAACTGCATATGGGACTTTGAGTCTGCTTTTAGGGTCAATGTGTTAGAACCCTCAGTGTGGCACTAAGAGTCGAGTCATCGATTCCATGTCAGAGCACAAGCCATGGGCCCTCTTGTGACTTTTCCCTAATTTCTTGCTTGTCCTCATAACAGGTTCACTATATTAGTTTTCTCACATTTTTATTAATCTGATAATAATGAGCACACAAAAGAAGACCAACATTTTCCAAATGTTGCTAATTATACACATATACACTGCTCATTAGCTTTACATATCATCAATTGCTGTAGTAAAGAAATGTTTTGAAGAAATGAATTGTCTCTGAAGTGCACTGACACTCAGATTTAGCAGATCTCAATTAATCCCAATAATTAATCACCGTTACTACTGATATAAATGGCATGTTTCCCATGTTAAGTGTAGCATAGCAAGGCTCCACAATTTGATGTTTAAGAGAATCATTCCTAATTCGCTACACCACCACTCACTTTTTCTCACTCAGTGGTTGTGACAGGACTGACTTGATGGGCAGCTTAATAGCTGTTATTTGACATGCTAATTCACATTTCTGATGCGTTTAGGCGATTCCTCGTTCTTGAGTGATGGGAAATGTCATAGCCACAGAGTTACACGAGCCACGCTGAAAAATCATTTACTCACCAGCGCATGCTAAATGTGCGTCGATATCCTCTGAATATTTAATCACTCATTAATTACTGATTACCTAAGACAAACTGTTGCTGAACCACTTATGGGATGTAAGAGAAGAAATGTGAGGATACCTTTTTCACTGTAGAGCTTAAAGGGTTAAAAGGTATTTTATTGTATTACACTTTTAACTCCTTATTTTAAATCAGTTTATTTATTAGTTCATTATTTAACAGTTTATTTATACGTATTATTTTCAGTATTCATTTAAATTCGTTCAATCAGTACAATTTTAGTACACTTTTACAGCACAATTCCTTAAATAATGGCCATGAATTTGTTAATTCGATTTGCCTTTCTGTAGTGAAAACGGCAGGTGGTTTGAAGAATAATCTGACCCAGCACTCATCTGCTACATATATATGGTAGTGACTTATGCATTGATTAAAATATGGCATTTCATTAAACATGAATTTCAGCATATTGCTCTTCCATTAAACTCTGGACTTAAATCCAGGGTCGGCGATGGCACTGTTTTACTCAAATTCCACCCTGCGCATGACTCAATCCTAGCTCTCTGAGTAAATGCTTATATCTGAAGAAAACTATTTTTGTATTAAATCCTCACAACATACACAGAACTCTCCTCCTACCTGTACACACAGAGATTATAATTATATTTGTATAAGATAAATTGTATACAGTTTATCTTTTACTTCACTGAACAACCAGACAATTTCCATTTCTATTGTAAGGCTTGACCCTATTGGGTTTCCAGTGACATGTTCTATTGACCTGCCAATATCCTTCATAATACTGAGTAGATCACATAATTCAGTGTTCAGTTGCAGTTGGATCTCTACAAGTCCCTCAAAAGCCTTGATTATATGCTACATCCATCATGGGCTATATGAGCTATCTTTGTGCTGAGGCACATTACTGGACTGAAGTCAGTGTAGATCTACACGCACTACCTAATAGGCAGCATCACTAAGAAAGTGAAGAGAACATGTCTTCCATATGCATCCAGCCAGTGCATGACGAACAGCACACTCCCTCACTATGCCTGCAAAACAGCACTCAGGCTTGTACAGCGGCTGGTCACGTAGCAACACAGAGGGACTAGGCTTCAGGTGGGATGTATGTGTGCATGTTATAGTGTGTGTTAGTGCCTGGGTGTGCTTTGAATATGTGTTTCTTTAATGTTGCGGGAATATTGATTGTTTATATGTTTTGGGGGTGTCATTCAATCACACGGCATACGGAGTGGCATTGTATTGGCATTTCTATGAATTCTTACACCAGTATCTCAAAAACAAAAGAAAGGGAGAGAGAGAAAGGTTTAGTTTTATGTTAATGTTGTGCAGGCTTATATAAAACTCTATTGACAGTTAACATGCCCTTCAAGGTGTTCTTTGTGGTTCAGCACTTCTGTCAAGTCAGGAGACAAGTCATTTCACCTCACCTTTATTCATATGCTTGAATACTCCACGTATTACGGAGCACTGAAGAACCCAGTGATTTCCGGGTGCGGAGGGGGAGTGTGTGCAACTGCAACGGAATGGACCCCGGCCCCAGCAACAGCCCCAGCCAGGTGGGTGAGTCAAAGTGAGAGATGCAAGAGAGTGGGACAGAAAATAATAAAATACTTGCTAGTAAAATTGTGCGGAAGCAAGCTACATCAACAGAGTGGGGATGTGTGGGGGGTGGGGTGGGGGGTATTTGTATACTTATATATAGCACATATCTGTATGGATTTGTATTTGTATATGTATATAGTACATATAGATGTTCAGATTCTACACACTATATGTGTATCTATAACGTGTGTGTGTGCCTTTTTCCATCTATCTCAAAACATCCATGGTTACCATGCACTGCATTTGTTTCCATGTGTTTACATGGATGAAGAGGTTACATGGAGGCGTTGTGTGCCCCCTTTATTTTTACTCCTTCTAACATAGCATAGGGTTTATGTGTGAAGTGCTAAGGGTGTTAGCAGCTTTCCCATGCTTTGTATTGTAATCATGCTGCCTTTGAGGGACTTGTTCCCCATTCCCCATCCAACCAAATCAACTGTATAGTGTGTGCTTTGCTGAAACTAACATGCTTAGAGTTGTTTGTGTTGGAAAGTCTTCAGGGGGACTTAGTGTGTGTCTTGCATGAGGAGGATGCTAGTGATGGCTCCTATTCAAAGAACAGCTCTTCCTTCCATGGTACCTCCTACTGCAACTGCTACAGTAGCTATATGCCCCATGGGTGGTGAGCTATGGTGTTGGGCCTAATCCTTTTTTTTTTTTTAAGAGACTCTTCATTTCTTGTCTCAACATGTGTGTTGTTCTACGCAATTGTCCATTAGACAGCAGTAGAATGTGTGACAGAAAACAGAGGTGATCAGCTAGAGGAATGAAAAAGAGAGAAAAAGTCAGCAAAGGGGAAAGAATGAGAACGAGAGGTATTGCAGTAATAGCTAAACAGAGATTAAATATGAGCAAGCCAAGAGCACCGCAGAATCATGTGCAGTTAAACAGCAGTCTGGTTTGAGGCAATACTGAAAGGGATAAAAGACACTGAATGTCTGTTAAGATGGAATTATAGCTATAGAGGAAAAACGTGGCTCACACTAAGTGGCCAGTCTTATCCCTTTAGCTGCGCAGGCTTTTTGGCCGATGGCTCTAGCGTGAAATGGAGCTAAGCTAAGCTTGGTGGGTAGCCTGGGACGAGCTGCAGATTTGCTTTTCACAGCAGGGTGGCTGTGATCTGAGACAGATCTGTGGACCAAGCGTGCCTGTCAATGTCCAACAGCCTCACGCCATAGCAGAGCTGCTTTAGACATCCTGTGTGTCACACATGTCTAAATCCTGCTCCTACAGAGAGGGTTAGCTCTCCTCAGTGTCTCACTCGGTTTTACCTTTTGTGTCCAGATCTGTGTCAACCTTCTATGCTCTAGCACCCCTAAGTGTATTTTTGCCATAATACACCCCATCCCTTTAGATGCTGCCGGTTGTGTGTGTGTGTGTGTGTGTGTGTGTGTGTGTGTGTGTGTGTGTGTGTGTGTGTGTGTGTGTGTGTTTGTGTAAATGGGGAAGTAAAAGTTTGTGTTATGCAGGTTTACTGTGATACTGTCCCAAAATTTACCCTCACAGTGTTTTAAGCTGCACATATGTAGTTGTGGTTAAATTCCTGTTTCTCATTCCTGAGATATGCCGTACCCGTTAACGCATCATGATGGAGTGGTTATCATGTCTACCTTACAGCAAGAAGGTCCTGGGTTCGAGTCCCGGGCTCGGCAAGGGC
>JBCNYH010000001.1:19781332-19792472 GCA_039654325.1 Tandanus tandanus
AGAGAGAGAGAGAGAGAGTGTGTGTGTGTGTGTGTGTGTGTGTGTGTGTGTGTGTGTGTGTGTGTGTGTGTGTGTGACGTATGTGACTTTAGTGCACTTATTTGTGTGTATTAGCTAACGCTGACGAAGGACACAGAGTGATTCCTCATTCTTACTCAACCTGTTGTCTGGTCTCAATCTCCTGTGTGTGTGTGTGTGTGTGTGTGTGTGTGTGTGTGTGTGTGTGTGTGCAGGGCTGTTGAGAGCAAGTCCAGTAATTGGTGATAATGTACATTAGTGAAGAAGGTCTCTGAAATGTGAGATGTTATCTGCAGCAAGCGAGACAGAACATCACAGCAGAGTACATTAAAGAGCCCAGATTGCTTGAGGAGAGATCACACGTGAGCTCACACACACACACACTCTCACAAACACACACACACACACACACACACACACACACACACACACACACACACACACAAATATACATCGTACATTACAACACTAACCACCAACCAAGAAAGCTGAATGCTACACGTGGAAATAATCTGCGCCAGCCATTCACCCAGATCCAGGACTCCATCTCACACACTTCCACATCCATGCATGTTTAATAAAGCCTGCATTTTCTTCATTAATGTTTTTTTTTTCTTCAATCCACCTTACCCCGACATTTGCATATTGAGTGGCCATGCCCTGAAATTATGAAATTCATGACATAAATATTATTTTTCCTTCCCGTACTTAAACATTTCGAAATAAAAGCAGCTGACTTTAGAGTTTGTCAATATCGACGGAGGTAATTAAGTGTTTTGAGTGAATGTGTGATGCGGGACTGGGTAATGGCATCATTTGGAGGCCAGTCACAGATGCGGCGTGTGGAGCCGAGCTGTAATTAGCAAGAAATGCTGTACAGGTTTTCCACTAATTAGCAAATTATGCTGAAAATAGCATCAAGCTAATTAACAGTTATTATGGCATTTTTGAAAGTATGACTTTAATTAGCAAAGTCCTGACGCATGCAATTTCAAACTTGTCCAGGAGGAGAAAAAAAAAGAAAGAAAGAAAGAAAAACATGGGACATGATCAAGAAGCTACGTAGATGATTAAGATGAAGTCGGGGGGAAGGAGCAAGGAGAGAGAAAGAGAGAGAGAGAGAGAGTGTGTGTGTGTGTGTGTGTGTGTGTGTGTGTGTGTGTGTGTGTGTGTGTGTGTGTGTGTGTGTATCTGCTGCTGTACTTACATTTGTTGCAAGCTGAAAATAATGTGCCACAAATATGACCAGGAAGGATGCTCAGTCTGTGACTTATATATTTCGCCTTAAAGAGTCCTGTACATACAATGAAATTTTTCTATTTTAAACCACTGTTTATACCTTGCAGGCATTTTTATTTCATTTGTATTTCAAAAAAAGTATACTGTATAAATAGTGTCCATTTTCCCTTGATAGCGAGCCAGTTGCACTGTTCCTGTGCACTACACTAAATGATATATATATATAAAATAAAGTATAGGGAGCAGATAATTTAGTTAAAAGTTAAATTTTATAGTAAAGACTGGCATTTTATTTCACTGAAACAGCTTAATATCAAAATCCTGTAGGTAAACATTGAGAACAAGATCACTCACATGTGTTGAAGCATCATGATGCCTTAATTATCTGCTTCTACAACCAGTACTGTGTAGTGTTCTAGACCTGATTTTCAAATGACAGAATAGCACATGGTTCATAGACATCCGATATAATGACCCAACTTTCAAGTCATGCAATGAGATGACACTATTATGGTAAGTATGATTGACTTCAAAGTATTTTATGTGACCTACATATCATAAATATTTTTTTCTCCTTAGATATTTTCGGCACCGTTGCTTTGCAAAATAATGAGCAGCTTTTATACTCTTCATTTTACAAAGTGCATTCCTTCATCTGTTTTATCCTAATTCCTTATCTACCACATCTACATAAATATTATTAAACTTCAAAGGTCCAGAAGTTTAGAAAGAGAGAGAGAAAGAAAGAGGTAAAAAAAGAAAGAAAGAAAAAAAGAAATAAAGAAAGAAAGAATGTACACTGAGCATGTACTGTACCTGAGTGTTTAGGTTTCAAATTTTGTAATAATAAATAATAGTTATGATATAAAGACCTCACCTTATCACTGGGTTATATTAAGTATACTGTGCTTGTATTTTAAATATTTGTGTATTAAATGAAAGTATTTCTGGCTTGATACTGGCTCGAAATTAAAAATATTGATCACAATATTTGTAAAATATTAATAAAACAAATGCAGATTTATTATATAGTTCCATGCAATATTCTTAGGCATGCTCATCTTTTTTATCTCTATCATATTTTGCATTCTGATGATGCTAGAAAAATTGTGCTTGGGAACATGCATTGTAAATGCATGCAGAAGTGGGTAGATAGCCTTTTCCTTTCGGGGGATTAAGCGCCGTCTACACAGGAAGGGATGAGCAACAATCGACGCACAAGTGAATCACGCTCGTGGACAACTCTGGTTGCCTAGGTAACCCTCTCGCATGTTTATAAATATAAATGTAGTGACGATAAATAATACGGTATGTAATGTGTCGGTGCAGTTTGCACACAGAGATGTCCAGTGGGTGTGGTTATTGTGTGTGCAGAGTAGTGCACAGGGAGTGCAATTCGTGTGTGCAACAATCAGCTGAGGTAGAATGTAATGTTCATGTGTAGGGTAGGTCTACAAAGTCCAGGTACTAGGTGTCACTAGGTGCTAGGTGTACACCTTGTCTTCATTGGTAATTATGTTCACCTGAGCCTCGTTGTCTTGCCTTTATAAGCTGTGTGTTATTTGTGTTCATTGTTCAGTCTTGAGTTCTCTTGAGGCCTGTGATGGAACGCTGTCTCGCGAGTGATATCTTGTATCTTTTGCATTGTATTGTTGTGCCTTTTTTCCCCTTCCTGCAAAAACTCTGTCCTTGCTTCTTTTTTGGACTTGAACCTCTTTTGTTATCTATTTTTGGATTTTTTTGTTGCATGGACGGACTCCCTGGCGTATGACACTTTGCTTCAGAATGACACTGACATTTGCTTGCTGTTTTTGATTACCTTTGCCTGGATTTCCAATAAAGATCCTCATTGCTTTTAAATCTCTGTGCCCTCTTCTCTGCGCTCAACATCTGAGTCTATACACCCTTCTTGGTAGCTTAGAGGATTGGTTCCTGCCTGTCCCGCACGAGACCCAGGTTCGATTCCTGGGCATTCCTGACATCCAGATGTTTCTGAGTGAAAGTTTGAGCAGTGAACAGCTAGTTCCCTACATGAAGTGGAGATCCGCGAGCAGTATCTAGCCGGTCCACTAATAGACAGCTGATTATCATTAGCTTATATTAGATTAGCTTATATTATTATAATAACTGACTTATTTTTATTATTATTATTATTATTGCACTGCAAGTATAGAGCAGAGAATCTTATATATCATGACCCAAGAGTGTAAAACATAAATATATTCATTGCTGAACCGCTTAATCCTAATTACAGTTGCAGGGAGGCTGGTGCCCATCTCAGACGACTCTGGGCATGGGAAGAGTACACCCTGGACAGCTCGCCAGGCCCTCGCAGAGAAGAAACACACTGACATCAATGCAGCCTACGATGGACCCAAGCATTGCATTATCTGTAGCCAATACACTGGCAACTTTTCCAGGGTCTACCCCATCAATGCCTGAAGTCAACTGGGATCTAGCCCCTCCCGCAGCTCTGATTGATATACAATAGGGATAATGGATAGATTTATGATTTGAAGGCATCCTTTTGGAGCAGAAAGGCTTCCTGCACCTTTTTTTTTTTTTTTTTAACACTTTTTAACCGATGATGCCTCTTTCATGTTTAAACAAGGAGGAACAAGGAAATAAAGGGTATTTCCAAAAGAAGTCACACCTTGTTTGCTTTTGTTTTCATACTGTGTCATTTTATGCAACTGAAGTATGTTACAGGAACTAGTGCACATAAGTCTAAATATTTGTTGGAGGATGGTCATGAGGCCACTCCTGACACTTCAAGAATGCTCATAAAGGAGACTGCACACTACATATTTATGTAGCTTGTGCATGTTTTATTTAAAATAGTGAACAATAATATAGTAAGGTATCATTGGATGAAATTTGCTTTTTATTAGGAGGCCAAGCGAGCTTTCGTCTGTTACTTTTTTGATCCATCACCCTACTCCACTTTATCAACATTATGGTTATGATGATGCTATATAAACACAAGATGGATCTTGTGCTGTATTTCACCTGTTCTATGGTTCTTTCTAGTATGTATTGAACAATAACAGGGTTTTCTTATTTTATCTTAGTTATCTTATTTTCAAATAAAAAGGTTTTCTTATTAGTCTAGAAATATGCCATCAGGACATAATAAGAAAATAAGAAAAGTAGCCGAAGTACCCATAGACCCCAGCCCAATGTTTTGTTTACCTGAAGTCTAGGTTGTCTAAAAGTGCTAATATAATACATAAGTTAATTATAAGTATATTAACAGTTGCATGCTCTGATTGGTTAATCTACTTCTAGGATATGAACTCATATGCTATCACCATAAACATTTCCACATGGAAAAAAAATAAATTTGGAAATGGCCATGACTCGTTCTAAGCAAAAAGCTAACATTAGCCAGCTGGTTTTTCCCCCGTTACCACAAAAAAAAGTATTTAATGGTACAATTTTTTTTATTTATTTATTTATTTATTTATTTTTTTTTTGTATTTTCAAGAATTAGATGGTTTCCTCACCACCACCAAACACAGCTTTATTGACTTGCTGCGACGAGTAGGTCTTTGTTATAGCCTAATGGCAATATCTGGAGATGCAGGAGAGTGCATCTTACCTGGTTTGACCAAATCGGAAGTGCTGCTAGCTACTGTCTATAGCTAGTTCCACTAGCAAACTGGAAATGTGGTAAAGCTGGTTTTTCATCCTTGACTAATTCTGTGAAAAGCACCAAAATATTGAATTAAAGTATTTAATAGTAATCCAGCCAGCTAGCTCTGTGCTAACAGCTCTCCTATACAGTATTTTATGGTGATGCGATATACATATTTTTTAACATTTAAATACTCATGTTTGTGAAAAAACAAAAAGTTATGAAATCCTGAGCCATATTTCAGCTCTTGAATATAAAAACTAGAGTTTAGGTAGCCTGCTTAAAGATAAGGTTAGATACATGCAGTACTCAGGAACGATAAAAATTGCAGAGTTTAACTTTTTAATTTTCAGTTTCATTATTGTTTTCCAAATACCTGCATGTTCCTCATTCCATAATAATCAAATGTCATTCATGCATGCTATTACTAAACAAGTTGCACATGCACAAGTTGGACATTGTGGTATACAGCACCAGGAAGAAGCACAATACATTTAAATATACAGACCAGATGAATGGTTTTAATTCACAAAAGTTACTATGGAGTAAATTTCTTTGCTGCAACTAAAAAAAGAAATGTAAAAGGAAATTCACTTAATTAGAGAGAGATTTGGCAATCATTATAAAATTATTTGAAATATTATGCAAACAGCACACATTCAGTGGCAGGATCTGTCCTATGTTAGACTTCTTATTTTTTAGAATAAGATCAAGTTCTTTTATTGGTTTAAGAGAATTTATGCAGCAAAAAGAACATAGTGGCTGTAAGATAATTTAACACCTACAGTCTATGCACTTGGAGCTGGCAGACCCACTTGAATCTAATCACTACTTAGCACTATATATGAAAAACTTTGGTTTTGCTCTGTAAGCATGTGCATCACTAGTATTCTCCAAGTTACCCTGTGTGCCCTTGGTGTCTTCCTTTGGTCTCTTTCACCTCCTTTCTCTCCTTCCTTCTTTCTCTACATTTGTAAACACAGAACATTGTACTATTGAGTGGAGTAGGAAAAATCCATCCTAACAAAAGGAAGTGGATGAAATGGACATTAACTGTTGACAGCACCATGAATGACAAGGCTGCTGTGAGCTAAAGTAACATCCCCCATTTCTGTAGCACATCTCTTCAATTCCATTTCTCCTTCAGGCTTTCTCAGTCTTTAAGCCCCAGCATACCCCCCTTTTCTTCTTTTCCCAAGGAATCCATTTCATATAATTAAAGATGCTTAAATGAAATGGCCCCTCTGGAAAAGTGGCTTTCAGCAGTGAGTGGGAGTGCCTCAAGGAGCCATCCTCGGCCCTTTCTCAGATAGCACACTATGGGGCTCTGCCTCGGCACCGATCAATATCATCTCCGTTATTAATATCAAAAGCATATTACTTTGTTTTGCGTCTGGCGGTGTGCCAAAGCTCTGGGGTCCTGCCTGCCGCTCCCCTCTAGCCATTTACCAGGCCTATAATTTACTTTGGTGAGTTTTTAAGGTATTGTTTTGTCAGGGTCAATCAGGACTGAGTAACAAATGATCCCGACAGAGTGGTGGGGAGCTCCATCCATAAGTGGCACACATGGCCAAATTCATTTTTGAAAGTTTTATGTCAATTATTCCTGTCCTTGACTGAGGGGAATGAGGATGGTGAAGTGGGCAGGGTGGAGGTCGAGGGAGACTGATGGCCTCCGTGCCTCTTTCTGAGCGATGAGGTAACAACACTAACAACTGTCCGTGGTCCAGAATTAGACATGACGCTATCTTTAATTGGTGCATTGAATTACGGTGCTGCATGCAGTCCGTGTTGAAAAACAAAAAATATTGTGCACTTAAAGGAGGGGGGGGGGGGGGGGGGGTGTTTGGGGGCATTGATTTTCTCTGATGCCTTTACCTCATACAGTCAACCCACCTCCAAAGGGCTGGAGAAATGTCCAATGTGATGAGACACAACACCACTTGGAGATTATATCACTGTATAGCTAAAGAACCACTTCCTTGTGCTCTTTGTGCAATAAATATACAGTAAATTAAAAAATGTCAGTTTTGCCTGCCTTGGTATTATTCAGGGGTTTTATACATATATACACACATCCATATATATATATTGTGATTTAATGTAGTGGCTGTACTTGCTGAAGGGATGTGTTGTTGCTTTGTTGGTGGGGTGCCAGAACAATGAGCTGCCAAATACCGTGGTTTTGTTCTGAGTATTTACTGTGGGCTTCTAGGTCCTTTGTCCTGCTGCTTATCATATTAGGGTGGCATTTGACAATCTGAAATCACTGTAGTGAAATACCCAGCCCTCCCCTCATCCCTGAACCCCCCACACATCTTACCCCTCAAAGGACTGATGAAAGGTCTCACCCCAGCAATAACATATGAATTTTTCAATTAGAATTAAATATTCATTAGCAAGTGGTTGTTTAGCCTCACATCTGCTTTGTTTCTCCAGTTCCACACTTTTCTTTCTTTGTCTCCATTCACACCTTTTTGGTTCACATTTCCAAGCACAGATATTCGAGAGGAATCAAAAGGGCCAAAAAACAAGAGGGAAAGAAAGTGAGATGGTATTAATAGCATGGAGAAGATCATGATCTTGGAATAGAGCGGTAGGTGCTACAGTTACCTGTGGATGGTTAGATTTAGTCCCCGATAATCAGGGGTCACAGCTTGTTTCACGCTTCATATTGATGCCCCTCACTGGAGGCTTATAGGTGGCTTAAGCACTCGGATGGGTGCTAATTTATGCTCCCGTAGGACTGATTGGTGCCATGTGCAAGAAACGTGTCAGTACCACATAGTAAACATAACACAGGTACATCATCCAAAGTGAGAAGTGAGAATAAAGAATGACGTTCCATCATGTGAATAACATCAAACCAGATGCTGAAAGAGCTGAAATGGCCGGAGGCAATCTGTTTGCGAAGGGAATAGCCGAGCTAACATGATAGAAACGAGCTGTTCCTTCACAGTGTACCCTCAAGCTAGATCACTTCAGCTAAGTCTTCAAATGGGAATAGAGAAAATATTTTAACTCTGACAGATCCTACAAGAAATGGTGAAGAGAACATGGACACTTTTTTGTTTTTTTGGAAGTTAAAGGCCAGTTGTAACCAAGTTGTAGCTTTATGCTTAGAGATATCAATAATATATCTTTCACATTAATAAGTAACAATATATCTTGAATAAAATGCATTATAATTGGCTGTGATTTAAATTGACTTGAGGGAATGAGAACACATGCACTCTGTATGATGAATCTACGTGTACATAGTGCTCCAGAGAGGTCTTTAAGAGAATTTACTTGGGGCTAGTTCTGAGTCCGATTAATGCAGCAAGTGCTCTATCACTTAAATTAAGAAGGACCACAGAGGACAGAGAACAAATTGCATAGTTTTAAAATGCCACTGATATTTATCCAGATCCTGAATGGAAAATTAAGCTACTAAATGGCAGTTACACCACCAACAACAACAAACACAATTAAAAAAATAAAATAAATATAATAATAATAATAATAATAATAATACATTTTTGAAACTGTCAGCTTAAGTTACATTCCATGAGATGAAGTACACTAGCATGCAAGCACAAATAAATGTGCTCATGTACTTATTATCCAGGTACACACCAATTACATTCACACATACATGCGTATATTGTTACCCTCCTTTATTCTACTCACTTCTGCCATCTCATTCCCATGAGACCAGCAACCCTCTTTGTCTACTTAATTAAGCATTTATCTCCTTAAGTATTTATTTGATTTACCCACTTTTAAAAGGCCATTCAAACAATCTTTAAATATGGTGGCACTTTTAAACAGTTCACAGGCTTACCTCTCCTCATTAACTATCTCTAGAAAAAATCATTAGCAGCTCATTAAATCATATTGCTGCAAATATCAATACGCCATTTGGCTCTGAGGAGGAAAGTGCTGAAAAGTCATAAATCTTTCAGCCATCAAAGAGTCAGAATTCACTGATACTGCACTGAGGGCACCGGCCTTGAGTCATGGCTGAAGGAAAGGTTAATACATGCATTTTCTTTTTGTCTTTTTTTTTGCCCAGAGTTACCTTTTATAGGGCTAAAATGGGGCCTAAAGTAACATTGTGCATGCAATTATGTTATCAGTCATATAAAATGTTTCATTATCAAGTTACACTGCTACACTTTTAATACAGTGCTTTCCAAACAGGATATATATATATATATGTATTGGCACCCCAGAGTCCTTACCTTGAGCCTACTGAAAGTTTTCGGGATGTGCCGGAGAAGACTTTATGGAGTGGTTCAATTTTGCCCTCATCAATTCAAGACATTGGTGAAAAATTAACCCAAAACTGGAGGGAAATAAATGTTATGTTGCTTAAGTTTGTTGAAACAATGGCATGACAACTACATGCTGTAAGCAAGGCTAATGGCGAAACAACAACATAAGAAACAAGACTTTTGGCCATGCAGCGTATGTATGTATGTGTAGACAAATCAACCATAAAAACAAAACCCAAAAACAACCATAATCGATCATCACCATCTTTGGTGTGGATGTTGGGCCTGGGTAACCACACAAGCTTATCAATTTTGTTTGTGGTCTGATATCCAATATGGCCACCACGGATGCCATCTTGAATTTGCATTCTGTGCACTCGCTCAAATCGGCATACCCAATCATCAATATTTTTGGTGTGGATTTTGGGACTGTAACTACACAAGCCTATAAATTTTTGTTGTGGTGTGATATCCAATACGGCTGCCACAGATGCCATCTTGAATTTGCATTACACACATTAAAAAATTTCATCACTGATCATAACCATTTTTGCTGTTCATCTTGGGAGTGGGCATGCATTTTATGATGTGGTACATGGGCTGAGGGGTATTACCCAATTTGCGGGGCTAGTTTTTATTCTGTGTGAGTAAAAAAAGTGCTGGCATATAAGCCTCTATATTTTGGCTTTCAGTTTCATAATAAATAAGTCTGTTTTTATTGTATGTTCCTTGTTGTCATCATGCCCATCATCAGAAACAACTCAGGCACGAACATGGGACATCCATCTTAGTCATGTTACATTTCTATGGGGCTTTTCTCAGGAGCTCCGTAACAAAGTGCAATTTGATGCCTGCAAAACACTCAAGAAAAGACGGAACAGAGTAAAACTAAGATTAAAAACAGTCCTTAAGTTATTGATCGGCACGGTGGCGCAGGGGTTAACACGTCCGCCTCACCGCAAGAAGGCCTGGCTTCAATTCCCGGGCTCGGGGTGATTCTGTGTGGAGTTTTCATGTTCTCCCCGTGTTTGTGTGGGTTTCCTTGGGGTACTCCGGTTTCCTCCCACAGTCCAAAAACATGCACAGTAGGCTAATTGGCTGTTCCAAATCATCCCAATGTGTGAGTGTGAATGGTTGTGTGAGTATTGGCCCAGCAATGGCCTGGCGAGCTGTACAGGGTGTACCCCGCCCTCGCCCAGAATCGGTTGAGATGGGCGCCAACCTTCCCGCAACCCTAATTAGGATTAAGCAGCTTAGAAAATGAATGGATGAAAGTTATTGATAGCAGGTGAAGTGTTCAGATTGAATATAAAATTAGTATCCACCAGAGGCTCAGTCTTCATAAGCAAAGATGGGTCATGGCACATGGAGAGAATTGTGAGTCAGTTTAAAAGGGATATTTTTTTTAAAACTAGATTGCAGAGTCTTTACATCTTTCAGCAGTTAAAGTATATAATATTGTGAAAAGATTCAGGGAGTTCAGACACATCTTAGTGTGTAAAGCCAGTGTTACATGATCAAATTTCAATTATGTTTTTCCGCTGTATTGTAATCATTCTTCCAAGTTGACCCTTGTAACACCACCTTAATTATTTGTTAGCTTGCATTACAAGTTTGTCATCATGAATTGTGAGTCTTGAATTCAAATAAGAAAATTTCACTATGATGCCAAACTCAAAGTTGCATGGAAAATTGTCCCCGGTGACATGTTACATGGGAAATGATTTTTCGTGCACCAATGTTATGCGGAAAATGGTTAGAGAAGTGGGTTTAGTACCGAAGGGTTGCTGGTTTGATTGATGAGTGTGTGTGTGAGTGTGTGTGTTTGTGTATGTGTGAGTGTGTGTGAGTGTGTGTGTTTATGTGTGTGTATGTGTGAGTATGGGTGTGTGTGTGTGTGTGTGTGTGTGAGTGTGTGTGTGTGTGTGTGTGTGTGTGCGTGTGTGTGTGTGTGTGTGTGTGTGTGTGTGTGTGTGTGTGTGTGTGT
>JBCNYH010000001.1:19812107-19823346 GCA_039654325.1 Tandanus tandanus
GGACAGCTTATTATTATTATATAAATGTATTATTATTATTATTATTATTATTATTATTATTATTATTATTATTGTATGATATTGTATTTTCAATTATTCCAAGTCAAGAGGCCTTATCTCCCATCATCTGAAAGGGGTTCAGTAAAAAATAGGTGATAAAATCAGGGCGTATGTAAATATAGGGAACGTTTTGTATGACAAACTGTACATGATTTGATTGGGACTTGTAGGCCAGCCCTCTTAATTGAATATGCTGCTTGATATGCGCAAATGGCCGTCTCGTTAAACAGTAATGTGTGAGTATCAAAGTCGGCGAGGTGTCCAGGGGTTAAGGATGAGAAGGGAGTGTCTGCTCTCAGGCTATTAAATATCCATGCTGATGAGTACCCTACTCTCCACTCACTCACCCACCCACAGGAGCCATACACACTGTAATTGGAGTGGAATCCACACACACACACACACACACACACACACACACACACACACACACACACACATAGAGAAGCACACATTTGCAGATAGTGTTCATGCTGACTATTACATATTTGTATTAGAACAGGCATATAGATACACACACACACACACACACACACACACACACACAAAAAAAACAAAAAACAAAACGGAACCATTCATTCATTCATTCATTTTCTAAACCGCTTAATCCGAATTAGGGTCATGGGGAGGCTAGTGCCCATCTCAGCCAACTCTGGGCGAGGGCAGAGTACACCCTGGACAGCTCGCCAGGCCATCGCAGGGTGGAAACACGCTGACGGCAACTCAGTGGCCTACTCTTTGCAAACGTCATCAATGGTTCTTGTACATGCCTTTCACTACAGACAGTGAGAGACATGGCTGGCCTTTGATAACCCAGCTAGCTGCACTGGGGGGGCAGCAGGGCTTGAACACCTGACCTTCGGATCAGTAATCTAACACCCTACCAAAAACTGAATCATTTACTGTATATTTTCTGGATGATTTTATATTACCTTAGAATAGTGTAAATATACTGCATAGTATCTGTATTATTTAGTATCCGACAGTACATCCGTCCATACATGTATCACTCAGGTGTCCCAAGTTAGGTGCTGGGCTCATGATTGAGAGGTCGAGGGTTCGAGTGTTAGATCCCCTGGGCAAGGTCTTATCCACAAGTGTGCCTCCATCCACCCAGCAGTATAAATGGGTACCAGTAAAAAATACTGGGAAGGTAACTAGCATCCCATCCAGGAGCAGTTGAACTCCTAGTCACTTCACGCTACAGAAACTGGGAATAAGCTCTGGCCTGATGAGACAGTAGGCTCGGGTGTAAAAGCCCAACAGTCTTACCTTACCTTACGCATTCAATTTAAAATCGTTGGTTATAAAATGTGATCAGAATGATCAGATTCATATAGTGAGAGCCAACCGTGGATGTACAGGTGCTCTTTTTCTGTTGGCAGCAGTGATAGCAAGTATCGAGTTTGTTGCACTTCAATGTTTAATCATTCCAAACCAGAAGTAAAATCCATAATCACAAACACACACACACACACACACACACGCACACACACACACATACAATCACTGATACCACCACAGTGCAAATATATATTTTTATCATGTTATACACATATTCATTGGTGGCTCCACCTTTAGGCAGTACCTAATAAAACATATGTACATGGTGTATACAGAGCAGTATAGTGTAATATAGTACAGATATGGTGACCAAAAAAAGAGGCTGTAGCCTATTAATAAGACGTGTCCAAATCTGTGCTGTGGCACCGAGGTAACCACTAGAGCACAGGGAGTTATGAGTGTTAACTGCATGGCGCAGGTTTATTAGCCCAGGACTTATGTGAATTATAAACTAGCTTTTCCTCAGTCTCTCACTCTCTCAGTGCCACACTGCACACACAGCTCTACTTAGCAGGCCACTTTGTTTGAACACTGAGAAGATTGCCTTGTATCGTGAATATTTAACTTTCTCTAGCGGACAAGAGGTAACGTCGTTGTACAGAGATTAAACTGCACAATGATTACCTGAGGATGAGTGTAAGAGCTCTCTCTCTCTTGCTCGCTCATTCTCTGAGTGTGTGTGTGTGTGTGTGTGTGTGTGAGTGTGTGTGTGTTTGTGTGTGTGTGTGTGTGTGTGTGTGTGTGTGTGTGTGTCGGTACGTGCAACTTGGTCTTTATGCATCACTTTAACTACTCATGCAGAAAAGTTCGGCTGCGGAAGAGTCCTCTTAACTGCTTAACATGGTTTTCAATTATTTTGCTTTCTGTTTCCACATTAATGGTTTTTATTATGTGGCCACATGTGACATATTTGTTGATTTCATCTATTGGAATTCCAAGCCTGTGTAGTTTGTTCTTTACTGTAAATTAAAAATGATTTCTGAGGAATCTGAGTAATATTTTATTGTGATATTCGCCAAATAGTGTTAATCTCTACACACACACACACACACACACACACACACACACACACACACACACACGTGTGTGTGTGTGTGTGTGTGTGTGTGTATGTATAGGAAGAGGGTATATAAGGGTATATAACGGGGCATTCTATGTTTTAACTGCTTATCCTCTAACCCAAGTTTTTAACCCCTTAAAGGGTTTAGATTTTAGAGGAAACACATATTTTTGAACCATTCTAAGAACACATGCTTCATAATCAGAAACCCTTTAAAATGTATTCATTCATTCATTCATTTTCAAAGCCGCTTAATCCTCATTAGGGTTGTGAGGAGCCTGGCGCCTATCTCAGCCGACTCTGGGTGAAGGCGGGGCACATCCTGGACAGCTCACCAGGCCATTGCAGGGCCAACACACAAAACCATTCACACTCACACCTATGGGAGATTTGGAGCAGCCAATTAGCCTAATGTGCATGTTTTTGGACTGTGTGAGGAAACCGGAGTAGCCCCATGCAAGCACGGGGAGAACATGCAAACTTCACACAGAAACACCAGAGCCCGGGAATCGAACCCAGGCCTTCTTGCTGTGATGCAGATGTGCTAACCACTGTGCCACCGTGCTGCCCACCTTTTAAACATCTTAGAGCTAAATGATATAACTGTTCTGTGATATATTAATGCTTGTGATAATACTGACAAAATTACCTTAAAAACAATTAATAATAAAACTTTGAAATCTGGAAATGGCTCAATATATCATTTGTGATTAAAATCATCCTGAAGGCCCATGTTGATGTAGAGTTAACCATTTGGTACTTCTCTATATCATTTTTTTATTATTTAAAAAAGAATATTATTGCCCTCTAATCAGGAAAAATAACACCTTTGCCAATCTCTTCCCTTGAAAGAGGGCCTGTGACACCATGTTCATTTTGGTATGCATATTGATCAATACTCATCATTCACGTCATGAATGACCAGCTGCCCTTTATCCACTGTTGAAGCATTTTTTTAAATTATGCAGTGAAGGACTACGGAAGACAAAACAAATATTTACAGCAGTGCACTGTATGTAACAAGCTCTGCCATTACAGAATTTGAATCATGTGAGTTTGGACACATATCCACCCACACACCCTCTCTCAGCTCTATGTGGTTTGGCTTAGCTTGTTCTGTGCTGACAGGTACAGTAACAAACTTCTTCTATTTAGATAAATGTATTCTGGTTTAATCTTATAATGGTAATAAGAGCGATGCACCTTAAAGCGCATCAGGAGCTATTGACCAGCAGGGTCATGCATTATTCAAAGGTCACATTTTTCATCATATTTCCCCTGTTGCTGTCACCATCAGTCGAAGGTCTGAGGGACACCCACAGCCCTTTTCTGTGTACACACACACACACACACACACACACACACACACACACACACACGCACACACTTAAGTAGCCTGGACTTACATGTGTGTGCCAGCCTAGCCCTTATAGTGCTAATATTCCCCCATCCTAGCACACATGCTAATTACTCCCTCATCTATAATGCATGCGCAGAGCTGTGCGGACTCTAATCAAGCAAGCAGGAAATGGGACTCCATTTTATTTAGCTAACACTAAGGGACATGTGGGAGGACATCTTTCCTTTTCTTTGCTTCCTGAATCTCAAGGTGTTGTCTTTTAGCCCTGTTTAATGTGCTGTTGACGCAAATTAACAAACTTTACCGGATGTTATTCTAAACTTTTTAAAACAGAATAGCAACAAAGTAGAAAAGACAGTTTTGTAAATCAAACCAACAGTGTTCCAATCACCACATGTGTGGTGGACTGAGTGGAGAAAAGATGGAAGGGTGTAAATTTTATTGACGGTGTGGGGTTGGTTTGTGTACTCAGCCCCTGGGTCTTCATCCTGTTAATTGGCTTCACAGTGATACACCCCTCCATACAGGCATGGGGTGGGTTTTCTACCCTTTCACCCTCTACCCTCTTTCTTTCTCATTCCACAGTAGGGTCCCTCTTGAGACCCCCCCCCCCCCCCCTCACCCCTACTCTTGCTTAGCCCTACTGTTTGAAGGTGGTACCTCCTGTGCCTTCTTTCAATTTGATTTACTGTGTAGCATTATGAAAGCTTTATAGTATAATGTTATAAATGACAGTAGGTCACGTTCATAATGTGTAGTGTAAGTATACTTTGGTATAGCTGAATTTATTAAACCATTCTAAAAACATATTCATAATCAGAAACCTTTTAAAGCTCTTAAAGAGGTACTGCACATATAAATGTGTTTTTTGAGGTGTAAACTAAATTATATAATTGTTCCGTATTGAAACATATTGATGCTGATGTTAATACTGACAAAATTACCATTTAAAAAATACAAATCAGCATTTTATATGTCGGAAAATAATCAAATTACAATCTATGATTAAAATCATCCTAAAAGGTGCAAGGCCAACGCTGATGTAGAATTCACTGGTTGGTTCGTCTCTACATCATTACATGTTTATTTATCTGAAAAAGAAGAACAGGCGACACTATGGCATAGTGATTAGCACGTCCACCTCACAGCAAGAAGGTCCTGGGTTCGAGTCCCAGGCTCGGACATTTCTTTGTGAAGTTTGCATGTTCTCCCCATTCTTGCGTGGGTTTCCTCCCGCTACTCTGATTTCCTCCCACAGTCCAAGGATATGTACATTAGGCTTATTGGCCGTTTCAAATTGTCCGTAGATGTGGATGTGAGTCTGAATTATGGTGTTGGCCCTGTGATGGTTTGTCAATCTGTTCAGGATGCACCCTGCCTTCGCCCAATGTTGGCTGAGATAGGCTTCAGCCTCCCTGATAGGTTTAAGCGGTTTGGCAAATGAGTGAATGAGTGAGTAGAAAGAAGTACATTATTGCATGCTCATTATTGCTTTTTATGATGTTTATGTAAGTATAATACACTATATACACATAGATATACTACACTATATTTTTTAAGCTGTTTATACTACATATAAAGCATCAACAATACACATTCCAATGTAAAATGTTTCTATAGAAACAATAAGGAGATATAACAAGCTGCTTCAAATCTTGAATATCATGTGAACATTAATAGGTATTTTCTGCAGGTTGCGCAAGCATAAAGTGCAGCTTCTCTTGTCAACCCTTATTTGTGGGTTGCTATGAGCTACTATACAAAACACAGTGCTGGAAAATGTTTGGCGTGCCTTCTTTGTTTAACTTGTTGTATACAGGCACTGCTTTTTTACTGGTGCTGCAATGGTTTAAGACTCCACTAGTGCCTAACCTATGAATTTTACAAGACGCTCCTACAGTGGCCATATGCATCAAGTAAAGGACAGTTCTTACTCTTTTGTGCTAGGATGAGTGTAAGACCAGGGCTAGAAGGATCCTCTCACTAATCTTTCCTTCACTGATCACTTCCTGTATGTGGGTTCAGTCATTGACTGTAATAAAATGTTACTAAGCTTCACCAGGAAGAGGCTTGACACCACTTCTCAGTATTTTGGTTTGGACCTTGAGTAAGTACTATTGCTATGCTCACAGCAGCCCAAAGGAGTTTAAAGCAATGTTTAATTCAAACATATTGAATACTGAAAAGGTCTATAAATCTTACAATAAAGCAGACTACTGTACATAGTGCACTTCCCAGGACAAACTCCAGTGTCCTGTCTCTAGTAGTGGACTCTTCCCTGTGGCAATGTTCCATCTTTGCTCTTTCCTCGCTACTGCTACTCTAAAATATTTTTAACATTGTAGGAGATTGGCAGATCTATGTGTATTTGTATTATGGACTGGACATATTGTTCTGGAGAAATGTCATCAAACACTAGGCAGGAACAAGTCTTCACTGAGCTGTGGCCTGAAGGCTTGTGACAGCACCCAGCACTGTGGCACATCCCAGACACAAAGAGATGCCACTTTACACACACACACACACACACACACACACACACACAAACAAACAAACCAAATGCATGTTTGGAAATAAAAAAATAAAATAAAATGCATGTTCGGAAATCCAGCAAACACAGGTACTGTCTACTATATATATGTGCTAAAGTGTATGGACACATAAAAACACACACACACACACACACACACACACACACACACACACACACACACACACACACAGGCACAGAGAGCGAGAGAGACTCTCACCTTAATTGGTCCACCAAGTGTCTCTTAAGAAGCCTTTGAGAGGATGAGAATCAGGGAGAGAGGGAAAGAGGGAAGGAGGGAGGTAGCTCAGTGTGTCTTTTGGGGGGTTAATTACAGATGCAGATGTGCGTTGCCACTTGCAACATCTCTGAATTCATTTCCAGTCTTTCTGCCCTTCCCCGATGGCCCCAGGGATTCATGTGTGTGTGTGTGTGTGTGTGTGTGTGTGTGTATACGTGTGTGTGTGTTTGGAGAACACAAAAATATCCACCCCAAAAATCAGAAGCTAGTGCTAATAAAAAGCAGTAAAATAGGAAAATGTAAAGAAGATAGAAATGCAAAAATCTCTTTTTGCATTAATAATGAATGTATCATGGTAACATAAAGCAGCACAACATAGTTACCTGTGCGTATTTATGCTTGTGCTATAATAAAATAAACCAGAATAAAATGAGACTAATCGCTTAAAGAGCAGCTCTCATCTAAACAACATTTTAAATCATTGTGTTCAGATGAATAAAATAAATGCATCGGGTATATCAGCATGTCTGTATTAAAAACAACACAACCAGTGTGCATTTTGACATTTGCACATGCCAATTTCATGTATTTTGGTGTCATCTTTCATGTTTAAGGAAGAACCGGAAGTGATATTATGTGAAAGGACAGCCACCGAGAAATATTTTAAAGATTTGTTATGTTTGGTGCCAGTCCTCAGTAATATTTTGCAAGAATCTACTTGCTGTGCTGCTGGGTTCTGCTCAAATACTTATGCAGACAGTGTTGGGTTTTTTGCTTCTCCTAAGGATCCTCATGGTAAATGGACTAAACAACTAAGAACAACTCAAGACAGCTGGTTACCCTCGCATGCATCTGTATTGTGTATTCATTCATTCATTTTCTAAGCCATTTAATCCTAATTAGGGTCGCGGGGAGGCTGGTGCCAATCTCAGCCAACTCTGGGCAAGGGCGGCGTATACCCTGAACAGCTTGCAAGACCATTGCAGGGCCATCACATATACAACCATTCACACTCACACTCGGGGCGATTTGGAACAGCCAATCAGCCTACTGTGCATGTTTTTGGACTGTGGGAGGAAACCAGAGTATCCGGAGAAAACCCATGCAAGCATGTGGGGAACATGCAAACTCCACACAGAAATGGCACGAGCCCGGGAATCGAACCCAGGATATTCTTGCCGTGAGGCAGACATGCTAACCACTGCACCACCATGCCGCCCTGTATTGTGTAGTGTAGCGCTAATTTTAAACCCTCAACCACTTGTGCCTGGAAAGCAACATTTAGAATTAAGACCCTTAAAAGCATCATTATTTAATCTTTAACTTACATTCTGAATAAAGTTATTTAAGATCATATTCATCAGTTATAGAAGGGTTCCAGGTATGCGTACAAGGTATGTGCAAGATCTGAAAAAAAATTCAGTTAGCCCAAAGCGTATAAACTATATTCTGCATGAACAAATGCATGAATGTTCAAGTGCCTAGTATTTGCAAATCAAGTGCATATATTAACAAGAAAATTTTCAAGTTGAGCATATAACTAAACCTATAAACTATACTTACCAGTCAATATTCTGTAATCTGTCTAGCATCTCCTGGGCCTGCTGAGTGTCCGGTTCACCACAAGCACCGGATTCTATGTCGGAACTTTGCTCAAATGTTTTGCAATATTCAGGCAAATATGGTTCACATCTATATGGATGAATATCACCAACACAATCTATAGTCTCTTCTGTTTCACCTGTGATGTTTTTCCTCCCTGATTTCCCTAAAAACAAACAACACAACTCAAATCAGAATACTCAGATGAGTACATGATACATACACAATAGTGGGGAAACCAGAAATTTGCCAGAACCAAAAAAATGATATTTTTTCTCAGTAAGATTGTGACAGCAGCTCTTTAAGTCTAATGTCACAAAATCTGCAGTTTCATGTTTCATCCACATGAGGCTGAAAGCACTGTGACAGTATAGCGGAGGAAAGTGTGTGTGTGTGTGTGTGTGTGTGTGTGTGTGTGTGCGCGTGCTCTTCCTGCAGGCCCACCTTTCTCTTACAGCCAGACTGATTCATTATCTAGCTCTAATTGAATGGAGTGGGTCTCTATTGGGATGAGCTGTTTAGCTGTTTAGACACACACATGCATATTTGTCCTTGTTGTCTGCTTAAAGCCAGCAGAAAACATAAATCATTGTGTACAATATCCCAAACTGGTATATGCTACCAAAAAAAAAAAAAAATTATACATCCACACACTGGGTAGGTTTTCTTTGTGTACACATTGAAGCAGTAATAGTTAAATCAAGTTCCATTTTAGGATTGAATGAATGAGCAAATCAAACCAATCTCTTGAAGCCTTGAGAGTCTATTCATTTAAATCACATGTGCAGTTGATTCAGATGATAATGTCACAGTGAAAGTGATATACAGACATGTAATAGTGCATCATCAGCACTGATCTCAATGCATTGCCAATGATCTGATACATGAAAGATACACATGGAGCAAGTAGCAATGTGAGACGATCTGATTCACCCGTACTGTGAGCAATGCAATTCAATACGATTTATTAAACACAATCACAGTCAACATCATATAATTCACCTAACTTGTAACATGCTTTCTCTCTCTACTGCGTTCCTTTCCTGGGTGTCTTTTAGAGGAATTGATGAGAACAGAGAGTGCAGATGAAAGATGAACAGTTTAATATGGTGAGCCAGAATGACCTAAGATCACTTTTCAACACTTTTTTCTTTGTATCAAAAACACTGTGAAATTTTTTGTTTTGTTTCACTGATCCAAACCATTACATTTTACCATCCCGAATATGGAAGTGATTAAAGCTGTACAACATCTCAGTAGTGTACACTGTCAGGATATCCAACACACAGGTGTGTGTTTTACTCAGTTGGCTATGTACGGGGTGGACAGTGTGAGTGTTTTTCTCAGCCATTTAATGAGCATTTCGCAGCTTGTCACAGCTGAATAGGAGAGCAGGAGTAGCCCCACGAGGAAAATATATGGGATCCAGCCACACTGTTCACAAACATCTCAGCGCCTCCAAACTCTGACATGGTCCTGGTCTATGAAAATGAGATCAGCCATGGATATGGATTAAGAGTGGACAGTCAGCCTGGACAGGGGAAGATTAAGGTATTTTCAGTATGATCTGTAATCAATATTGATGGTGAGCAGTGTATATTTTACTGTAATTCACATAAATTGCATTATTAATATTGAAGGAAGAGAACTTCAGGGAATTTTTTTTTAATTGGGAAACATTTTGATCACCAATTGCTAATTTGGCATAATCATAAAGAAAACCCATCAAATATGTTTCTCTCTTTCTCTCATGTTAAATCTGTAAAACCCATAAGTTTTAGTGCAAACGAAAGCCGGATTCACGCAGGAACTGACGAGCCAAAAACAACCATGCAAAGTCAGTGATTGCCAGCGAAAGAATACAAGCGATACACAGTGGCATGGACTTTCACGCAAGCGATTCGAGCAGTAACCAATCAGAGCTTAAGATACCATTGATTGACAGATGCCGCCAAACACTCTTCTGAAAAATATTTCCTGTTCACTTTCATAGGCCGTGTAAAATTTTGCATTTACATCATTTGGCAGACGCCCTCACCCAGAGCGACTTACAATTTTGTTTCATTTACAACTGAGAAGATGAGGGTTAAGGGCCCTGCTCAAGGGCCCAACAGCGGCAACTTGGTGGTACTTAGGCTTAAACCCCGAATCATCTGATCAGTAAGCTAGAGCCTTAACCACTGAGCCACCACTGCCCTGTAAAAGCGATCTGTGTGTCCGTGCAGTTCTGTGACTAAACAATACGTGTGTCGCTCGTCACTCCCTGTGTGAATGCGGCGTTACGCTTACAGTGTAACAGATATAATAACAAATCCACAAACTAGTTACTTTTTCTGCCATTGCCGCACTTTGAGAAATATAGACAGTAGTAGACAGAACTAAATAAAAGAGTGTTGTGCGACAACTTCTTGCTTTAAAAATGTAGTAGTCCCAGTTTGTGTGTTTGATAAGGAAAAAAAGGAAATTGCTTTGAGAATCCAGTTTTTCTGAAGACTTTGAGTGCTGTCCTTTTATTTATTTATTTGACGACATGTCAAATCAAGTGTATTCTTCATAAGATTTTGTTATCTGAAAAGTGTTTCATTACACAATATGCTGCTTTTCTTATCTGCCATTTATGTTAACAGGTTAGAGAATGACTTGTGCTGACACACAATGTGATAATGTCTGACAGTGTCACAGTGTGATTGGTTCATTCCACCTTCTAATTATATCAGTAGTTAATCAGATGTGTAAAGCCTTCTGTTTAGAGAGTATAGAGTTCGGCGGATTATAGAGTTAACATATAGTACTTTTTTCTTGAAAATGTCTGAGTAGGAAGTATACTGTTTTGTAGTGGCTTGTTTTCATCACATTCTCATTGATATATTTGTCTCTCATGAGTATCACTAATTTAAAGCTTGAGGAAATGTCTGTGCACAACATAAACATCAGGTTAGCTGTTCTTTATTTGTTTTGTGAATGTAAAGTAAGATAGATAGATAGATAGATAGATAGATAGATAGATAGATAGATAGATAGATAGATAGATAGATAGATAGA
>JBCNYH010000001.1:19888176-19904858 GCA_039654325.1 Tandanus tandanus
CACACACACACACATATATATATATATATATATATATATATATATATACACCTGCCTGAATGAAACTTTTGTCTTTTCTGGGTGCTTAATGACTTGTTTAACCTTCTGATTAGATTCGGGATATGGAAGGGTGTTGATGATGTAGATTAAATCACGTGATTACAGGGGCGTGGCATATTGAGGAAACTGGCGCGGTAGAGAATAATTATGCAATATAAACAATTAAGTAATTTATGGAAACTGAAACTGATTCATTATTAGAGCAGATTGCAGTGAAGACTACATAACCTCTATATAACCTGTCTGTACAGCTGTTAGATTATTTGTGTTAAATTGTGTGCAAGTTTTAAATATCATAAAAATCTAATCTGAAAAATGTGAGACTTTAAGCTTGAGCCTAACCCCATAAACTTAACTGCTGCAGCCAAATTTAGTGCATTCACGATGGTCAAAGAGCACAGTTGTTCCCTACTGTCTTATAGAAATCCTACAGAACAGGGCCTATTCTTTGGCTTTTTCCTGTAACGCAAATCACTCATCAGACACATCAGTGCAGTCCTTTCAGCAGCCTCTCCATGGCAACCTCGCGCGTCCAGGGAAAAATGCCCCCCGCGCCACACAAGGCCGTATTATCGGCGAGCATCTGCGTGCTTTTTTAGCCAGCGGGAGAACTACAAGAGTCGGTCTGTGCCTGTGCTTTGCCACGACTCCCTGAACAGCGATCACCGTGCTTTTTATAGACTCTCAAATGAGCAGGAACGGACAGTAAAGCATGCTCATTAAGTGCGTCCCGGAAAGCGAGTTTTGAGGCTCACGATAAACTCTGTATCACACCATCCATGACGTCTCCATCAACTACTCAGCTCTGTCTGATAGACTCCATTTTCAATCAGAGCATATCACTGATTTCAAGACTAAATTGATATACAATAATAGGGTAGTAAAGGAAGTTGATATGGTGTAAAATACTGGTCTATTTAATCAGAATATATACATATAGGCCAATAGAATTGCACTGAATGATAGGAGGTAGATTTGAGAAGAAGCCTAGGCAAGCGCATGATCAAATCAAATCATCAGGAGTGTAAGGATTACCGTTAGAATTAGAATTTATACCGGCCTACATTTATATGATGTCATATCAAAATTCCTGCATAATTATGTCAAATTAACTAAATACAGTAAAACAGGATATTTGTAAACTAAAATATGATATAGTGTTCATGCAAAACAAAAATATTGACTGACAAAATGGGGTCTATCCTCTCTATAATGTTTAATAAATACCCTGTAGGCCAAATGTATAATACTCTGTGGGCTATAGGCTACACCTTTCTTATGATGATGTTACTGAGATAAATAAATAAGGTACGAGTGGACATAACCCCGCCTCTGAAAGAGTGAGAGGAGCACCTGTGACCCTAAACATACACACACTCCTACTGAACACACACGCACACACACACGCGCGCGCGCGCGCGCACACACACACACACACACAGAAAGGACACAAGGAAAGGAAAAGTGAAAACTTACCACTGCCAAGCATTTTGCTTTCATGACGGATTTTCCCAAATATTACGTTGCATTTCTATTCAAAACCCTGTGGAAATAGCCGACTAAACACAAGACAAATACACAAATGCGACCGTTAGCAAAAATACATTACAATAAATAATTGAAATAGGAGTGATACCCCCCAAAAAATCTTCACAACAGCTCCGGATGCAGAAGGAGTGTGTGTTCCTGATTGCGGAGTTTTAGACGACTGAAACAGGAGAGATGTAAGATTTGTTTAAAGCCCCGCATTTCCATTTAAGAACGTGATTGTGTTTGCAAAGATCCCTTTCAATCTTCACAATCTCCCCCTCTCTACCCCTCAGCGTCTCAGAGGCTGCTTTGCAATTCATAGAATTGGTAATTTGCTATTGGGACAAAACGTGAAGAGAAAAGTAATCAGATCAGCCGGGAAAGCGGTGCGAAAAGAAGCCAGGGGGAAATGCAAGATTTCTTGGAGTTGCTGTTTTGGGGGAAATGCATGGAAATAAAGTATATAAAAATAACTGTAGCTCGGGTTACATTTGCTAGATTCCAACATTAAGAAACTGACGAGGATGACATAGGGGGAAATAAAGAGAATCATGAAAAGCATACATTCGTTTTCAACAATATGCAGCAGTGGAATGTCAGTAGAATGAATACGGATGGGTAAATAAAGTGAGAGATTTGGAAAATGTACTAAAAAAATCCTCCAGAAAGTCCTCATATGTAATCTTTTATTTGATCCGGGGGCACGTGAGAGTTTACTGAAGTTCCTTTAAAATAAATCTGACATCCAGCCTGTTTTCGCTATAATAATAATCATAATAAATGCTTTGTATATTTTGTATTGATATTGTAACCTATCATTAGGATGAACATAAAAACACTTATGTCAACACTGTCAAGTGATTTGCATGAATCGTGTGAAGGGTTGTTGAAATACTTTAGAATACTAATGCGCTTAAAAGAACTACAGTTACTAACAGTACTAATTTGAGTTGGTGGAAGGGCGGGGCAGGGGGGTATTCATCCCCCGTACTAAAGAGTACGGCACTCCCCCACGTGGTCATTTGCAAAACAACCCACCAGCCAGTGTTTTCCTACGGCTTTGCTGCTCGCTGCCTTGACTAGTGGGGAGAAGGAGAAGAAAGGGATTTCATAAGAGAGAGAGAAAGCATTGTGAAAGCCGCCAATTGCGAGTAACTGGGATCGCGGCGGGAGACAGCCAACCAAGCAGCCCGCGCGAGGGGAAAACACGAAGCGTCAGTAGAGCTCGAGGCGGCCAGCAGCCAATACACGCGCAGGAGAGGCGTGTCCGCGCGCTGCTCCAGCGCCTCCCCGCGTGGGTTGTCGCGCTCGCGCTCTAAAAAGCTCTCTCACCTCCGGAGCGCGCGTCAGTTTTCGGAGTCGGAGCCATGGCGACGACAGCTCAGTATATCCCGCGGAATAACTCGTTGCCTTCCAACCCTCTCATGCACCCGGATTCGGACCGGATGCACCAGGGCACGACCTATCGAGAAGTGCAGAAGATGATGCACCACGAGTATCTTCAAGGGCTCGCGGCGTCCAACGCGGGCCATCCAATGAGCCTGACGCACCACCAGTGGCTGCCCACATCCGGCGCAGATTGGAGCAGCGGGACGCACCTTGGCCAACAGCCTGAGCACAAGGCCAGCGTGCCTGCGAGCCGCGAGGAGCTGACCAGTGGCTACCACAGGTCGCATTTGGTGCACCAGGCTGCACAGAACGGCCACCATGGCTCGTGGGCACCTGGCAGCACCTCGCATCACCTGTCTCCGCTGTCACCCGCTTCCGGGGGCCACCAGTCACTGGTTTACTCTCAAACAGGCTATGCTATGCTGAGCCCGCAACCATCGCTGCATCACAGCATGCGTGAGCCGCTGCACGACGATGCAGGTGGCCACGAACATCAGCTCGAGTCGCCACAGCAGCCGTTTGGGCACCACCAGGACCACTCAGACGAGGACGCGCCCAGTTCCGACGACCTTGAGCAGTTTGCCAAGCAGTTCAAGCAGCGGCGCATCAAACTCGGCTTTACCCAAGCGGACGTAGGGCTCGCGCTCGGCACGCTCTACGGCAACGTGTTCTCCCAGACCACCATCTGTAGGTTCGAGGCACTACAGCTCAGTTTCAAGAACATGTGCAAACTTAAGCCGCTGCTTAACAAATGGCTAGAGGAGACAGACTCTAACACGGGCAGCCCGACTAACTTGGACAAGATTGCAGCGCAGGGGCGCAAGCGCAAGAAGAGGACCTCGATCGAGGTCGGGGTGAAAGGGGCGCTGGAGAACCACTTCCTGAAGTGCCCCAAGCCCTCGGCGCACGAGATCAGCACGTTGGCCGGCACGCTGCAGCTGGAGAAAGAGGTCGTGCGCGTGTGGTTTTGCAACAGGAGACAGAAAGAGAAAAGGATGACCCCAGTGGGGGTCGCGCATCCGAGCATGGAGGACGTTTACTCACAGGCGGAGACCCCTCCGCTTCATCACACGCTACAAAGTCCCGTCCAGTGACTGTCCTCCTGACTTAAACTCTTATTTCAACAGAAAAAAAACAAGAACATCGGTAGAAAAAATGGGACTAGGGATTTCACAGTATTTACATATTTTTTTTTGCATTTGTTATCCAGAGTGACAATGCACGCAGCAAAGTTGGGTGAAAGAGTTTCTCGCCGCAGACCGGAGACTGTGGCGCAACATCAGTAGACGGGACGCAAATGATAAGAGGGAACAAAATGCATGAGTGACAGCAAAGTCAAATTGATGTGCATTTTTTAGGGAAACCGTTTTCACTAAAAACGTATTGATTTGAAGGCGTTCTGGTGGAGAAAAAAAAAATAATTCGATGATTTCCGCGCTGCTCAAAAGGAGCCATATGCCACAAAAGAGATGTTTGTTTTCTCATTGCTGTCGCAGGCTTCATCTGAGCTGCTGCTTATCTGATCTGCTGTCAGCAAAGGACACACTCACGTTTTCTACATTCTAACTATTAACAGATTCACTGTTCCGGTATAGTTGTCAGATCATTTTGTGATGTTTACTTTATTCAGGATGTTTGAACCTTTTACGTTTCAATGTTGTGTTTGTTTTCCTGTTTCTGACCATTCTGGACATTTCTTGTATTTCTCAAGTACAGACAACCCAAACATTTTGTCAAAGCCACTGAGCCATAATTTGGAGATGTATCTTGTTTACAAATGTCCGATATATTAGCACCTGATTTCCTCTGAACTATAGAAAAGGGGGGTTCTGTTAAATAGCCTTCATGGTCTGAAACACACGAGTTTGCCATTCTGTGTTTAAATATTTCCCCCTGTTTTTTTATAAGCACTTATTCTTGCGTTAACATGGTCGCAATTATTTATATTGTTCATGATTACTAAAGCCTTTCTTGTTTACAGTTTCAATAATTCATCCAAATGATGGAGTTTAAAAAAGTGACAGTGGGTTATTTTAGTTTGTTTTTGCTTTCTTTAGCTTTGATCCCTTTCTTTGTTTTGTTTTCCAAAACGGGCTATACCAGTTCTCGGAAGTGAAAGGGCGAAAATGGAAATAAAAAGTAATATCTCAGGTAAATTTCAGCGCCCGTTTATTGTGCTGTACTCCTTTACTTCTGTCTTAGAACCATCGGCCCAGTCTTTCTGCTGTGCCCGTCTGAACCAGTCCGCATAGCAGTGTACTAAGTAGTAGGTCAAAATAGTATCGAACTATTTGGACGTACTATTTAGAACTGTAGTTTCTGGACATAGCTGATGTGGTCGCTCGGATTTATTCCCCACTGGGCTGTAAACGAATAGAGGAAGAAGTTGTGTTGGTGAAATTACCCGCTGTGGGATTATTTATTGTTTTTCTGAGAACAGGACATGAAAGAGGGATCCTGCATATCGTGCGCTTCGTGTTGTTTCTCAAGGCATCAGTGTGTGAGCAGCTTGGAGCAGGTGTTCTTCTTTATTTTGATTATTATTGTTATAAAAAAATTTTTTTGGCAATTCTGTTATTTGAAATCGTGTGGGATATACAACTTTTCCAAAAAAAAAAAAAAAAAAGAAAGAAAAGAAAAGACTTTAAGTAAATAGTTGTCATTATTATTTCCAATATGTAAATATGTCCAATATGTAAACATATGTATTTGTTCTGAATTTGTTTTGAATTTGATTTTTCTTTTTTGTTCTTTCCGGGCAGTTTTGTACACTTACTAATTCCAAGAAGATATTTTAATATTTCATTTATGAATTTCACCATTTATATATCTATATATTTATTTCTTAAAGTTGTTTGGAGCTTTTTGTTTGGCTCTGTTAATTATGTTTCAGTGAATTACAAATGTTTTTGTTTTTTTTTGTTTTGTTTTGTTTTGTTTACTACATTGGTTGTATGTTGATTGCGAAATGTAGACTGCAAAGTCACGTTTATATTTATGTTATAGTAATATTTTATTACTTACATAAAACGTATATTCGAGAACTTGACTTCTGTCTTTTTTAAGAACATATTTTCTCCTTAATGTCTCACTATTCTCATATTATGGTTAATACAAAATGATAACAATAATAACAATAATAAGAACACATACTATATAAGCTAATAGATAACATGTTTCCAATGCCGTTTAGTTTAATTCTCATTACCACCTTCCACCTCCAGTACATTACTTACTTTATTCGTTGAAATATGTTTTAAAATCTCGATTCACATTTTCCGCATCATTTTAATCAGGAAAGTAAAATAAAATCCCTCCATTTCATAAATATAAATAGGTCCACCAACGCTTTACTTATACAGCTACAAATACAAAACACAAACAGCTCCACAACGCTTTCCTTTCGCCCTTAAACCTCAAAAGTACACTCAAAACATTATGTTCTTATGTGAACTGTCACTTGCTGGTGTTTTTGACGTTTAAACCTTTTGTGAATTTAAATGAATAATGAGGAAATGCTACAAAGCAAAAATAAATAAATAAATAAATAAATAAGTCGACCCAGAGCAAATGTTATCACCTGAATGTTGAAGGAAGCCCATTAAACTATACACTGCTAATCTATCTCATTTGCAGTGCACAAAACACAAATAAACTTAAACATCCTCCCAAATAACTTCATTCTCTCTGTTTCCTGAAAAGAGTGGCATGAATAATGGAGATAAATGTCTATGTAAGTAAATAAGTAAATTAAGTAAGAGGAAGAAGCGTTTAGAGATACTACAACATTTTAAATAGATACAATATACTGACACATTTGACCATGTACATCAGAAATCTATTAATGCCTTTCAGGACAGCTATTCCTAATTTTAGTAAAATTCATCAGCTTTAACTGAACAGATGGCAAAAGCGCAAAAGTGTGACGAATAAAATGTGCTTTTAGCTGGACATGTGTCTCTTCCAAGTGTTTATTTCTAATATAAAATATTAATGATATTTAACAAAAAAAATAATGATAATTAGTAACATTATAATTCAGTTATATTATTCCACGTGTTTCCGAAACTCAGTTGAGTTGAGTGGCTGTAAACCGCAGTGGATGGAGAGGCATTCCCAGTGCGCACTTCACTAACGTGTCTAAAACTCATTCCTATTCGAAAAGAAACAACTTTGTTGAGGTGTGTTTACGGAGAGGTGCCCTATTCAGGAGTGATTGCGAGATTAGCTGCAATTACACACATGAAAACACATAGACAGGCACAGGGACACCCGAAGAAAATCATTCAAGATAAAAATGAAATAAAAGCACTGAAATAAGTAAGAAAAGGTAGAAGAGTGGGGAAAAAGAAGAGGAAGCCTAATTCTGTTTGTTGCTCATTACTGGAATTAGTACATTAGAACAATATTTTATTAGTACAGTAATCTTATTTTTAGTATAGTAATCGATATTCTATTTAATATAATCTGATCAGCTGTTAAAGGGTGATTAAAACATCAGATTTCTACAATAAGCTCGTTTGTTATTTTTATTCATCACGATGCATGTTACAGTGAATTAAAACTCTTTACTAATTCAGTAAAACATTTCTCATACTGTATTTAATTTAGCATTAACGAGATCCGCCTTAAACCTGGCAAGTTGTACAGCAGCACATATAGCTATGATATCTATAGATAATATATTGTCTGTATCATTGCAGTATACAGTTTACCTAGACAAATGTTACTAAGTGCTTTTTAACTGTTCGGGATGGATTACACCTTTAAAGGTGAAGTGTTTGACAAAGTCTTAGCCATTTAAATGTATAATTATAAATAGTCTATTAGCTTATTATGAGATAAATACAATAAAAACTCAAATAAAATAAAAAAGAAAGACAGAAAATTTTGAAATTGCTATGAATGTATTTCCATTTTAAAGCAGTCAAATATTCTGCCACACGACTCGGGCATCAGATGAGTCCCAGTTCTCCTCAAGATCCTGAGAGAAATAGTGAAGCCAAAGCGCCCCCTACCGGCCAAAAGATTCAGTGCATATATTGCCTATGTACAGTGCAGGCGCTCCGGCCCCCGTTTCACCAAAGGCATCATAAGATCGTCTTAACTGGCAAAATCAGTCTTCAGTGCCATGCCATTCAACCACGGTGCCTCTGGGAAACGCAGCCGAGATTTGATTTGACCAAATAAATAAATGAATTAATTAATTAATTAATTAAAGATCTATTCAAGTACTCTCTCTCTCTCTCTCTCTCTCTCTCTCTCTCTCTTCATCCTTTAACACATGGTCAGTAGAAAGATCGATATTCTGGAAAATATAGATAATAAATACATTTATACATGTAAACTTTCCTAAATCCTTAACCTTACTTTTGTCATCATTAGAAAAATTTTGCCACGTCATTAATAAATTAACTAAAAATAACCATTTAAGAGCAGACAGGACACGCCACAGACCATTAACTGTATGAAAGTGTTTTGTTTGTTTGTTTACATCACATATAAGTAAGATTCTGGTAGGTAAAGACAGGGCTGAAAGTAGGAAAAGCTGGAGTGCACGCATACAAAACACCATGGGATTTTTTATTCTTATTTGTCAGACCAGATGGGCAATAAAGTGACCTTTGAGCATTCCTGAGCTGCAAAGCAGACAACAGCAAAATATGGAGGTCCGAGATTTCTGATGGAGTGAAGAAAGAAACTTGACTTGGACATAATTATGCTCGAAAATCAACATACACAGAATGTACACAGAGCTGTTATGCACATATACAGTATTGATTAAGAAATATTTCACTATTCATTCATTTGCTGAACTTTATCCTACTAGGGTCACAGGGATGCTGGCGCCTATCTCAACCGACTCTAGGCAAAGATGGGGACCTCCCTGAACAGGCCCTTCACACTCACACCTAGGGGCAATTTGGAACAGCCAATTACCTTAATGTGCATGTATTTGGACTGTGGGAGGAAACTGGAGTAACTGGAGGAAACCCAGGCATGCACACGGAGAACATGCAAAATCTACACAGAAAAGCCTTCGCTGAGGCTGGGATTCGAACCCACTATGTCACTGTGTCAGACTAATATTTTATTAATATATGAAATATGTCTTTGTTTTAACTATGAAACATCTTTCGTAAATGGCTTGGAATGACTGTTTGATACTTTTTTACTCACTGCTGTTCACTGCAATCCAAAAAAAAAAATACTAATAAAAAAGTCCAAAATATAAATAGTCAAATTATTCTTAGATAAAATTTAAGCATCAGCATTGCCACCCTATTTTTCTACCTGGAGTCTTTTGGATCTTTTGTTAAATGACATGATTTTTACCCAAGCGCAGTCTGAATGAAATATTTTCTCATTTATATCCATTTTATCATTTGTTCAAACTGTATAGCAATTTTGAATATGCTGACACTTGTAACAGTTCTAGTTCTAAGTACATAATATAACTACAGCTATGCAGCTGAAAGGGAAAAATGCAAACATTCTTTTACTTGTCAGTGCACCATTTTTGAACTATTAATCCAACTCTGCTTACATAGAGTGCTTCTGTAAGCTTAACTCTACAACTGCATAAGGACAAGCCTAAAGTTAATACAGGATGACTTCAGGGACTGTACGTGGACATAATAAAGATGGAAAGGTGAATAACAGAGCGTGGGATGGTCCATTGATTCTCCATGGAAAGCATAAAGCAGATGTGCATCTCTGCTAAGTGCAGATTGGCTGTTTATGTATAGTTATACTCTGTCATGGGCAGAGTCATTGGGGTAAGCTGGTGCCATCAAGCTTGTATAGAAAGCAGTAGGTTTCTTTCTTTAGCGTTTCATCTCTCTCTCTTTCTCTCTCTCTCTCTCTCTCTCTCTCTCTCTCTCTCTCTCTCTCTCCCCAACATATTAACCACTCCTTACAGAATTTGCCAGCCATACAGCCATACAGTATATCTGTGCTACACTCAGTGTTTGAGGCCTGACACCACCTCCTTCATCAGGAGAGTATCATCAAACTCAGGAGATGTGGATTAGTGATGATTAGTAGGGATTATAGCTGGTTAATGGTGGGAAAATACATTAGGAACCAAGGGCTCACTTGAGGGGGGGTGCGTTCACGCTAGCGGATTTGCATTGATCCACAGCAAATGAATGAGGATTAGTCGCATCTATCTGCCAACAGATAAATAACATTAAGCGCATTATTTGGGTGCACAGTATTATTAATGACATCACAAACACTACAACAATGCTGGTAATTATGCCTGAATAATGCATTTATAGCTATTTTTAAACTACTCTTTTTTTTTTTCTTAAAGAGAGTGAAGTGATGCTGAGGAGCCTACTGAACACATGTGAATCCCTTTAATATGCTGTATAAGCTTCTAGGAACATTGCAAGAACACCCTCTACCTTACATATTTCATTACTATTAAGACCCAGACAAAAATCAATCAACCCCACTTAAGACTGACCCAGTCTTGCAGTGACATAAAGGCATATGTTAGTAGTAGTAGTATTAGATCAAATACACACCCAGTGTCATACTGGATCACTACTCACATGTAGCAATTTATCATATGTAATCATTTATTCCTGGAGATTCTGTAATGCTTTACCATGATCAGGGTTGCAGTAGATGAAATATCCAAGGCATACAGTGCATAAGATGGGTACACACCCTGATTAACATGCTTGTCCTTCATGAAGTACCATGCATGCTCATTCAAACATTTATTCATACCTAGGGGTAGTTTATTGTCATAAGGTACCAAGAGGTGGTAGAAAAGCAGAACCTTGAGGGAAACTATATGGACATGAGAAGAGAATCTCAGGATCAAACTGGGGAATACTCAGGTGTGAGATCACAATGCAACCTGCTGCATTGCCATGCAACCTCAACATCGCTCATTGATATTTACAAAAAGTATTGCAAATGAAGAGAACTAGTTAATATAATTACATTCATTCATTTGCCGAATCGCTTAGTTCTACTAGGGGTGTAGGAAGGCTGGGCTCTGGGCGTAGGCAGGGTACACCCTGAACAGCCCACACACACACACACACACACACACACACACACACACACACACACACACACACACACACACACTCATATTTATAGTGACATTCACACCTAGGGGCAATTCGGAACAGCCTGTTAGCTTAATGTGCTTGACTTTGGACTTTTGGAGGAAACCGGAGTACCCAGAGGAAACCCACGCAAGCACATGGAGAACAAGCAAACGCCACACAGAAACGCCCACTCTGAGCCTGGGATTCAAACCCAGAACCTTCTTGCTGTGATGCAGACGTGCTAACCACTACACCACCGTGATTACAGATAATTATAGATTTGACTATTTAGCAGTGGATTTTCACAGTTAAAAAAGGAACCCATAGCATTTCAGATTAGAATGTTAATTTTTGGTGTGGGTTGGGGTGAGGTTTGTTCATAATATCTCAGAATAGCAGCATTTAAAAAAAGGTCATGCATGTAATTTACTAGAAGACATTAGATAGTTAGAGAGAAAGATACAGTGAGACAGAGCAGTCGATTACTATTAACAGTTTTATTGTCAGGTGGTTAAGCACTCCAGGTCTCATTCTACTGCTTTCCTCACACTATCAACATCTTTCTCTTTCTTCATTTATCTAATAAATATATGACACAGCAACTAAGGTCAAAATAGGGGGCTGGAGGGGAGAGTAGAAAGGAAAATATTCTATTTTTTTCATTGAAAATTCCTTCTTTTCCACAGCTCAAGGTTTCCCCTCAGAGCTACATGAAAGATGGCCAACAATGTGGCCACACAGTTTTCAACTATTTACCATATGAAAAGGTTCAGAGTTTGGGAGAGAGAGAGATTGCTGTGTTATTTATGATACAGGACACGGTAGGTATAGGCTTCTCCTTAGGTTCCAAGGTGTGGACCTAAATACATGGGGAATCACGTGATGGTTTGGAAAGCTTTTCTCTAAGTCTTCCTTTGTTTCTGACTTTCATGTTTATTAAACCATACATTTTACCATGCATAACAGCATATAAACCTATTACATTCAAGATGCCACCTTGATATCTATTACAGTTAGTGATAAAAAGATACATACAGTATATGTACTAAGTTGAGTTTTGGTACGCCTGACCCAAAGGAGCTCTACGTAACTGAGGTAGAAAATAAAAGATATAGATGGATATTAGATAACAGCTTGAAAAACATAAACCACTCTGCTTTTAAATTAACCATCCATCTATCCATCAATGATCTATACCGCTTATCACCAGAATAACTGGGATTTGATATATCTCCCATTTCATTCATTCATTCATTCATTCATTTGCCAAACCACAAATCTCAGCTGACTGAGCAGCTCGCCAATCCATCACAGGGCCAACATACACACAACTATTCACACTCACACCTACAGGCCCTTTGGAACACCCAATTAGGCTAATGTGTCTTTGGATTGTGGGGGGAAACCAGAGTACCCCGAGGAAACCCATACAAGCACAGAGAAAACGAGTGAGCCAAGCCCAGGACTCAAACCCAGGACCTTCTTGCTGTGAGGTGGACGTATTAAACACTACACCACCATTCCACATAACCCACTATGCCACTGGGGCCACATATATCTCCCATTTTAAAAGTGAAATTTGTTTTTGTAAATTCGAATCATTCCCAGTTAGATGGGACAATAATATTGATACTAATACAGAATATTTTCAATTATATTACATATCATATTATATATTATATACCATGTACAGGTATTATTCACCTACCTGTAAGTACAGAGAGAAAATGCACAAGTCATCATAATAACGACAAAAATTTTCTCTTATATTTTTGCTGACATATTTGGTATCTAGCTTCATTTTATTTTATTGTATTTATTTATTTTACTGTGAGTTTGCATAGCTTTCATTGTGATCTTCCACCGCTCTCCACTACTGCTCTCCTCTTGAAAACTGCTCAAGGCTGCATAGTTAATAACTCATCCATAAGGCCAAAGTCTTAAGCATAGTATGAAGTCAATGCTATAGGCTGCCCAGTATGTCACCTTCAAACCTTACCTTTGTATGATGGTCAGCCTGGGGGGGCTCCTCTTTTAACACTTAAATCACAAGGTTGAAACTTGAATAAAGAAAGGACAATATAAACTGCAACAACCTCTAAAGGAATAAAATCCTAGTCAGTGGGAAGGTTGTATGCATTTGTATGGTATAGTCAAGGTCTTTAAATCAATGTTAGAAGAATGTATTATTTATAATTTTCTGAATATTTATTTACCTCAGCTAAATTAAGACCTATTGTTATATTATTTGTGAGAGATTTTTGACACACATTAAAGAAAAGGAGTAAATCAACACAAATTATTGCTACAACCAATGCATGTTTGGGGTTTGTTTGTTTGTTTGTTTGTTTGTTTGTTTGTTTGTTTGTTTGTTTGTTTGTTTATGTTTATTTCAGTACATTTGGTGTAACTACCAAAAACTCTTGACATCACTATCAACATAGGGATCATGGGTGAGCCAGTCCCAGCTGACTTCAGCAGAGAGACAGGATACACCCTGGGTAGGTCACCAATGTATCACAGGTCTAACTTTTTTAGAGAAAAATAAGCTTTCACACTCACATTCCAACCCATGAACAATTTAGAGTAGCTATACGACCTGATCTACTTTTGGACTGTGAGAGGAAACTCATACAGGGAGGGGAGAACATCCACATTCATCCACTCACAGCACAGAAAGGCTGCAGTCAGCCGGCAGGTTCAACCCCAGAACGTTTGTGCTGTGCAATGACAGTGCTAACCTCTGCACCACTGTGCTACCCATGTCATCTATCTTTAGTGTTTAAATGTTCAATATATGCTTCACATTTATTCTTTACTTTATTTTAAAAAAAAATTTTGTCCCTGGGCAGAACTGTTTTCTGTCCAACACAGTGCATTACATTACATTATGAGACCCAGGAATAATGAATAAACAAATTTTATCAGGATTGCACACTTTTTTGCATCTCTATTAATCATTATAATTATTTACTGCAACACATTATATACTACTTGTTTCATTTTATGCTACCATGTAAAAACAATAAGTACACCATAAAAGTACACCATGAAAATTGTTGTTTTTTGACTTTTGAATACATTTGGACAAGCAGACATTTCACCATTTTTAATACAGTAAGGTAAGTCTGTTGGGCTTTTTACACCCGAGCCTACTGGCTCATCAGGCCAGAGCTTGTCCCCGGTTTCCTAAGCGTGAAGCGACTAGGAGTTCAACTCCTCCTGGATGGGACACTAGTCCATCGCAGGTTACCAGTTCTCAGTATTTTTTTACTGGTACCCATTTATACTGCTGGGTGGACAGAGGCACACTTGTGGTTAAGACCTTGCCCAGGTCTTTACAATTTCATTGTAAAGAAAATCATCTACAAGGCATGGATTTCAAAAGTCCAGGAATGGCTGTCCCAGCAAATTCAGAACAGACTTTTTGATGTGGAAAGAGTCTCCAAAAACACAAAATTTAATCACAGGATCTGCAGGTAACTCTGTAACTGTTGGTTTGAAAGTGTATGCAGTGAAAGTACATGCAATCAGAATGAGACTGGACAAATGTGACCTGCATAGGAGGTGTGAAAGAAAAAAGCTTCTGTTGTCCAAAAATAATGTCAGAGCAAGCAATTTACAGTTTGCCAATGACCATATTAGTAAAGGCCAAGCCTTTTGGAATAATGTGCTCCGGACAGATGACTCAACCTTAGTGGTTTTAAAGTTGTTTGGCCACATTCACAGTATCAGTGTGTGGTGCAGACCAAAGACAGTGTTTCTGAAGAAGAACATCATACCAACTGTGAAGCATGGTATTGGAAATGTTATGGTTTGGTACCTTGGAGTCATTGATTTAACTGTCAGTTCAGCATCATATAAAAGAGTGCTTGAAGATAACGTGAAAGTATGTGTCCAAAAGATGGAGCTGGACCAAAAATAGATCTTTTAACAGGATAATAATAAATAAATAAAGCACACCAGCAAGTCTAAGAAAGAATGGTTCAAAAAGAAGAAATGATTATGGGTTATGGAATAGACTAGTCAAAGCCCAGAGGTGAGCCATATTGGAATGTCTTGGGGGGTTAAAAAGGGCAGTACATGCAAGATAACCCTCAGAAACCTTGCAGTAGAAAGTAACGTGGTTTACAATGTTCAATAATCTGGTGGACAGTTATGCAGGATGCTTACAATAAGTTATTTCTGTTAAAGGGGACAATTCTAGCTTCTGAGGACAAGGGTATACTAACCTCTCCATAGAAAATATTTTCTATTTGTATTTTTTCCTGAATAAATGATTGAAATGGTTACATTTTCTTGCGGTTTTATTTAAAAACTGTAGATGCCTTTATCTGTATTCACTGTATTAAGGAGAGTGAATGTGTGCTTGTTGAGTTATCTAACCATTTCTATTGCGTGGTCTTATTTTTTTCAAGTGACTGCAGGCAGGTTGTTTCTCTGTGAAATGCACTTCTCTGTAGCACATAATGTTAAATTTACTGTGCTTTATTAATTTGGCTTTTATACTACATTTATCATATATATATTACTTATATAGTCTGCAACTGAAATTATCTTATACAGTGAGATAATAGAAAACAGGTGCATAAGGGAAATAAAATGGATGTATCTCAAACAGGACATTTTACATGCAGGGATAATCTGAGTCTCAAAGTCAGTTATTTTTGCCTGGGATGCCTGCCTTGCCCTCTCTTACACTGTCACTGGAGAGAAGAGACAAGTGCAAATGAGTCCTTTGACTCACAACAGCCAAAATAACAACAACAACAAAAAAAAAGAAATAAATAAGGAAGATGAAACGAGAGAAGGCGGGAGAGAGATGGTGCGAGATGAAATGAAGACCTGCCGCTGAGCTCAAGGACGTGGCGCGCGACTGCGTAATTAGAAATGTACACAGATGATTTAGATGCGGAGATCTGATTAGGGAAAGCAGCCCAGTCTTAATCTTAATCAGCTCACTTCTGTGAGCCACTCATACATGCAGGGGGTGGGAGTGAAGCTGAGATGGGGAGCACACACACTCTACTCAAACATAGCAAGACACTCAGAAAAAGTGGGAGAGAGACAGAGAGAGAGACAGACCGACTCACAGAAACAATATAAATGGAAGATGTGTTAGTGGACTGAGGAACATGGTGACCATACACAGACAGAGACAGACAGAGACACAAAACACATCAAATGATGAGCTGAAAACCACGTCTCTGATAAATGAAACTTTAAATAGGTGTGAATTGAGTTGAACTTGAAAATAATGTCACAGAGTGCAAAACCTTTTGTAGAACATTAACTTTTTTCATTAAGTAGGTTACAGAATGTTTCTTTTTAAAGACTTGGATTTTTGAGCATTGAATTCTTTTTATCTAATCTGAAGGGTATAGCATGTGCACAGAAATTGTACTTTTCTGCCAAAAATGCGAGAACAATACAATTAACCTCCATGGCCAAAAATTTGTTAATAGAGAATTGATTTGATCCAATCATTTAACAAATGAAAACTTTTATAACTGGATAAACATTGTTTTCCCTAAAATATATAGAGACTTGTTTGTATTCTATTTTTGGTGGTATTGATTTTATATATATATATATAAAGTTAAATAAATAAATTTATATATATAAGTA
>JBCNYH010000001.1:19906820-19919812 GCA_039654325.1 Tandanus tandanus
TTTCCCCAAAGAACTCCTCCAAGGGTTGGGGGGTGGTGGGAAAACCCCCCCCCCCCCCCCCCCACACACACACACACTCATTCACTCACACACACCATACCCGCCACTCCCTTGGCCCAATGCTTCCACCTCTTTGATTTTTAGATCAGAACAAAGGTCAGCAGAAGCTGCTTCTTGCTCTGAGCTCAGTATGTAAGTGTGTGTGTGTGTGTGTGTGTGTGTGTGTGTGTGTGTGTGTGTGTGTGTGTGTGTGTGTGTGCATGTGCGTGCGTTTGTGTGCGAGTGTGCGTGTATGTATGTGTGTAAAAGAAAGAGAGAGAGTCACAGAGCCCTATTATGGCTTCTAATCTCATTCAAAGTCAACTGGTCCAAGTGTTACAGCGGGAGGAGCAAGGGAAGCAAGTAATGTCAGAGGTGATAAGGCCAGGCACTTGGGTATTGCTATGATACAAATATTCGGAGCATTCACAGCCAATAGGTTATTAAATTGCTTATATTGGTTACAAACTTTAGGAAATATAGTGCAATTGTTTTATTATCAGGAGCTTTCAACACTGATAGTAGAAATGCTATCCATTACTCAGGATGCACTCTATGAGCTTGGCACATTATGAGCTTGGCACATCTAGCTACTGGGATTTTTGCCCATTCTTCAAAGCAAAACTGCTCCAGCTCCTTCACAAATGTATCTTCCACAAGAATTTCCCAGTATTTAACACCATCTATCATTCAATTCTATCTGACTAGTTTCCCAGCCCCTGCCAAAAATCCTCCCACAGCATGACACTACCACCACCATGCTTCACTGTGGGGATGGTGTTCTTGGGGTGATGAGAGGTGTTGAGTTTGCGCCAGACATAGTGTTTTCCCTGATGGCCAGAAAGTTCTTTATTCTAATTTTAGTCTCATCTGACCAGAAGACCTTCTTCCATATGTTTGGGGAGTCCCCCACATGCCTTTTGGCAAACTCTAAACGTATTATGTAATGTCCCAACTCTGTGGAGCTTTCCAGCTCCTTCAGGGTTACCTTTGGTCTCTTCTTTGCCTCTCTGATTGACGCCCTACTTGCTCGGCCTGTGAGTTTTGGTGTAATTTTCTAATAATGGATTTAATGTTGCTCCATGGGACTTTCAAGGTTTTGGATTTTTTTTAAGAGTCCAACCCTGATTTGTGCTTATATCTGTGTTTTTACCTGTTTGGAGAGTTCCTTGGTCTTTGTTCTGTCACTTGATTGGTGGTGCCGCTTGATTAGTGGGCAAACTTTGGGGCCTTTTAGAACAGATGTATATATACTGAGATCACCTCACATTTAGCTTGCACACAGGTGGACCATATTTAACTAATTATGTGACTTCTGAAGGCAATTGGTAGTACCGGATCTTATATATGGGCTTCATAGCAACAGGAGTGAACACATTCAGTTATTTTATTTATTTTATTTTATTTATTTTTTTTTTAATTCACAGCAACACTTTGTGTCCATTGTATAAAATCCAAAGAAAAGGCGGCAGCACAGTGACATAGTGGTTAGCACATCCGCCCCACACCAAGAAGGTCCTGATTTCAAGTCCAGGGTTCAGCGGGGCCATTTCTGTGTGGCGTTTGCATGTTCTCTTTGTGCTTGATGGTTTTCCGGTACTTCGGTTTCCAAAGACTGGCTGCTCCAAATTACCCCTAGGTGTGAGTGTGAGTGTAAATGGTTGTGTATATGTGCTTCCCTGCAATGGATTGGCAGGCTGTTCAGGGTGTACCCCGCCTTTGCCCAGTGTCACCGCAGCATATATTACATCATTACATTGAAAAATATGTTAGCCATTATCTGCTTTACAAAACTGATTCCCTCTGCAAGCCTTACAATGCTCTTCATGTGATGTTTCCTCTCTCTCTCACACATACACACACACACAAACACACACACACACACACACACACACGTTCCAATGGTGAGCAATGTGCAAGTGAATTTTTTGCCAGTACAACCTTGCTGCCAAGCACACAAATACAAGTGCATGTGCAGATATTCCTTCTGGTTAATAAATCTGGTAAATACTTTAACAGAAATTCCTAAGGGAAATATAAGGCTCCTGTAATTGAATATAATCCAGTTCAGATTCATTTAACACTATCATTATCATGCTCAAGGATGTTCTTAGATAATTTCGCTAATATAATTGCTCAGACACATAGCGCCGTATCACAGAAAGGTGGCTTTTTAATGTATAGGCACAGTAATTCATTGCTGGCCCGAGGCTCTATGTGTTCTTAACATGCAGTTAACCAGTTGGCGTGAGGGACCGTGGATCACTATGTTTCTTGATGGTAAGACTGACAAGTGAGCTCAGTGGAAGGACCTAGGGCAACTAAGTAAAACAGACTTCAAATGCCTACTGGGTCTACTTATATGGAGAGGAAAAAAGCAACAAATGCACCCTGAAAAAGACATCATGTGTTTTAAGTGTGCATTGGCCAGGAGGAGAAGTTTTGTGGGGGTAAGCTGACAGCTTTCACATCTTTCTCTTTTCCTTATTCACTTTCTTGTTCCATCGCTTCCACTCCCTCAAGCTGTCAATTAGTGAGGTTTCACTTCTACAGGTTCAGTTTTTGCTCACATGTGCCTTTGTTGCCATCCCACTGGCTGCCTTAGTCTGGCTCCGTGTTTGAAGGCTGGGTTCAGACGGCAGCCAGGTTATCCACAGGTCCCCTCTGGGGGTCTGCGTGCCTCCCAGGATAAACAGATTGTGAAGAAGGAAGGCTAAAGGCTCTTTCAACCACCCAGGCCTGCTTATACACCAGAGGGACTTGACTTGTGGCCAGAAATTGAGCTCTCAGAGGGTTCTTCAAGTGATCTTCAAAAGGGCCATTGAGTGGAGGGCTGTCCAGCAATAGAAATTGGACTGGAGAGTACTTAGTCTGGGGTTGGGGCCAGTACCAAATATAAGCCATCAATTAACAAATTGTGGTTACAAATATTTACTCTACATACAGGGTAAAAGGAAAGCCGTGTTCCGGAAACACCATGCATTCTAATTAAACAATGCACTTCATGCTGATGACCATCATGCTAATTAGTACAAGATTTGGTGAATGCCAGTCAGCTGTGTGCTCTAAAATGTAAAGTGATTTTCACTTCTCCCATTCCTCCATTGTCGCCATGTAGGCTAACTCAAGAAATCACTACTAGGGCTCCATCCATCACAACAGATGCCTAACTGCCTACTGTGCTGGAACACAAGCACTTATATCTCTGCTTTCAAATGTCCACCTTCAGACCAAGCACTTGTTTCCACCAGTCCAGTGTGCTCATGTCATCACCCAATGATCCATCCTCCATCACCACTCCCCCTTTTCAATCCATCAGTCATGCTTGGTTCGATAGATGAACAGCTCTTCAGCATCCTCCTGTGTTTTTTCTATCCACTGGTACATGAAAGGCCAAAAAAGCCCAGAAGGGACCAATCAGAGAAATGTGATAATAATGATGGCATTTTTAAAGATCAAAGGTATATACGTATTGAGTATCATGTCTTGTGTTCTTTTTAAGCACAATCTTAGATTTACACCAATATATTTTAAATCAATATCTTTACATAATATATTTGTGTAATTACATTTTTAAAAGGAAGTATTTGGCTGGACTGCTCACAGAGTCACAGTTTCTGAGTTGTGGAGTTTTATATGTACAGTAATTACTGGTAAACAGTAAAAAAAAAACTGCCTGGGATTTTCATCAATATTACTTATGATTGATAATTGCTCTTACTAAGCACCAGTGTGATTTGTATGGCCATGTCAGCACATGAAAGTCCATGCTTATTTACCCCTTCTAATGCCAATACATTATTAGCCGGAGAGGGGTTTTTTTCCCATGAAAAACGTTTTATCGTTATAAAGATGTTCTACTTGAAAGAGACTCTCCACTGTAAAAATAAAAATCTTCACTCACTCTCACCCCCTCATTTGCTGAACAGCTTAATCCTACTACTATGCAGGGAGGTTGGCGACTATCATATCCGACAATGGGTGAAGGCACCCTGAACAGCTCACCAGACCATCACAGGGCAACACACACAAACATTCACACTGACATCCACACTTAGGGGTAATTTGAAACAGCCAATTAGCCTAATGTGCATGTTTTTAGACTGTGGGTGGAAACTGGAGTACCTGGAGGAAACCCATGTAAGCACAAGGAGAACATGCAAACTCCACAAAGAAAATATACCTGCCTTAATTAAAACCCCCAAATCTTTAGAATACTGATTCAGAAGTACTTATTAGGATAACAGTAGAGAGATGTTTGCTGGACAGACAGTGTTTATCTGTGAGTCAGACTATTTAAAATATTTATAAAATCAATAATTGCTAGCTATCATTTTTACAGTGTCCTGAAGGGATTTAAAGGATCCCTCAGATGGATGTTAAAATCCTTTTTCTAAGGACTACAGAGTGCCTGAGCACAGTGAGCTTTATAGTAAAAATGCAAGGATAACTCTTTTAAATCCATTTAAGGTTTAAAAGTGAAACATCTTTAATTATAAATTAAATGTAAACGAATGAGTCATTATACTAGTTACATAATATCTGGCTTCAGCAGATTTACAAAAATGATAGTGCACCTCTGGAACAATGAACACACAAGAGCTCTCCCTGGGGTTCAGAGGCCGAGCAGCCCACCCACATCACCACGCAACAAGGAGAGTTAGAGGAATGCTAGGGGTCAGCACTTAGCTCCACATCCCCATGCAGCTTTGCCCTATCACGCCCCCATCAGCAGCCTGCAAGACTCCCCGCCCCACTCAACCTTCAACCCAATTAACGCACACTGGGTTTGGGCATACGCACACAACAGGCATGTCTTTTGGCTTGTCTTGGCAGTGATACAGCTTCTGGTTGGACATACAATGGTGACATAGTATGTCTGTGAGTTTGTATGTGTTGTGGGGAGGGTCGAGAGTGACTGGGTGCAGATGTCTCATGCCAGTGCCATTTCAATGTGTCTCTTGTAAATGCAGCAGGGAAATGCGTTGGAGTTCAGGCCTACGCAGGCTTGCCATCTGAATGATTGGAATTCAAGATGGCAGAACATACAAGCTAAGCGTGTACACTCAAAACAATGCCCCCTCTTTCTGTCCCATCATCCCTCTCTCTCGCTCTCTCTAGCCATACATAGTGGCTTTTCATTATTATCTTCCTAATTCTCTTTGCTTTCAGGTGTCCCCTGTGACATTTTCATTGTGACAGACAGCGATCCTGATTTCTTAGCTACACACATATATGAGGGATTTCCATTTGAACTCATTACTATTATGAGGCCTATCTGTTAACACTCATTTATCCACTCATTCATTTTCTAAGCTGCTTAATCCTAATTAGGGTCACGGGGAGGCTGGGGCCCATCTCAGCCGACTCTGGGTGAAGGCGGGGTACACTTTGAACAGCTTGCCAGACACACAAACACATACAACCATTCATACTCACTCTCACACATAGGGACAATTTAGAACAGCCAATTAGCCTACTGTGCCACCTGCTGGCATATTTTTGGGAAATGTTGGGGGAAACCAGACAACCCAGATGAAACCCCTGCAGACACAGGAAAAGCATGCAAAACTCTACATAGACAGTAAGCTGAGGTCAGGCTTAGACCAGGGAGCTTATTCCTGTGCCACTAATAAATTAGTTACTATAGTATTGGTTATAGCAATAACCTATAACCTATAATTACATAATTATCATTCATTCATTCATTTTCTAAGCCGCTTAATCCTAATTAGGGTCACGGGGAGGTTGGTGCCCATCTCAGCCGACTCTGGGTGAAGGCAGGGTACACCCTGGACAGCTTGCCAGACCACTGCAGGGCCAACACATACAATCAGTCAATCTCACACCTAGGGGTGATTTGGAGCAGCCAATTAGCTTAATGTGCATGTTTTTGGACTGTAAGAGGAAACTGGAGTACGTTGAGGAAACCAACGTAAGCCGAGCCCGCAAATCAAACCCAGGCCTTATTGCTGTGAGAGGTATATGCTAACCACCGTGCCACCGTTCCACCCTTGTGTTAACATGTGATATTTTATATTCAAGGTGGTGGGATTGAAGAGACGTAAATCTGAACAGTGGTCCTTCCCTGGTTGGCATGTATCATATTCTGAGTTTGTGTTCCAGAAACCTCACCTATATTATTAAGCACAAAGAAAACTTATGAGTGATTGAGCAGTGGTCTGTTTAACATATAGAAAGATCAGTTTCAATAGTATGGGATGGTTGTTTAATTGATTACATGCATCCATTACTTATCTTCAGGCTAATAGAAGACATGACAAAAAAAATCTTTGGAAAAGGCAAGGGAGGAATAAGAATCTAGGCTGCAAATACTCATTCTGATCAGTATACAGCATTTTCGTCTCTTATCTTGTAAATAAGTTTAAATCATCACTTGAGATTGGCTTGAGCCTAACTGGGATGCATGCAGGTTGAAAACAAAACTGAGGTTCATTAAGAAAATTATACAGTGCAAGCAGAAACAAATATCACACAATGTGGTCAAAAACATAAACGTAAGGGCTCCCGAGGGGCACAACAGAAAAGCATTTGCTCTTTTGGGAATTCAACAAATTGGAAATCTGGTTCTGCTCAAACAGGAAAACTGGTTGTGCTCACTGTGTGTGAAGATAACTTGCTCTCTCTCCTCTGTCAGTCAGAGTGACAGTAGCCAATCGTGGGAGTCTGTGAGCTCATGCATGTTGAAGAGGGCAGATAGTGCTTTCCTCCAAGTGTTTCACAGTTCCCTGTGACTCAGCATGAGCAGCAGCTGGAAAAGAGGTGGAGGCTTATTTCTCATCTCTCACAGAAAGTATGTGCTTTTGCCACCCTTCCCTATGTCATAGGGGACAGTTAGCTTGTGGGTGGGAATTGGCAAGACTCCCAGTTGGAGAGTATGAGTCAAATGTTGAGGCAAATAGTTGTAAAACAGAGAGCAGAAAACAGTTGATGAAAGTAGAATCACGTACAAAAACACACATAACCTTGAGCACCTAAAGTCATCTCCAGTAAGACATTGCTGTTGGACAGCCATGGCCTAATGAATAGAAAAACAGCTTTGGGACTGAAAGGTTGCTGGTTCGATTCCTGAACCAGCAGGAAAAATGTGTGGTGGGGGGAATGAGCTATGCCTTCCCTTTCTTGGATGGGTTAAAGTGCAGAAGTCAAACTTTCCTTTGTGGAATTAATACAGAATAAAAAATAAAGTGAACCTACATGGTATTACTTATATTAAATGAGATAAGGGATGTGGAAATGGGTTAAGACTGGGAGTTCACAAACTGAACATGAGAGAACATGGAGACTTGGGACAGACTAATATGAACACAACTAGGTTCAAAGATTAAAAAAAAAATAGACCACTAAAATTATAATTATAATATTTAATCTTAAACTATATAGTCTATGTTTAGTCAGCTGGTATAAATGAGATGACAGGGCTAAGATTTCTCTTACAAGGATAAAATATACAGGGGCAAAAAAGTAAGTGAACCCTTTAGAATTATAAGTATTCATTTGATTTTTATATACTGTATTAATCCCACAAGGGAAATTCGGCTTCTGCATTTAACCCATCCATAGTGAGCGCACGCACACACACACGTAAACAGTGAGCACACACACCCAGAGCAGCAGGCTGCCACACATTGCGGTGCCCAGAGTGCAACTGGGGGTTAGGTGCCTTGCTCAAGGGAACTTCAGCCATGAAAGTGGAGGAAGTGAAGGTGCTGATCACTACCCCCATTTTTCCTGCTGGTTCGGGAATCGAACCAGTGACCTTTTGGTCCCAAACCCACTTCTTTATCCATTAGGCCACGGCTGCAGCACAATCAGATTCATTTAATAACACACAAATTGTGCACTATTTACTTTTGTCCATATTGAACACATAATTCAAACATTGACAGTGTATGTTGGAAAATGTATGGGAACCCCAACACTAATCATTTCAACAAACATTAAAATGAAGAGTTAGCAAACTTAGAGTCCAATAAATGAAACGTGTTTTCCTTCTTAAAAAAACACTCAAGCACTTTATGTTTGCTATTCAAAAGGAGCATCTGCTGAAGTGGACTGTGCATAGCAAGAAAGAGATCTTAGAAGTTTGTAGTTGACTGAGACTTGCATAAGAGTAGTTGATCTGCATAAAGCTGTAAAGGGTTACAAAGTAATCTCAAAAAGTTTAGATATTCATCAGCCCACAGTGAGACAAATGGTCTATAAATAGAGATGATTTAGTACCATGGCTAGTCTCCCTATAAGTGGACACCTAGCCAAGATTACTGCAAAGGTTGAATCCTCAGTGAGATAAAGAAGAATTCATCGATAAGAGCTAAAGGCTTGAAGTAATCATTGGAACTGACTAACATCTCTGTGTCTATTCATCTATTGCTGTACCTCTTATCGTCAGGGTCGCAGGGGAAGTTGGAGTCAATCCCAGTTGACTCCCAACAAGAGGTGGGATACACCTTGAACAGGTTGCAAATCCACTGTAAGACACATACAGACACAAACAAGCAGTGACACCTATGGGCACTTTAGAGTAGCCATTTGACCTTTAGTGCATGTCTTTGGACCAGAGGAAACCCATGCAAGTATGAGAACATGCTTATTCCACATAGCAAGGCCCCAAGCTCACCACAACGTTCAAACCCAGAGCATTCTTGATGTGAAGCAACATTGATTACCACTGCACTTTATTCATGTGCTGTACCTTGTTCATGAGATTACCATATTCAAAACATTGTCCAGAGAAGGGTGTCCATGGAAGGACAACACTGAAGTTTTCTCCAAAAAACACTACTGTGCATGTGAAGTTTTTTTTTGGGGGGGGGAGTTGGATGCATATCATTGTTATGAATGTTTTGTGGACTGATGAAGCAAAGCTTGAATTATTTAGGAAGAGTGTTTGGTGTATATAGGAGGTCAAAGTATCCTGTTTTGGATGGCTGACCACATGCTGAACCTCAGTAAACACTGGGTGATGCAAAAGGACAAATAAGGAAGCAAATTTATGACAGAATCCCTTAAAAAAGAAAATCCATCTTTTGTTAAGGTTTTACCAAGAGGCTTGACCCAAATGCAGTACTCAGAGAAACACAGGCTGTATTTCAACAGAGGCTTCTTTATTAACAACCTAAGTTAAAGGAAACTGTGAATAAAGTCCTTGAGATGGGGGCTTTGGTGTAGGAGAGGGGACTGACTGCAGCAGATTACCAGAGGAGTGATTTCCTTAAGAGTTGACTGAACAGGCGAAACCCAGGGCTGGAATGCACACAGGTGAGTGCTTCTCTTACGGGTCTTTTCTAGGCTGAGGTGAACTGGGCAGCATCACAGCTCCAGGGAATTCTGTAGAAGGCAGTGGAGAACACCAAAGATGAACCCTGGACCTGAGACAAGAACAAGAGTCAAGGGAAAACTACATGAAAGGCAAGACAACATGGAAATTTAGAAGCAAGCAGTTTTATTTGACCTGGTCATTACCACGCTGTGTAAACTAACAAAGTGGCAGAGAGTGATTGAAGGAACCAGATTTTATACTGCAGGAGGTGGTGCCTGAATTGGAAACAGGTGTGCTGAATGAGCAGGTGAGTGGAGTAATCAGGAAGCCGCGCCCATTCCCCTAGACACACACAACTCAGACAAGACACACACAGAAGACTGGAAAACACAGGATCCTAAAACCTTTTGAATTAGCCCAGTCAGAGCCCAGACCTTAACCCAATAGAGAACATGATCACACCAGGCAGCCTAAAGATATGGCTGAGCTGAAGAAGTTCTGTATTGAAGAATGGTCCAAAATTTCTCTTAAACATTGTGCACGTCTGATCCACAGCTACTAGATGCACTTGTTTGAGGTTACTGCTGCAGAGGAGGTTCGATCAATTAATAAGTCCTAGGGACCACTTACTTTTTCCACTAGCAATAAAGAGATGAAAGATTATAAATATGTGTGTATTATTAGTTAAAACATTCTGTTTGTTCATTATTGTAGATCTATTGTAGATAAAGCTTAGACCATATTTTAAGATAAATGTATGCATATTTGTATGTACACATACTTTTTCTTGCTCCTGTTTAAAAAACAGGTTCAATTTTGTCAACTATATTATTTAACGTTGCACGTTGGGGTAAAGCGAATTTTTATTTACTTCTCATGAGAACTTTTTGAAAACTTAAATGCGGCATGCATTTTTTTGAAATTTTTTTTTTTAATTTTGATTTTTTTTTTTTTTTTAATAGATAAATCAGGTGACTGTCGAAGCCCAAAAGCTTTTAAAGCTAAATGTAGGTAAAGTGACTGAAGCTATACAATACACCCTGGATGATCAGTCTTTTACATGTATATTTAACATGTATTAAACTCTGAAACTCAGAACAACTGTCTATACAGCAGCCTTGCAGTTCCAAAAATCTTTAGAAAATATAACTATTTCAACCAGAACTAAACCAGTCTCAGATTTACATTGTCTAATGCATTTTCTGGGGTTTTGAGTGTGGTTTTTCAAAAAAAAAAAAATTATTGTAAAAATCATAAATAAAATCTGGGTGCGGGCACTGATGAGAAACCAGGAATTTTTTTTTATCCAGCCTTACGTTTGTGGAACCAAAATTCGTAGCACCACCAAGGGTTATAAATAAAAATATACAACAGGTGGTATGAAGTAGGCTGATACTAATTTAATTCTAGCCCTGACTTTAGAGTCATGCATCCTATCAATGACAGCCATGTTAAGTGTTTATTACCCCCTTACTTTATTAGACAACACACACACACACACACACACACACACACACACACACACACACACACACTTTGTGTGCATTTGCTACTTATATACATAATCCCACTTTTGTAACACATTCATAACATGTCATCAGCAGAGACTGAAACGGCTAAATAATGAATAAATAAAGAATAATGTGTCGAGGAACTAAGGTGGATTACTTTCTTAATCAGTGATTTTTTAAATGCATTTGTAGGAGAACATAGAAGCAAATAGACTTAGCAAATATTGTGCAATCAAAGTGCAAAATGATGAAGGGATAAATGACATAACTGTGAGGTTGAGGTGGATTGAAGGAAAAAGCTGGCTATGTGCAACTTTTCTGTTTATATTCCTACTATTTATAAGAGACACAACATAATTACAGACTCAGCAATCATGAATGATGTTGCTTTTCTACCTAATTGGGTTATTTTGTGTATGTGTATTCATTTTATGTCTATGTGTGTGTTAAGTTTGTTATTATGCTCAAACATAATGGCTTAATTATAGTAATTTCAAGTTACTGAGACATAGTAAAATCTTTTAGCCCTTCATTCAAGGTCATGACCAGCTGTCTCTGTCCATCAGAAACCAAGGATTATGGTGTAAAGCATTTCAATTCAAATAGATGCATAATATTCACATTTTTATTACAACTAGTATGACTAATGTAGGCTGAGGACATTTAAAGGTCCAAGAATATCAGAAATAAAAGGAAAGAAGTTAAACTACAACAGTCAGTCTACAAAACACTATGTTTTGTATACAGTGGAGATGTGTTTAAACTTTTATGTAGAAAATGATGTAGCCATATATAAGTATTGTCAAACCACATGGCTTGTCTTCGCATACTGGTAAACAAAACAAAACAAAAAAAAACTTATTTCTATGCTATGTGAAGGATATAATTCTATAGTTTAATGTTATTGCTTGTGTTGGTTTCTTATGCATTTTCATGCTATTTATGTTGAAGCAAAAGCAGTTTGGTTTTAAAAGCACTCACAAAATAAAAATCCTCTCTATACTTGATGTTTTTTTCTAATATTAAGAATATGAAGTATGCTTGGTGGAAGAGAGTGTGAGAAAAATGTTTATGGTGAATATTAGAATAATTTTAAATCAATAAATTTACAGGAACATGAGATTGTGAAGAAGAGGAAGAGGAAGAGGAAGAAGAAGATTTGAAACAGCTTCCTTGCGCAGTTCTTTGTTCTCCAGGATCTCCGCTGTGGGAGGAACGTCCCAGACGAGAGAGAAACATTATCTCTCAGAGCAGAACCAGAGCACTGTCCCCAGCAGGGTTGTGCTGGCATGGGCTAAACTTTCCTCTAGGTAATTTATTCTCAGAGTGGCTCTTGTCCCTCAGGAACAAAGTGGCTGCTTGTTGGGGTAAAAATCTCCAAAGCCAAAGCCTATCTTGCCATTATGCTTTCAGACACAATGCAGGGCTACAGCAGTTCAGGCTTAGGCACGTGCTGGTGATTTCACTCCCACAAAGAACTGCTTCATCTGAAAATTTTTAGTCCCATAAAAACATTATTGTCCAACATTGGGGATCATTTGTCCACTCCACAAAGAAATCAAAAACCAAAATGTTGACCTCTCCAGTGTTTCGGGGTGCATTTTTCAAATTCTGTCCCCCCCCTCGCCATCGCGTTTTGCGCCCACTCTGACGTCTTTTGCTGCAGTCTCTCCAGTGCTCCTACGCAGTGAAAATCAGAACAAAGGTATTTCAAAGGTTGCATGGTCAGAGTCTCAACCATAGTGCCATTTTGTGTTTTTCTTGTTCACAAATACAACAGAACAGAAGATGCTCTGTATTGTGGTTACGTCCATTCACTGTTTTTTTACGTCCTAGCCACTTACTCTGCTGGCCTCAAATGCATGTTTCTGTAGAGATCCCATAGTGGCTCGAGTCTCCCCCACTCCATCATAGTCATGAATCTACAGGCTTCTCCATTAACATTCTAAATACGGGCACTCCACATGGCTCCACTATTGCACACTGCATACCTGCTAAGCAAATGGGCAAGGTCAGCTCAGTCTATTAACCATATTAAAATGTTGCAATCATGGTAATTGGCATCGTCTAATGTGAGTTTAGGTAGCTTTGCTCCAGGCAATTAATAATAATGGACTAGATGATGACGGGGGGGGGGGGGGGGGGGGGGGGGTGGGGGG
>JBCNYH010000001.1:19919912-19942367 GCA_039654325.1 Tandanus tandanus
CCCCCCTCCCCACCCCCCCCCCCCCCCCCCCCCCCCCCCCCCCCCCCCCCCTCTCCCCCCACACCCACAGCTCGCATGTATTCCGGGTTCTGCAAACCAGACCAAGAATGACCATGACTATGCTCACTCAAGCTATATCAGCACTCATCTAAGCTACTTAAATTAAAATCAGAACACATTATACAATTTAGTGAGTGGCTTTGAGCTTGATGTTTTCCTGCCGAATTGTGGTAAAGTATTACCCAATTTATACCAAGTGACAATTTTATTCTGTATTTACTGTCTAGGAAAAGTGTTAACTAAGCAACCAGATGAAGTAGTCTGGCTGCCAGGGAAGTGTTTCAGGTCTGGAGTAAAATCCACTGCCACTCCTTGTTCTCCTGTACACCTCCCTCCATTCTCCTTCCCCCTTCTCTCTAAGCGGCCCTGGCTGGATCGCTCTGGGAAAAGAGCGCATTCTCCTTTCATCCCCTCTTAGAGGACAAACATCAGTCCCATCTCACTAGGCATCCATATTCATGAGCCTCTTATAAATATCTGATAGCAGCCGATCTACAGCTGTTTAGCTCTGAGAGCAGTGCTAAGCCTTTACTTACACACACACAATTCTGGTGTAAGCACTTACTAGTTTGAGCCGAATCTCAGCCCCTCATCTCGCTGTGTGCCCTGACTGCCCCCGATAGCATCGGCACATTGCAGGGGTATCACTCTCAGCTTAATTAAAGCTTAAGTGTGACCGCTAAATGAGAGAAGAATCCTTAAGAGCTTTATTTGCTTCTTCCTGACAGCACACTGCTTATCTCCAAATAAGAGAGAAAAAGACCAAGAGTGGGAGAGTAAGAGAGAGAGAGAGAGAGAGAAAGAGAGAGAGAGAGAGAGAGAGAGAGAGGGCTGTAAGGGGCCTTCCATAATTGTCACATTTAAACTGGTGTTTAAAGGACCCGTATCAAAGAGAAATTGATTTCCTTTCTTTTGTCTTAAAATAAAAGTCTTTGATATGCTACAGTGTACCTTTGCTTATATAGTCCAAATAATCAGTGGTAAGGTGTCACTACCACAAGAACATCCATCCATCCATTAGCTGTACTGCTTATATACCAGGGTTGTGTGCAAACTACAGCCAGTCGCAGTTGACGAGGAGCAGGGTACTCCCTGAACAGGCTGTCTATTGCAGGGCTAACATTAACACAAAACACGAACACAAAAAAATATTCACTTATATTCATACCTTTAGGCAATTTAGAGTCATCGGTTGATTTAATGTGCAGGTATTTGGACTGTAGGAGGAAACCACAGCACCTGGAGGAAGCCCACACAGACACAAGAATTCCACCCAGAAAAGCCCTTTGCTGAGATTCGAAGGCCGATCCGAGTTTGGTAAAATAAATATAATAAAAATAAGATAAATAATCTATAATGTACTGTATGATTATTTACATTAATTTATGGAATGTGCTGTTTATAAATTGAGCTAACTAGCTTTTATATTCCTCTTCAGCTACCAACATATCTGCTTTTTGGACTAAAAAGACAGATCATCAAGATTGCGTAGAAAAATCTTTTGATGCTGTTTTGATACTTATGAGCAGAAACAATGGGACGGACCAGTGACCAAGGTTTTAATGTAACATATTCTACCGTAAAAGAAAGTGGAGCTTCCAGCTTTTTGATAATCCCCAGTCACCACTGATTGACTACTGACATTCAATAGTGAATAGACTATGTGTTTTATCTTCCATTATCAGTTCATTTTGGCTGAATATAAAGGTTTCCTGGTGAAACCATCACACACTTAGTGTCTTTTATTCACCTATTTCACATCTTCTATGGCAGCACAACGCCGATTTGTAGGAAGTGGAAAAGTCTAAGATCAAGTGTTCTGTGCTCTTGCTCGCCTCAAAATGCCAATGTTTACTAATATCACTGTGCCTGACGCAGGGGTCATTCACACTTGCGTACAGGAGTAAGCAAATGATTTCAGAAAGACATTATGTTCAATTCACCCAACTCTGGGTGATGGCGGGGTACACCCTGAACAGCTCACCAGTCCATTGCAGGGCCAACACTCACAAACAGGGGCAAGTTGGAACAACCAATTATTCTTTGGACTGTGGGAGGAAACTAGAGTCTACAACACCCTTTGAGTGTCCTGTGGGTGTCCATTGTGTCCACACCCTCGCAGAACCTGGGACCCAGGACATTCTTGCTGTGATGTCGAAGTGGTACAAGGATATAGTGTGACTCATTTCATTTACATATGAAGAGTCTTTAAGGCAGGCAGTGGTGGCCCGGTGGTAGGGTGCTGGATTACTGATCCCAAGGTCGGGGGGTTCGAGCCCCACTATCAACGGGATGTCACTGCTGTCCCCCCAGTTCAGCTAACTGGGTTATCAAAGGCCAGCCATGTCTCACTGTCTGTGGTGAGAGGCATGTAAAAGAACCACTGCTGACTTACGTCACGAGTAGGCTGCATAGCCGTCAGCGTGTTTCTACCCTGCGATGGCCTGGCGAGCTGTCCAGGATGTACTCTGCCATCGCCCAGAGTCGGCTGAGATGGGTGCTAGCCTCCCCGCCACCCTAATTAGGATTAAGCGGTTCAGAAAATGAATGAATGAATGAATGAGTCTTTAAGGTCCAGTAACAAAACCAGTCTCAAATTAAAAACAATTGAATTATTATGTAGGACATAAAACCTTTATTCCAATAACTACTTACAGAATTAAATAAGCAGCATGATCAAACCCTTTCATATCAGTATGAATTAATTACCACTTGTAAAGGCAAGGTGGATGTTACTGAATAGTTTATGTACTATATGATACTGTATATACTTTATACTATAGTTAGTCTGCGTTGGCCTGGCGAGCAGTCCAGAGTGTAATCTGCCCTCGGTCGGAGTCGGCTGAGACGGGCGCCAGCCTCCCTGCGACCCTAATTACGATTAAGCGGTTCAGAAAATGGACGATGAACTATAGTTAGTATATAGCACATGGGAATATGAGCAAAAAACCAACCACACTAAATTTTTATGGTTTATTTTTGTACATTTTAAAAATGATGGACACAGGTGAGCTCCAATCACATGCACAAGCAGGAGCCGTGGAACGGCGCCTCTTTTAACCCTATTCAGAATTATTCAAGTATATGGAAATATATAGGAAGGCAAAATATTTTTTCATGGTTTATTTTTCCATTTTTAAAGCATGAAAGAGATGATGCTGCTTGCTCCAAGTGACCATGAAAAACTGTGAGTGTCCATCATTTTGATGCAAGCAGTATCCGCACAGGATAACATCTAATATCTCCAGGTTAATGAGCCAATCAGATTACATGTAATCTGTCTACATGTTCCCATGTAACAGATACTAATGTAGTTTTTGACTATCAATGTGTTTTCAAGACCTACGTAGTCAGTCAGTCAGGTTTTGAAGCTTGACTGTAATTATGTTTCCTAATTTTACCTTTTTTTCATCAGAGCTTAGTAAAAGGTTGATTCTTATAGGGTACTTTTAATGTAGATGAAATCCATCCGTCATCTATACATACAACTTATCATGAAGGAAGCACAGCCAAATGCCATAGAACTCTGAATTATCTACCAGATTACTGACTTGAATAAAGTGCCGTTCACTGTTCTGACTCAGCAGTTAGCAGTAGTTTAATGATAAAACCTTTTTCCGTGGTACAAAAGGTGATTTTGTGAATTCTTCAGTGAGATCTCTGCTATGTATAACCTTAAAGTTTCATCGTAGTACCTCTTGAGCAAGTAAAAAAAAATTAAGCATCGAAATGTGGCTATTTTGCACAGTGTCTGTGCGTTATATTGGTATTGTGATAAAATCGACATCTGTGGCTGCTAGCAAAGGCGAGAGCGTGTTAAATAAAACACTCTTCTCATCATTAGAATGTAATGAATATGTTTTTATAACTAGTGTTAATAAATGTCCACCTATCATAAATCAATGTCCATACACAGCAGTATTCCATATTCATAGTCATTTAATCCAGTGAACTCTATGGCAGTAGCCTATGTACAAATTATACCATTATGAAGCAATGACCAGATCTCAAGCATCCAATGTAAACAATGCCAAAATATTGTGGCATTGTGTTTCTTTTTTTTAACTGAAACAATATATTATCTTCATACCGGTCCCAGTTGTGACAGCTAAAAGCATGCAAAGTTAAAGCTACAACTTCTGCACACAGGCGCAAGTCAAGAGTGATATTGTGATCCAATGTCTGTCATCTCCAGAATGTGCATTTTCAACTGAGCGTGTTCCAGAATATTATGTAAGCTAGAATACATGAGCAAATAACATTATCGGGTCAGACCAATGCAGGCTCTAATCCCTCTCTACATTAATCTCAGCCCTAAACAGGTCACAAATGTATTGCAAGTTTGTTGTAACAGGGCTAACACAAACACAAACAACCATTCACACACATGCACATCTATGGGCTATATTGAGTAGCCAGGTGAGTTAATGTGCATGTCTTTGGGCTATGTGAGGAAACTGGAGCACCCAGAGGAAACCCATGCAAGCACAGGGAAAACATGCAAACTCCACAGAGAATCAAACGGCAAGAATCAAACACTGAACCTTCTCGCTGTGAGGCGACAGTACTAACCACTGGGGCACTGTGCCCGACGTGAGATCCACACATCTAAAATATGCCAAAGGAACCTTTTACATAATTCCTTTTCATATTCAGAAATTATTTTTATGCATAACAAAATAATATATACAACAAATCAACAGAACAGTACAGTCTATCAAACATGTCATTAGTATTGTGACCCTCAGATCAATTTGCAGTTTGAATTATACTAATTATTTCCTTTGTTAATCCCACAGCTCTATCCAATGCTGGTCTTTTGTGGAAAATCTATGAACACTTCCATTTTCGGTAATCGTATCCAGTGCAAAAAGAAATCACTGCTTACACAAAGCTATATAGTCCATAATATTTTAATATAGCATGTACTCCTAGTAAGCATCAGCCATTTTATTCAACAGTAGAAATAAATGTGTGATGTACATCACCTCGCTGATCAGCTGCTAGAGTTTGGGTGACATTGCTATCATGTAAGTGTTGGACACGGATTGTGTTACTACCAGAGGGCTATAGACGGCACTTCTCTTTTTGAGAGATAATGCTCCTAGCCCTTCTCCTCCAACTCATTAGGATAATTAGAAGTGCTGATACAGGCAAGAAAATGCATTTTGCTTCGCTGTCCAAAAAAGCTTTGTTCTGTTTCCAAAACAAATAGCAGGGAATTTCAATATTGCTCTTGCTTTGTGTGGGTGTCTTCACATGCATACACTATAAGGAGTTTTTGAGGCACATACACATTAGAGATGGAGATTTTGTAGCAAGCAGAGGCATGGGTCATGCTTTATTTTCAGTATAAGAAAATACACGTGGGGTGCAATAAATTAAATTATAAAAGGACCATAGAAAAGCAGGAAGCAGGCAGAAATCTTGGGTTTTTACTACTATGGACAACAACAGAGATAAAAAATCCTTTAAAAAAAAGTGTTAAAAATGAAAAATTTGTTAAAGTGAGTTAAAAGAATTTAAAAATGAAGTTAAAGACAGAATTACAGTTAATATAAATTAGGGAATAAAATTTAAAAATTAAAGGTGGTTGCAACAGGGAGACATGGAAATACAGAGGTTTACTGGAATGAAGAGAGACAGGAAAGAGGGAAGTTGCAGAAGAGGAGGGGGTATATCTGTAGCACTCATTAGCCATGCAGAGCGCTCTGGATTCTCTCCCACACCTTCTGGCTCATTCTAGCCTCAGATCCATAGCTGGCAGCACAGCCCCCTCCTTCCGTCCCCAAACCCCGACAATCATGCCTGCAATCACAGCTTCTAATTAGGTTAATTAATTTGTATCAGCCCTTGTAGGGACGAGGCTGATGAGGCTGCCGTCATAGTGTTGGTGCTTGGACTCCTCATTTAAAAAAAAAAAAAGAAAGAAAAGAAAAGCATAAAGGAAAAGTGTAGAGAGGAGATAAAATGCTGACAATCTCAAAACCCTTCTCTTCTACCAATATAGGACCTTAAAGCATTCAGGTTTCCCCTGCTGCCCCTACAAACACCCACTTCTCTTTTTTCCCCCAGTATCTATCACTTGTCCAGTTATAACAGTAATGGTTTTGGCATAGATGTGCCACTGTTCGGTGATGTGTAGACCAAGAAAGGATGAGTATAAAGAGGAGGGGTGCCATTGAGACAGAGGCACCACATTACAATCAGCGAGGGCCGCTCATCAGGACACTGACGAACACACACTGATTAACCGAGTGATCTGATTACAGTAATCACACAGCCTTCTAAGACCAGTCAAAGAGGGAAAAAAGAGAGCGGTGGCAAGAGAGAGAGAGAGAGATGTGAATACTGATAAGCTAAACAGCAAGAAAAGACTGAATTGTAGAATAAGCAATCGCTATATCAAACAATCAGCAACCTTCTTTCAAACTAGACTTCATTGAGGCTTGTATGTAGCTCAGTCAGGATTGTGTGAACTGTAAGGGTGTGGTGGTGATGAGCAAGATGTTATAGACACAGAGAGACAGATGTAGTCTGTAGTGGAAGACAAGGTTAGACCCCGTAGTTACAGCATGATGAATATGTCCCCTGTGTGAATGGACACCAACAGGAGAGTGATGAATCAACAATAATACCCGTGCTGAAAGGTGAGTGCTGCCACACACATCATATCTATCCCATTCCACCCACACAGAGTTCTTCAGGTAGGGGGCACAGCAGGGTCAAATTCCACCAGGGAGGAGGCCTTACTGTGATTTAGACTCCCATGCAAATTTAATCAATTCAAGTGCTTCTATCCAACCAGCCTCTTGGCTCATTAGTGGCAATTTAAAGGAGTTTCTGTGATCCCACCTCTCTCCCTCACTCATGAACACACACACACACACACACACACTCACACTCTGAGGTGTAAAGATTTTCCTTCATACATTTTCCTCCCGGCTCAAAGACCATACCCCCTCCTAGTCTTTCTATAGTCATCTACTTCAAAAGCCGAGTGACACACCACACAGCAGCTAAAGGGGCCAGATATGAGGTGCTCTCCACCGAGTCACTGTTCCCTCAGCCACTTGTTCATCTCCCTTCTCAGTAATTGGTGAATCGATTAGTGAGGGTTTGAGCACTGTGGATGTAGGCAGCCTTTTGAGGCACTTGAGAGGTTAGGAAGGTAGTCTCTCTGCTCACTGGAGACCTTCATCCTCAGGAACAGGCCTGAAACAGTTTAATATTAGGAGGGAATATCAGCTGATTTTATAACTGCAGTTCATACTCATATTTGTGACATTTAGTTTTAAGGCAATATTTAAATCTTAAATCATTATAATAATCTGCCATAGTTATTTATTCTTACAATTTTTTTTAAAGAAGATACTACAGATATTTTAAGCAAACCCATCACGTTGATGCTAGCAGCAGCCTCAGCGCAGGTGAACCTCATTCAGTTAATTAACAACACTCAGGACACCTTGAGAAGTTCATTACTGGTGGTTTTCAGCTACCTCGTCTCACAGAGCAGATACTCACAGAATAATGTACTTCCAAATTAAAACGGTCTCATTTTTAGAGGTAACTCACCTTCACATGCTATATATAATGTATTTATATGTTCAGCAACACCCATTGAGCCTGATGTGGATGTACTGTTTATACTTGTTTTAGTACAGGGTGACCCAAAGAAACCCTCCCACATTTCAGAGGTAATTTAAACAATGATTAAAAATAATCAAAAGACTATTTGCACACATGAAACTTCATTCAATACAGTTTATTCATCATTATTTGCACATGGAGAGGCAGTGCTTAGGTCTGTTGGTAGCCCAACTCCACCTTGAACACCTTCAACTTGAAGATCACTGTGTGGTTTCAACAAGATGGCGGTATGGTACAAACAGATCAAAGATCATTGGAAGTGCTAAGGGGACATTTTTCTGGATCGGGTGATCTAGTTGTGTGGCAATGTTGGGTGGCCGGCCCGTTCCTGGACCTCGTCCCTTGTGATTTTTTTTTCTGGGGACTACCTGAAATCATGAGTGTATACTCATCAACCCCAAACTCTTGAAGCCTTTAAGGTAGCTATTCAGCAGGAGATAGGCGCTGTTCCACTCGACATGACCTGTTGAGCCGCTTGCTTCATTACAACGCTAACGTGCACTTCATGATGCAAATTTCATATTTTAAAACTCATTCAATTATATTGTGTAGCTATATAATGACATTGATTATCTTATTGCCCTGGCATCTGTCAGGGGTTGGTGTATGTTAGGCTGCAATTGAACAGTTGCAACTCAAAATGTCTCAAGGTGTTGACTAAGCCTTCATATTCCTCAGATCTCAGTCTTACATCTGTGGAATGTGCAGGACAAAGAATTCTAATACATGAATGCCCCACCTCAACATTTACAGGACATTAAGGACCTAGTGCAAATGTTGTGGTGCCATATGCTACAGAACACCTTCAGAGGTCTTGTAGAGTCCATACTTTGACTGTTCAGTGCCATTTTGGAGGCACAAGGGGGACCTACACAATATCCAGCAGCTGGATTTAATCTTATGGCTAAATGATGTATAACTCTCTTATCCTGGTGCATCTGAACCTAAAGGCCTTAGGCCTTTGTAAATAAATCACACACACACACACACACACACACACACACACACACACACACACAAAATAGTCATGTCTCTCATTTTGCTGAGACAACCCTTTTTCTTAAAAAATGTATGAGATCTGTTTTTTCTTTGTCATATGAAGCTACTTCACCAAAAGGTGTACTTTTTTGTAAAAAAATGAAAAAATTTTCTCATCTTTACAAAGGATGCCAAAAATCATGAAGGGAACGGTATATAAACAGACAGGCAGACAGTCATACAAACATAACCTTTTCATGTAACCAAGGGATGTACACTGATCTTTCATAACATTAAAACCACCTGACTAGTTTCATCGCTGCAATGCATGATGTGTTCTGAAACCTTTCTATCATAGCCAGCATTGACACTTTTAGCAGTTTGTGCTACAGTACCTCCTTCAGACATCAGAATAGATGTACTAGCCTTCGCTCCTCACGTGCATCAATGAGTCTTAGTCACCCTTGGCACTCTTTCCGGCTCACTGGTTGTTTTTCCTTGGACCACCTTTGGTAATTACTTAACACTGCATACCCAGAACACCGTCACAGTCATCGTTTTGGAGGAACACTCAGTCGTTTAGAGATCACAGTGTGGCCCTTGTCAAAGTTAATTAGATTCTTACACTTGCTCATTTTTCCTACTACCAACACATCGACTTTAAAAACAGAAGGCTTAACAGATTCTTTAACAAATCAGGAAGCTTTTTACAAAGCAGCAAATGAGTACAATATTACAGGACAATGCGTGGTTTCTGACCTATATCTTTCAAATCTGGGGGTCAGTGACTGACCCACGTCACGGTTCCTTGTTCCAAGTGGACATGAATGAAAGGCAGACTTTAGTCTGAACAGTGGACCAACTGTGTAACAGCGGGCGGAAGCATCGTGAAACTGCGCACACAGCTGTTTGACCCCCCCACCCCTCCACCCGCACTGAGGGAACCACATTGACGTACACACTCACGGGCAGGCCACGGCCAAAGGGGGCCGTCTTGCTATCTCTGGGTAGAAAATCGAGCAAACACACAAGGTCAATATCGATGTGTCACCAAGGGACTCCGTGCTAAATATCACTGGGGTTGTGTGTGTGCACATGTCTGTCACTCATTCAATTGAACATGCATTCATTACTCTATTCAAATAAACAGGAAATAATGAGAAAAAACTACAGCTACTGAGCCATCAATTATTGTATCCAACTTTACTGTTTTAATATGTTACACATAGCCAATACGGTTTGGACCTAAGAAAAGATGAATGCTTTTAGTTTCTGGCACGCACATATTTTGTGGTGCTCCTGCCCCTTTCATCTCCTCAACATGGTGACATTTCCCTGTCGTTGGCTTTTCCTCTTCCTCCATCCCGGGAGAGGCTGATGGATGGGGCCTGTTTATGAAGCCGCTGCCAGGAGTGTGATCGATCAAGCCTCACAGAGGAGAGAGCAGTCTGAACCTTCGGCCTGCAGCCCGCAAAGCCAGCTCAGGAGCATTGAAATAGAATTACACATTCTCAGAGGAATGGTTATGGCGAGTTTAAATTCATCTTTAACATTCCACATCCACCCTGATCATTTCAAGCTTAGAAATAAATCTCGAAATGTTTTGTTACAAACTTTGCGGCACATTTATAAGGAAAAATTAAGGGCAAGAGTAACAGAATTCAAACGGTGTATTACAGTTCAGCTTCAACATAAGTTCTTAGCAGGATATATTTCACAATTAAGAACCCATGGACCCATTCTAATATTTAATGTTTGTACAGTGGGTATAGAAAGAATCATTCAATTACCGAACTACTTAATAACTACTTAATCCTACTAGGGTAGCGGGGAGGCTGGAGCTTATCTCAGCTGTATTTACATGCACCTTAAAACAGTAAAAAGTATTAAAAAGTAAAAAGATAATAGCAACATTTAGGAAAAGAACAATTTTTTTTAAACATGATTTCTGTGATCACCCCTTGTAACTCATTTATGTGAAATTATACACCACCTTAATTGCAAAACAAGCTAATTTGCTTCCACCTGTGATTAACTGTAATTATTCTGATTAGTTCACATAAAAACAGCAATTCATGAAGCATTCCAGTGCTTACAAGTGTAACTAAAATCATACAATCAACTATGGCTGGCAAGGCACAGTCAAAAGATCTCAAGGATAAAGTTGTGGACCAGCACACGCCAGGAAATGGATACAAAAAGTATCAAAGGCTTTATCAATCTCTAATAGCACGGTTCATTTATAGTCCATAATCAAGAAGTGGAAGTGTTTGATACTACTTGGACCCTTCCGATCAGGCCATCCCTCCAAACTGGATGGAAGAGCGAGGTGGAAACTGGTTACAGAGGCTACAAAGAGACCTATGGCAACTTAAGAGCAGCTGCAGGAATTTTTGGCATTTCATGGTCATATATCACAAAAAGGAGGGCTGCAAGAAAAAAGCCTAGTCTTTACCAAAGCACACCTTGAAGATTAAGAGGCTAAATGAAAAATAGGTGTTACAGTCAGATGAGATAAAAATGGAACTATCTGACCTCAGTGCCAAACATTATTTCTGGCAGAAAGCCAATACAGCTTACTATCCAATAAACACACCTACAGTAAACCATGGGGTGAAAACATTATTGAGGAAAATCTGCTGCCCTCTGCCACACACTCAGTCTGAAGGAGGAAAAGATGAATTGTCCTTGCATAGTCTAGTCGGAGTCCAGACTTAAACTTTACTGGGAGTCTGTGGAATGACTTTCAGTCCACCAACAGTCACCATCCGTTTGACTTTTTTTTTTTTTTTCCTGAACTATAGCTATTATATCTTTCACTTAGCTGCAAATACTGTACATGTACTAGTGGTCAAGTTACACAAGAAAGCTGAAATTACTGTATTTTAAAGCAAATTTTATTCTCGATACTTTTAAAGCTACTTGTCTTTGCTATTGTGTGAAGTTGACTGCAGAAATGGTTTTTAAATATTGTATTACAAGCTGCTTGCATGAAAATGCCTCTAACCTCCCAGAAGTAGATTTGATTCTTTCTACAATCGCATTAAAAAATCCCTAGGCCTGGTAAAAACAGAACAAAAGCTACAGCTATAAAGACACTCATGAATTTTAGGGAAAAGCCGCATACTAAAACTGAATATTTCCACTGTATGGTTTCCATCATGAATATATAAATATTTTTTATAAACAGCTTTGTGCAAGGTAATAAAATGCATCTTTTCTATAATTAAACCAAGTGCTTACACCAATTCAATTATACAACACAATAATAATTAGTTGCACTGACTGTATAAGATTAACACAGCTAACTAGGATGAATTCCACCTACTTGGGATTCATTATTAAAACATCAGAAAATTACTAAAATATTGCTAACAAGTTTACTAGCTTAGCATCTCTATAGAAATATCTTTATTGGGCTCCATGGTCTACGCGTACAAGTCATCAAAATAGACTCTTTAAAACAATAGTAATAATAACAATAATAATAATAATAAAAATACTTTCTAGTTTTGAAATGAACCAATAAAATTATATCGGACCAAAGTTTTTAAAAGGGCAGAAATGTTGCCCCTGTTCATTTGTCTCCATCAGAACACACTTATAATGCCAGCAAGATATGCTACTGCCACCTATTGATAATTCTTAGTAACTGCACAATGTTTTTGCCCAGGATTTTATTTCAGCATAAACCACAACCATAGCAAGCTCTATTAGTGTAGATATGTACAAATATTACAACAGCAGCTCTTCTAACATGAAGGTTACAACCAGATTTCTGCGTGAATGTGTCAGGAGTGGACAGCATAAAAAAAAATCTCCATTTAGCTGACAATTATTTTCCCAATACTCTTCTAGTGGTGTGGGAAATGTGGATTATCTTTTCCTTTTGGCTTCAAATTTGTAGATTGCAGGAGCAGAGGATGTCTCATTCTTCACCTTTACTTTCTTGTTCTTGTCCTGTTTTTAATGAAACAACACGAATATTACTCAGAAAGCCTTTAGATCAACCCACTGAAATTTTGCAGAAAGTCAATATAAGGGGTAGCTACATAATTATTGGCACCCTTTAGTAAAAGATGTTTATTTAAACAGTTATGAACTATGTCTTTGTGCATAAAGAGTACCGGTATTGGTCATCCTTACAGTATAATTTGTAAGCAATACAGACGATTATTTTAACATAAATGACCATAAAAATCTTGTAATTTTATCCTGTGGATTACTGGCGGGGGCTGAACCGATGGTTAGCAGTCGTTTTTTCCACAGAAGTGAAGTGAACTTGTTGAGTGGGGTTGTCCAGCACATGTAAGCAAGCAGATTAATTCAGTGAGCGACACTGTTGGTGATTAAAAAAAACATGTTCAAGAAACAACTATGGCTAGCAATTTTGAGAAAATGGATGTAAATGGTTACCTATTTGAACCAGACAGGGAGGAGGCTTGTGGAGACAGTGAGACTTCACATGTTAGTGACTGCGAGGATGAGAATGCTGCCAGGGATGTGAGGGATGGTAAATCCAAAATAGCTTATGCAGCTAATGTTTTGCCAACTCGGCTTTACTATCATCATTTGGTTTAAGAACAAAAAGAGATGTTTTTTTTCACGATTTCTGTGCTTGTTTTTTGTGCAGCTCAGCAACATGTTTCTGATCATGCCCAGTGTTGCAGCACTCACACATACTTTGACAAGGGGAAAGGACTGATGTTGCCGGAAATAACCAAGTTGATGTCATACATGATCGTTTTAAATAGCTAATAACACTAATTCACCTCAGGTACCCTTTAAGTAGCTTAGTAATCTTATTCATGTATATAAACAAAACCCCAGGTTCCATGAATTGTCAGCATTCCTACAATTCAGAGTAAAATATTAAATAAAAAAATGCAACTGAGGGGATATACACTGATCAGCCATAATATTAAACACATTATAAACACTGAAAGGTGAAATTAATAACACTGATTATCTTGTTATAGTGGCATCGACCAAGGAGTGGGACGTATTGGACAGAAGGTGAAAAATCAGTTCTTAAAGTTGATGTGTTGGAGAGAGGAAAGATTAAGTAGACCTACTATAGCACAAACTGCTGAAACTGTTAATGCTGGCTATGATAGAAAAGCATCAGAACATACAGTGCATTACAGCTTGTTATATAGGGCTACCTAGCTGCAGACCACTCAGGTGGTTTTAATGTTATGGCTGACTGGTGTACAGTCTACAAGAAGGTAAAAATCACTAAAATATAACAACAACAGGGGTAATATTAGAGAACCAAATAAGTTAAAAGAGTGTTGGCATTGAAAACGATCAGACCAGTTTTGCATTGCAGGCACTTTGGGGTTATTTGGCTCCTTCTGACAAGACGTTAGGGTCACAACTGGATCTTCCATCAGGGGACTGATCCAAATCACATGTCTAAATCTAAACAAAAACGGCTCAGTGACCACAGATTCAGGCTTAGGACATGGCCACCTCAGTCCACTGAAATAAAACCCACTGAAACATTTGATGTGAGCTGAACAAGAAAGTCCACAAATGAGGACCTGGGACCTTAGAGGATACAGAGAGCATCTGTGTTGACTCTGACTCCTTGTTCAGGCATTAGAGGAGAAGTCGTACACACAACCCCACCCCCACCCCAAGTGTGCTAAGAATTTTAGAGCTTGATGATGAATTGATTCCAGTGATGTTGTGCTAAATGTGTATGTGAGCTCCTTCAGGGAATGCTGGGCTCACCTGAAGGTCTTTGCGAGTCTGGATCTTCTGACTGATGATGAACAGTTTTTTCTCTCGATCAATACGCTGAGACAGTTCATTGTACCGAACCTTTCGCTGTTTGGCCAGTTCCTGTAGCATTTCAAATATATATTAAAGAACATCATAAATATGCAACAAATACATAAACATAGATTAAAAAAAAACAAATAGAAAAACAGAAAATGAGAAAAGCAATCACATATATTTATACTTCTTAATCCTTAACATGAGTGATACTTCAAATATTGAACCAATTATAAACACAGGTTACACAAAAGCTACAATTTACTCCTGTGAACAAGATCTCTTCTATACCTGTAAAGAATACGTACACAACAGGCCCGTCAGTGTCTACACAAAAATGTACTGCCCCAAGTACAGTCCGGTTGCTTGGAACAGACTAGGCTAAAAAGTGGTAGCTGATGTAAGAACGCACAACAAGCTAAATAGATAAGTGCAATAAGAGAAGTAAATGAGTATGAACACTTCTGCATAGAGGGTGGCACGGCCATAATTAGCATCCTTTTCTAAAATAGTACTTTATAGTTGAATCTTTAACTAAAACGTATGCAGATTTGGTTAGCAGATGTGCTGGGGGTTTTTTTTTTAATTAATTTATTTATTTTTTTATAACATCACTCCTTAATACTATTAGTTCAGATTAGTCCCAAATTAGATTAATACTATAAGATCAGATATCTTCATTTAAAGTTATGTTCTCAGTATTTTATGTTAGGAAGAGCACTATACCTTTATATTTCAGTTCTGTGTACCACATACCTGATTGTTTGTGACTCTGAAGGTCATGTGTTATCTATGCAAGTCCATTTGGTTAAACTAAAGATAGCAAACACTTTTTTTTGTGAAAGTCAAAAGCACTTAGTGTTATTTTCCCTCTGGTTTGTGAACTACCAGGAAGCGATGAATAAAATCCTCATAAGCAAGGCATGTAATCATCTAGTTCCAGATGCACAGGTTAGTGACTTTCACTTTCCTTCTTATATCTCGATAACAGACATTTAAACAGAGATACATGAATTCACACTGCATGCCATGTGAGGAAACTAAAGATGACGGACTCTTTAAGAGAACAATGTGATTCATGTTTTTATGTAGACTGTCCAAAACAATTCCTTCCCCAAATCTTGCAAGCAATTGATATTGCTACTAACCTTTATATTCTGTGTGGTCACAGCACCCACAATGCTCTTGTTTATTAGCGTGTCCAGTGTAGGTCTGTTATAGGTTCTGTTGACTAGCTCAGGTACTGTGTTCAGGTGTTTGGCCAGGTTAAACTCCTCAACTGTCAGGGAGGCAAAGGGACAAATGCTTTCAGTTATACTTAAACCTAGCCTAGAGAACGAAAAAATACGATTATCCAAAAATGAACAGTCATTTGACATTGAATTGGAACAGCATTCCTTGGGTTTCAGGCATACCATCTTTTTTAGTGTCAACAAAAAAGACGTGTGTGTTTAGCGGTTTCCCCTCAGCGTCCAAAAGATGCAGTTCAGACTTTAGTCTTTCGATTTTCTGCAGAAAAAGCCAAAACATTTTATCTAACGATCAGCTTCACCAAAATAAAACAGCTTTTGATAAAATCCAGTGGTCAACTCTTAACTGTGCCAATATCAAATAATGAAAAAGTTCCTTCTTTACCTTCGACTCAGCGACTCTCTTCATTTCCACATATCCAATGTCCTGAGTTCTCATGATTTTCTTCTGCTCCTCGGTCATCTGATCCGCGTTCTGTTTAATTACATGCTCTCCATCCTAACAACAGACAAACTGAACATTAGGCATACTTATTTCAGCATAACAGCATTTGTTTAAAAATCTTAGTCATATCACTTTTAAGCATGAAAGCACAACAACTATCAACAAGCACAAACAACTGCAGAGTTCAGGAAAGAATGAAAAATGAATTACAAAACACCACACATCACATAGATTAAGGATACATGAAGGAGCTGTTGATGTTGAAGACAAACATTTTTCATGAGATGAACGGTACAGTATAGGATGAGCACCAGCCAATCAGCAGCAGAAAGAAAATACAAGTGATAAAGATGCTTACACCCTGTGTAATGGGTTTTACATTAAATTCTCCATTTAAAAAATAGAGACATATGTTTTGCTAATTAAAACCACACACAACCTTTATATCAGTAAATACTGTATACGCCAATAAGGTACTAGTTTTAATTATGAAACACAACAGTGTCTGACTGCATATGTGTGTAAATGTGCACTTTCTGATGCTGCCAGCGCTAAAGACCTTTGAACCATGTGTCAGGGCATAATCTCACCTGACAGTATACACTTATACCCTGTCAGAACTCTGACTCTCCCGTGCTCATCCCAGTACACACATACTGAACATCACTTCAACACACATGGCACTGTTATCCCTACTTTTCTCTAATCTACACCTGTACGCTGTATTGATGTCGAACCCCACCATCACACAGAAGACAACAAGTTGTCTTTCGAACATTTCTTTCTCATGTCCCAGAAAGATTTTCTTGACACAGTAGAGTTTGGCTCGCTCATTACAGATCTAAAGCTACATCTGGGTTTCAATAAAGCTGATTTGAGAAAATGGCTATGGTTAATAACAATGTCCAAATAAGATAGATAGATTGATTGATAGATGGATGGATGGATACAGACAGAAAGATAGATAGACAGATAAACAGATGGTAGACAGATATACAGACAGATAGATAGATACTGTAAATAGACTGAGATACAGACCGATAAATAGACAGATACAGACAGATAGACTACAGACAGACAGATACCTTTAACTGAGTGTTTATCATTTTGTAGTAGAATTCATCCGGGTTCTTGTCCAGAGCCTTCTTGCGTAAGGCATTAAGGGTTTTCTGTTTTCGATGGTAGTCACTAGATAAAACCAATAAGCACAAAACAACATGCTTCCATATTTAATTTCAAACACAGCTGTGACATTGCTGCAGTCATATCATAAACAATGCATACAGACCCTGATACATGCACACCAAGAAAACATAACCACAGATGCAACTTTACAGGATGAACATGAATCATTTGTAATAAGAAAAATACTAACATATCTCCTTTTAGAATTGAAGAAATGAGCCTGATTTAGAATTGCAGTGCTGGCTTCCAACACAGGTAATTATTTAGTTTTGCCTAAAGTACTAACAAACTAAACATTAGGGCAAAACATTGATTAAATACACCAAGAAGCAACAAAATATACATCCTGGGGCCAAAGATTGAGCATAACACATTATATTTACGCTTATATGTGCTTTTTAAAAACCCCACTTCATGTTTATTCCCATTTGCTGTTATAATAACAAGCCTCAGTGTGCCCAAAGGATATGACACATTTAGTCACAAGAGCATTGGTGAGGTCAGGCAAGGAGGCCTCGGGTTCTGTCAGTGTTCCACTTCAATCCAAAGGTGTTCAGTGAGGTCAGTGCTCTGTGCAGGCTACTCGAGTTCTTTCCTCTAATCTTAGAAATCAAAATTTCATGCACCTTGATTTGTACAACGGGTTCGGTCATGCTGCAACAGGTTGGGGCTCGACCCCTGAGTACAGTATATAAACAGATCCTATACAGTTGTGAGCTTCTAACTTTATGGCAACAGTCTGACCATACAGAATATTCATGGTTACAGAAAAAGTTTTCTCACTCTGCACGGAGTTTGTAATCCTTCTTCTTCTCGAGGAGTCCTAAATGTTTTCTGGATCCAAGCTGCAGTGAAAATAAAACCAGAATTATCAGACTAGTCAAGTGATTAGAATCAGAATACTTTATTGATCCCGGAGGAAATTGTGAAATTGTGTAGTGAATCAATTCCATGCTTTTAAACACAGCTTTGTTTTGCACCTTCAGTTGCACTGCACATGTAATAAAGTGTTACTACTGCAGACGTCTGTGATGTTACAGATGAATAACAGCAGCATATTTATTCACAGTGTAACGTATAAAAATTAAGTAAACAGTGTGTGCTCCTGTGGTTCAAACTGAAGTCATGTTGCAAGCATGAAGATTACCAGAGACAAAAAAACTGAACTGATAAACTGTGTGTTCAGAGACATGCTGTTGTAATCCACCTGTAAACATGCACAGCTCCTCAGTACTTCCATTACAGTTACCTGCGCCGTATTCAACTAACACAAATCATCAGCGAAATCCACCCTGAATGATTTCACATTCAAAACATGATTTATTCTCAAATGCTGAGTTGAACTTTTTCGAAATGTCATTTCTCGTCGTTAGTCGATTTTCACTATGGTTAAAGTTTTCCTGCATTACCCACAATGCTATTCGACTGCGCTCTCAGTTTCATCTCTACCTAAACTGAGTGATGCAGCAGTGCTTTAGTCCTCTATTCTATCCAGATGTTTCGCCTCCTCAGCTGTACAGTGCTCAAACAAATCAAGTTCACACGCTTCAGCTTTCATGCTAATGCTACCATCAACAATTCTGAGTTTGTTTTTTTCACAGAGAGATATAGAAAGTCTGAGATGTAGAAAGTCAGAGCTATAACCACAGGATTTCCCATTACTTCCTCCAATGTGACGTCAGGAAAACATCACCCCCACCCCACCCCACCCCCATAGGAAATAAAGAAAATACAGAAACTACACCAGAACCGATCAACATTTTAATATAAACATGAACAATGTATTTGGGGGTGAAGAAGGTTTTCTTTAAAACAATGTGTTTACAGTGTAAACATAAGTTACACGCATCCATTTAACAAGCTAACCCATAGCTAACCAATTTTCACAGTGTTTACTTTTCTGTCATCAGGAGCTAGCAAGAATGTTCATCACCTCTAATACCACTTTAAATATTAACATTTAATAGTACTATGCTTCTGCTTGGGGTCTCATTGGCAGCTGTAGACTACAGGGCTAGCGGCCTGGTTCATTAGCAGGTTGAGCAGCTAAGCCCACTATGATAACTAGTACAGATTAAACACTACCTGAGATCTCTCTTTGTGATCCCGCTGTTTGGATTTCAGGGCTTTTCGAAATGAAGACATGACTGTCAAGGTGAATGATCTCACAGCTTTCTCCAACGTTCAGCTAAAGTAACTCCAGTGCTACAGTAAACCGTGTCAACACACGTGTGCGTCTTTTTCTTCGGGGCAACTGACATGTAACGCAACGGTGTATTACCGCCACCTAGTGGACTGGGAGGTGTGTGAAAAAGTCACAGAATTCTACTGGCCAGGGTTGCAGGGGATAACAGTGGGTCTGTGGCGGGAATACACACAGGATGGGTTGGCCATGCACACCTTCTTTCATACATTCATTCACTCACTCATTCACTCCCACTTATCCACTCACTCCTTCATGCACTCATTCACTCACACACTCTTCCACTCACTCACACATTCACTTCCACATTCATCCACTCACTCCTTCCTGCATATATTAATTCACACACTCCTTCATGCACTCATTCACTCACACACTTATACACTCATTCACTCACACAGTCACTCACAGACTCTTCTACTTACTCACACATTCACCTCCACACTCATCCACTCACTCCTTCATGCACTCATTCACTCACACACTTATACACACTCTCACTCACACACTCACTCACACACTCTTCCACTCACTCAAACATTCACTTCCACACTCATCCACTCACTCCTTCATGCATATATTAATTCACACACTCCTTCATGCACACATTCACACACTCTTTCACTCACACATTCACTCACACACTCATCCACTCACTCCTTCATGCATATATTAATTCACACACTCCTTCATGCACACATTCACACATTCACTCACACTCATCCACTTACACACTCATTCACTCACTCACACATTCACTCACACTCATCCACTTACACACTCATTCACTCACTCACACATTCACTCAGACATTCACTCACACACTCCTTCATGCACACATTCATTCATGCACACATTCACACACTCTTTCACTCACACATCATTCACTCACACATTCACTCACACACTCATCCACACACACCGTCACACTCACCCACTCTCACACTCATTACATTTAGATATATTTGCCTTCTGGCAGGTTTGTGGGAGGTGAGAGGAAACCAGAGACCCCAGAGGTAAAAACACAGATACAGAGAGAACTGCACATAAACACTTTACAGGCCGTCACTCCATTAAGGTACAGATCCCGGGACTCTGGACTGTGAGGCCCCTAAAGCACTATTTATTCATTCATTCATTCATTTTCTAAGCCGCTTAATCCCAATTAGAGTCGGTGGGAGGCTGGTGCCTATCGCAGGGTGAACACACACAACCATTCACACTCACACCTAGGGGTGATTTGGAACAGCCAATTTGCCTACTGTGCATGTTTTTGGACTGTGGGAGGAAACCGGAGTACCCGGAAGAAACCCATGCAAGCACGGGGAAAACATGCAAACTCCACACAGAAACGCCCGAGCCCGGGAATCAAACCTAGGTCTTCTTGTTGTGAGGCGGACGTGCTAACCACTGCGCCACCGTGCCACCACTTAGAAAATTTGTATTTCAAAATGTTTGTTGGAGATGTACAATTTTCTTTAATAATAATATTTATATTATTATTAATAATAATAATAATAATAATAATAATAAAACCAACATCCTTAAACCAGTCATGTATTACTGTAACTTCTAAATAAACAATGCAGTTCCATGACTTAATCAGCAGAGGGCATAAACCTCCATGCTTAAAAATGAGAACACATACATTCAGTTATTTGATTCCCAGCTACCATGTATGGCCAATAAAACTGTACATGAAGCTCTTTCACTGTCGCACGCTTTGATTTAATCCTGCTACAGCTGCTCTGAGTCATCTCTCTCCAAATGTCTACATGTCTTCAGGACACTGAGACACTATGCATGCACTAGGACATTCACTTTATATGGCCATTTGATCTGCAGCATTTATCACAGGAATTTACTTTCTCAGCTGTGTTGCATAAACTTGAGCCTGGGGAAGCACTCCATAACAAACACCAAGTGTTGAGCCACTCAGTTTATATGTCTTGGCTTCAGTGTTGACACTCCAGAGTCACTTTGGTCACAGTAATGAAAGCCTACATCTGCCAAAGAGATTGGTTAACACTAACATGTAATAATTCTGTTTTTCTCAAATGGATTTTTTTATTTTTTATTTTTTTTCCTGTATTCTGTGACACTGACCCTCTAACCCGACTCTCATTCAGACAGCTTGCACATATCAGTGTGAGCAACCTCAGAGACATCACACACCTGTACAGATCTCAGGGTCTGGATGCTCATTCATTCCACTTCCACTTCCTGGAATCACTAGAAAAACATGGAAAATTACTATGTGGTGTCAAAACATGCCAGAAAAGTGTATTAGCCAGAATATATAACAGCTGTCCTTTCCTTTCTTATCAAAGTAAGACCTACAATGTTCGTTTCTTTCATTAGTATGAAAAATTGCAGCTAGATGTTTCATAGATATCTTACAGAATCAGCTGCAGGGGAAAAAGGGCAGTTGTAAAATTTCATGACCGGGGTCAACACCTGGAGGAACTGCAGTCAGGATGTGCACCCAGCAAAGTATTTCACTGAACAAAAAGTAGGTGAAAAAAATAACACAGGAAATAACCATTAACAAAAAAAAAAACACTCTCCCTAGTTAAGCGACTCAATTTTTCTAAAGATAAATAAATGCAGCTTCTCTAGCGGACACTTTGTTGTGGCCAACTGCATTTATTTATGTAAACTATTCAACTGAGGCTCAGTGGATCAGATACTAGCCACAAGGTTAGACACTAAATCAAAAAGAGAATTTTCACAGATTTTACAGATTTTTCAAATTATTTTAGCAGAGCTCCTGAGCAGAGCCCATAGGCATGGAACATGACTTTAATGGCTGTCCCATGTCCGTACCCCATCACTGACTTCATGTTGATTGGCTGTTATATTTAATTAAATTTATTTCTTTAAAAAAAAAAAAATAT
>JBCNYH010000001.1:19991241-20026442 GCA_039654325.1 Tandanus tandanus
GTGTGTGTGTGTGTGTGTGTGTGTGTGTGTGTGTGTGTGTGTGTGTGTGTGTGTGTGTGTTGGCCCTACAATGAACTAGCGATCTTTTCAGGATGTACCCTGCCTTTGCCTGGAGGTAGCTGAAATGGGCTCCAGCCTCCCCATGAACCTAGTAGGATTAAACAGCTCAGTAAATGAATGAATGAATGGTTCTGGCTGGAGGATCTTCCACCAAGACAAGCGAAGGTTAGATCTTGGAGCAACTGCTTGATGTGCATGGATGATACAGGTTCAAAGATTGTCAAAGGGATGGAGAGATGTTTTCCATCAATGTGATCTTATAGATGCCCCATAGCCAGCTGTGACACTGTTTAAACCTGTGATTTGCTCGGGCTATACAAGACACTATGCATTTACACCTTGGTGATGGTTAAAAACCAGGAAAATGACAAATTACATAGCTGTCAGTGACGGCGTATATGGCAAGTACTCATTAAGGTTCCTTGATGTTTGCAACACTTACCTCCAGTAGACTGCCCAGTGCAACCCCCAGTAGCAGTAAACTGTCTTTTAGAGCTCAAGAGAATGACAGGTTGGACCTACAGTATGTCTGTTACCCTGCCCAACCCTGACCCTACAAACACAACAGGCTTTGAGATTAGGCTGCACAGTTCGCTGTTAAGCCAAAGTGTCTGCTGCTGTTATATGTAAGGACAGTAAATAAAGACGCTGTTGTTATTGTCTTAACTCCATAAAGCGAGTTGTTCATGCAGTGGGATTTCATAGGCTTTAAAAGGTATATATTAAGTCGTTATAGATCACAGCAGGGTGGCACAGTGGCACAGTGGTTAGCACATCCGCCTCACAGCAAGAAGGTCCTGGGTTCGAGTCCCAGGCTCTGGTGTTTCTGTGTGAAGTTTGCATGTTCTCCCCATGCTTTTCTGTGGTTACTCTGGTTTTCTCCCACAGTCCACAGACATGCACATTAGACTAATTGGCTGTTCCAAATTGCCCTTAGGTGAGAGCGTTAAGTGTGAATGTTTGTATGAGTGTGTTGGCCCTGCGATTGTTTGGCGAGCTGTTCGGGATGTACCCCGCCTTCACCCAGAGTCAGCTGAGATAGGCTCCAACCTCCCCGCGACCCTCATAGGATTAAGCAGTTCAGCAAATGAGTGAGTGAGTGACTGAGTAAATCACAGCACTGTTGAATTCTGGATTCAGTATTGTGTGCATGTGTCAAATTACTGAACCAAAAGTACCGTTCTGATGTTATCACTTTCATATTTATATAAACAGGGACTTAAATGGCAGACATGCCACCTTAACAGCCTGAAAAGGTCTGTGTATTTGTTCATATGGCGATGTTTTCTGTGAGGAGACATTTATTCAGCAAGTTTAAAAGGAGAGTGAGTACTTTGCAACAGTCTGTTTTGAGGCTGTCACTATTTCCTGGTAACAAAATCTTATTGATTTCAAGAGGAAAAAAATGTAGTGAGAATTGGCTGTTTATAGCTGTTATATTGTAAGGGATTACATGAGCTTTTCTAAACTGTCCACACCATTAAATGTTATTATAAAGAGACATTCATGGACACAAGGTCAAGTGTTCCTGCTGGCTGGTTGCAGTACAGCCTTTAGTCCTCCCTATACCTACGTATTTAAATGACTAAACAGTTTTTGTCTCACCTTTCTCATCTAAACGGACTTTCTATCTACATTTTCTAAATTGAACAGTTAGATTTTCCTTTGCTGATATTTGCACTATTTGTTTCATCAGAAAGTTTAAAATCTTTATTCTACTATAAAATAAGAAGTTATGGATATATTTGACTGAAAGAAATTGTGGAAGAGACAGGCTCTGGCTCAAGCCTTCATGCTCTGTCAATTTTATCTACCTACTTAGAACTTTTTAAACTACACTGCAGAACTTTTCTGGACACATGCACCAGTAAGAACTGTTAGTAATTTCTTAAAATGATAGAATCACTCAAGCTACCCAGCCTTGTAATCTTGCAAACTTTATTTCAATATTGACAAAATCCAGTCATCCAGTTATCAAAAAAAAAAAAAAAAACCCATTTGCTTGTCAGTTAACACAGACACAACTATTAACATTAGGATGGATTTAATAAGAAGGTGTCCAAATAATAAGTTTTGAACACAATATGTTGGTAAAGTTCATGTCCAAGAGAAAAAGTACTTTCTAAGTGCATCCATATCAATGAAATGTCTTCAGCTAAAACTATTTAAGATCTCTGGATAGATGTCATAAAATGAATTTAAGGGTCTGATCATTTGTACTGGAAAAAAAGGATTAGGGGAAAAATTGTAATAATAATAATAAAAGCAACAACACTTGGTACATACTGGAGCTGTAGAAAATTCCTAGAAATTCCTTTGACATTTGACAAATTGCAGATAATTGCAGATAGATGCTTCATTTCTATAGAATAGGATCCACTAGTAGTAGGCTATTCATACACACTTAATGGTTATAATAGAGTACACATTTTCACATTAAGTTCATATTGCTTAAACCCTACCCCACCCTGTAATTAAAACCTGTACACCTCTGTGAAGAGGTTAGGGGAGGTTAGCAGACAGGTTGGTGATGACCTTGTGTGAAAGAAAAATGTAGAAGACTTCAGCTCTAGGTCAAAGTAGGAAGAAACTGTTTACTAACATTGTTCAAACTCCAACTCTGTGGCTTTTCAAGAGTAAACAACAAGGACCAGACGGCTTTGTTTCCATGCATTGCTATGGTGTGGCCTTGCAAGAATGATCCAAGGACAGCCGGAATTCCATGGCCTGGAGTTTACTCTCTGGCTACTTTATTAAAACAAAAGAGCTTTCTGTCTGTTTCTTCACAGCGGCTTGCCAGAAGTGATGTTTAAATAAACTAGTGTGAATGTTAAATTTGAGTTTATCTGCCTGTTCTGCACAGTTGCCTCCTCACTTCCTCTGATAAGAGTCTTTCTCTCCCTCACTTTCCTCTCTGTTTCTCCTGTTTTGGCTTATCTGATAGACTCAACGCCAAAGCCAGAGGCAATGACAAGTACACATACTCAGTCTCTTGAACACACTTTTCTCCCTATATGTCAGTGATAAACTCTCTGGTACTTAAGAAAAACAGCAAGACAGCCACACAGTCTCCTGATCTTGTCTGCGTTCTGTCATCTCTTCTATTTTAGTGTTTGTTACTCTTCAGGTTGAGGAACCTAAGAAAAGTCATTTAACATAAATAAGGGAATCGGGAAAACAAGGGAACCACCTAGTATTATGAAAAGCACACGGCATGAATAAGGTAGCACGTAGGCTTTATATGGGTACAGGTTTTAATTACCTATATCTTACAGTGTGTTGTGTAGTATTTGGACATGACTAAATTAGGGAAGGAAACTCTCTTGTTTTAAGGATTTATAATATAGCTGGAGTTTCACCTTTCAAGGTCATTCAATATCAAATGTAATTGTCTTGGTTGAAAGTCCGCATATTGTTCACGATTAGTGTTCCATAGTAATGGCCTTGATTTTCACTCACGATCAAAAGCAATTGTTTCAGTTTGCATTTGACAGACAAACAAACTCAGGTTATAACAATACATGCGCCAAAACTCGATTTAAATATATAGCTGCCATGTGTCTCTACAGACAATAACAAAGCACAAATGGTCATAAGTAAAGTAGTGAGTATGTGATGAAACTAACTGGACGAGGAGGCTCCCAACCTAAGAGTATTCCTCCTATGTTCCCAACCCATGATGCGCTCCATTTCGCATTTTGGGCTCCTTGGCGAATAGTGGCACTCCATTTAGTCCGGTCACATTTAAGCTCTTCACATACGAATGGGGAAATTTGGAAGGACTTCTTGCAGATGTCCTTGAACCGGAGTCGGGGCCTGCTTCGACTCCGTGTGCCTGAAGCCAGCTTGCCGTACAAGAGGTCTTTGGGGATCCTCCCCTCTTCCATGCAACAAACATGTCCGAGACAATGAAGCCGTTGGTGGGAGAGGATGTACAAAATATGCCCATTCTATTAGCAATATAAAGAAAAAAGTGGACATTGCTTCTTTTTTTTCTTGTTCTTAGTAGTAGTAGTCTTCCTATCACATGAGCACCACCAACCAGGGAGGGGCGATCACCGAGACACATGCATATTTAGTTGAAGCGTAATGCACTCTGAGGTAAAGCACAATTCACCCTCTTGTATACATGTGCTCAGAGACACTCATGATTGGCTGATGATCGCTCTTTGTCGATGTGCCACTCGAGACTCAAAGACATCACTTTTGATAAGTGATGTTTTATTTTAGTATTTATTTTCAGATTATACAATAATATGAATCATCTTTATATCAGCAAACACTAGTGCTTGTTGATGTAACTGATCATTAGATCATTTATTAATTTCATTCTCATGTCCATTTGGCATTTTCATCATTCTGTTATTTTCAGGGTGACCTTTACTTTGTGTTGTATTTTCTCCTTTTTATGAATCAGGCATGGAGCTCTGGAGTGTCTGGATCTTTTCCTGTTAGTAGATTGATCGTGTTGTGCTAGAGTATGTCTTTCTACAATGTTTGATTAAAAGAACGGTTTCTTCCAGCTTGCTTTCTCTTCAGGCTTCTGTGATCATTATCAGATTTTTTCATCTTTCCAAGTACATAGAGAAAAGTATTCAAATGATTGTATTCACATATAGGATTATATCAAAATACAGTGCACAAAACTACAGCATAGAAATGAGAAGCTGAGGGTCAAATTTCCCAACAGTGGAACTCTGATTGGTTGGATTTGAATTCAAAACCTTTCCAATAGTATTACAGAATACATTCATTTTCTGAACCGTTTAATCCTAACTAGGGTCGCGGGGAGACTGGCGCCCATCTCAGCCGACTCTGGGCAAGGGCAGAGTACACCCTGGACAGCTCGCCAGGCCATCGCAGGGCAGAAACACACTGACGGCTATGCAGCCTACTCTTGACGAAAATCAGAAATGGTTCTTTTACATGCCTCTCACCACAGACAGTGAGAGACATGGCTGGCCTTTGATAACCCATTTAGCTGCACTGGGGGGACAGCAGTGACAACCCGTTGATAATGGGGCTTGAACCCCCGACCTTGGGATCAGTAATCCAGCACCGGGCCACCATTTCCATTTCCATTTTACATTTACAGCATTTGGGAGACGCTCTTATCCAGAGCGACTTACAATTATCATTTTTATACAACTGAGCAATTAAGGGTTAAGGGCCTTGCTCAAGGGCCCAACAGAGGTGATAGAGGGGATTGAACCGCTGACCTTCAGGTCAATAACCCATCGCCTTAACCACTAAGCCACCACTGCCCCATTACAGAATATTTTACCGTTTATTTATTTTTTTGCTCATCAGATAACCTAGGGGAAAAAAGATAATAACACCCGTAACACTGATGTAGGATGTGGATAGCTTTATTTTCCATAATTCCAATTTCCTAAAAGGAAAAGTAATCAATCACACAGAAAATATTCCTTCCATCTTTGTTCCTGGAATAGTTCTTTTACAGTTTTGTGTGTGTGTGTGTGTGTGTGTGTGTATGTGTGTGTGTGTGTGTGTGTGCGTGTGCAACTATAATTTCATTTTGTGGGTCAGTGTCTTGATTTTATGGGGTGATTTAGAAACTTTGGTGAACTGCTGACAAGTCTAACACTGCATGTCATACCTGCGCACAACTGTGTCATTAAAGTTTGGGGGTTGTGCAGCTATCCTTAGTGATGTGTTGGACCGTGGTTTCCTATTACCAAATGAAATACTATTACTATCCCCATCCTTGTTGGCTCTGTGAACAGGAAGAACCTGGATCTGTTTCTCAGGGAGAAGTATTACCAGCCTGTTTAGAGTGAATTTGGGAAGGAGATTAGTGCTGTTTTCTGTGGGACTAACCTGCTCTGTTCCACAGTGACTGCTAAACATACCATAGCCTCATTCTTCCTTCATGTATCTCAAATGTCTTGTCTATCATATGAAGATTGGAGTAAAGTGGGGCAGAATAGTCTCTTTGTTTTGAACTGGAGTCACTCGTATTAGTAGGTGGCGACGCAGTGTCATAGCAGTTAGCACGTCCGCCTCACAGCAAGGAGGTTCTGGGTTTGAGTCCCGGGCTCGGCTAGGGCATTAGTTGTGTAGAGTTTGCATGGCCTCCCCGTGCTTGCATGAGTTTTCTCTGGGTACTCCGGTTTCCTCCCACAATCCAAACTTATGCACAGTTAGCTAATTGGCTGTTCCAAATTGCCGATAATGCCCTGCGATGGCGTGGCAAGCTGGTCAGGGTATACCCTACCTTCGCACAGAATCAGCTGAGATAGGTTAATGTGTCCTCGTGACACTAGTGGGATTAATCGGTTCGGCAAATGAGTGAGTTAGTATCGTTATGGTTTTTATTCATTGATTCATTCATTCGTTTTCTGAACCGCTTAATCCTAATTAGGGCCAAGGGGAGGCTGGCGCCCATCTCAGCCGACTCTGAGCGAGGGCAGAGTACACCCTGGGCAGCTCACCAGACCATTGCAGGGCAGAAACACGCTGACGGCTATCCTACTCTTTACAAACAACAGCAATGGTTCTTTTACATGCCTCTTACCACAGACAATTACCTTTTGCTTGCCTTTGATAACCCAGTTAGCTGCACTGGGGGGGCGGTAGTGACAACCCGGTGATAGTGGGGCTTGAACCCACGACCTTCGGATCAGCACCCCACCCCACCCTACCCTACCCTACCCTACCCTACCCTACCCCACCCTACCCTACCCTACCCTACCCTACCCTACCCTACCCCACCCTACCCTACCCCACCCTACCCTACCCTACCCTACCCTACCCTACCCTACCCCACCACCACTGCCCCATGGTTTTTACTTTCTTTTATTAATAGTGATTTAGGGGGTAGTATTATGTGTTCTTTTGGTTTGTTTTTGTCATAAAGAGTCTCCAGTATACAAATGTTGATCACAGTTTTTGCTCAGTAAATTAAACGTCTTGAACATTTAGGAACTGTTCAGTCACAAGCTGATTCACCAGAGTTACAAGTTCATCTCTTTGGAACAAGTGCAGTTCCTGCAGTCTTAAGTAAAAAAAAAAATACTAAATGGTTAATGTTTCCTTCTTTTCTTTTCTTTTCAATCTAAGAATATACCTCAGGATCCATTCTGGAAGCTTTGGTATGAAATATGTGGTGTTTGTAAATTGCCATGCTAATCTGAAAACAGAAAGAAAGGTTTTTATTTCTTTTCCTTTCCACTGCAATCTGCCATTGTGCTTTCATAAAAAGGCATTAATCAGCTTGCTGTGATGAAAATGCGATGTGACACAGAGGTTTAAGGTTTTGGGTAAGGGTTTAGCAAACCACCGTGAAAGATTTCTACATGACCTCAACAACGCTTTTCCCACAAGAGAAGGTAAAGAAGCATGGAGATTTTCTACTTTATAGTTTTTAAGAGCGATTATAAAATGAACATGGACCAGCCAGTAAGTACTGCTTTGCTGCTTTGGTTAGACCCGTTCTCAGTCTCACTCCCTTTGCTTAGCTTTTAACCAAAGCCAGCCTGGATCTTTTAGCAGCAGTGCTTACTTCACATTCCCAGCTTCTGGGTTCAATCAAGTTTTGACCCAGGGTCAATGATGACATCATTCTCTTCTTTCTGAGAACCAACTCATGAGCTGCCCTAGGTTTCTTTCTCATGTCCAAATGGTCCACTCATTTGTGTGTTTTAGCTGTATTTGTACAATACAAATTTTAAATACTTGCCAATTGCCATAGCGCAGTAATAACAATCCCCACCCTTGACAAAATAGTATCTGTATATCAGGTTATGGAATCAGCAGGCCCAAAGCTTCTGTGTGTACTTGTGGATGGAAGTCATTATATCTAAAGCCTACTTGTCCCCTAAGGCCATAAATATACTTGCAGTTGGAATGTGGAGTGTGTCCTTTTTTCCAGAGACATGAATTCATCCTGAACGGCAGTAATTAAGAACACAATACTGTATAAATTTACCTGAACTTACTATACAGCTGCATACATCTATGAGCTGAAGCAATGATATTCCCAGTATACATTGAGTCATTTATTTACAGTAACATTTCAACCCCCTGTTCTTATAGACTGACATTTCCTGTTTCTCATCCATGCATGGTTTAGTAGTACATGAGACTGGTTCACAACATCAGACAGTATCCAACTCAAGGTAACCACTTACTCTCAGGAAGTGAGACATATTAGCGGCAAAAGTCTGAGTCATGATCAGAGTTCCAGATGGGGATTTGGTTGAATCCCAGATGCAAACCAGCTGCTGAGAAACTGTCTCTGATCTCAGTGATTCCACTCATTCCAGCAGTTATTATAATGGCTGAAACACAGAGAAACTGATGGCTTTTGGACCGCATAAAAAGAGAATGGTCACATTTTAGGCAGAAACATCCACTTAACCCAATCAAAAAAATAACATTAAAAGAAAATATGTTTTGAGTTTTGATCTAAAACTGTAACCATGGTAGCAGACGTAATGTCTATCAGTAAACTGTTGTGCAGCCTTGATGCAGTGACTGCGTTTTAGCTGGGTTTGTGGCATAGCCAACAGCAGCAGAGCTGAAGATTTCTTGAATATAGTCTGATATATTAATGACGTAATGACAAGCAAGAGGCTTTACTGAAGGGCTATAAAAGTAAATATCAAAATCCTAAACTAGATCATCTAATGGACAGGAGAGACTGGTGTTAGGCTAAAGTGTGGGTGTGGGAGTAATCAAAACAAGTTAATCAAAACTCTATTGTATCCTTCCTCCTTTTATGTAACTTGTGCATTTTCTTTATGCAGCACAGCTTTAAAATAAATATACACTGAATTTTGGGTATAAATTTACATTAATTTATTTATTACAAAATATAATTACAAAATGGGCGGTACGGTGGCGCAGTGGTTAGCACATCTGCCTCAGCAAGTAGCCCTGGGTTTCTGTGTGGAGTTTGCATGTTCTCATGCTTGAGTGGGTTTCCTCCGGGTACTTCGGTTTCCTCCCACAGTGAAAAAACATGGACAGTAGGCTAATTGGCTGTTCCAAATCAGCCCTAGGTGTGAGTGTGAGTGTGAATTTGGCCCTGCACTGGTCTGGTGAGTTGTTCATGGTGTACCCTGCCTCTGCCCAGAGTAGGCTGAGATAGGCACCAGCCTCCACATGACCCTAATTGGGATTAAGCAGCCTAGAAAATGAATGAATGAATAAACAGTTACATGAATTTAGAATAATTTACATTTCTGTGGAGTAATCACTTTTGTCTCTGTGATCTCTCTGATTTGCCGAATCATTTTTCAAAGCTATAGCTTTCTCTAGGCCATGAAAAGAAATAAATGGTTTGATTTTAGCGACATGTGTAATAGAGCCTGAAAATCTTCACAGCTTCTTCATTAGCCGATTTTTAATGAATTAAGGCAAAGGCAGCCTTAGGCCATGGTGCTGAACACTAATGTTCCCTAATTTATGGGTCACTGTAGTGTGAAGGAGCTCTTAAAGTACCTCTTTTCAAAATGTAAGCGGTGTTATATTAGTGAAAAAGCATGTCAGCTGATTATTTATTAAACTTAAGGCTGCTGTTTTAAGCTGAATAACACACCCACATTCATTTGGTCATCTGAGAAGAGACAAGAGGAAGCAGAGAAGTTGTGTTGGCTTCCTTTTATCCTCTGGTTAGTGATTACACGATCCCTGAGGTCTTGTGTAAGTCAGACAGTGCAAACAGACTATAAGGACCATTTCTTTGTTTCATATCTGGTTGTGATTATCATCATTAGTGGGAGGTTGAAAATAGATAACCTTGCCCAAGGAGCATATTATTTCACATACAGCTGTCCATCAGCTTTGTGTGTGTGTGTGTGTGTGTGTGTGTGTGTGTGTGTGTGTGTGTGTGTGTGATGTTTTAGCAAGCTGATCCTGTTAATTCAAGGCTATAACAATATTAGGATGTGATCAGGTCATGTTAGTTTATGGTTTGTGGTGTGTAAAATAGGTGTTAATATCTGTGGTGGACTGTATATCTGCCGAAATGCTAAACATTATTAATTACTCGAAATATTTCCATGTGTTTTTAAGAAAGGTTTGTACCTTCAACAGCTGAATACACATTTTTCTTTTGTTCTACTGTGGTAATATTTAGATGGGGGTTTTTTTTACAACAGTTTTATTCAAAACTTCATGCAAAAGTGAGTGCTGATAGTAAGGAAGTGAGCTTTTATTGAGTTATTGATTGTCAGTTCTTTCTGACAGCAGCTCCCTCTATGTGCCTGGCCTGCTATCACAGAGCTATAAAAGTTAATGGGCATGATGTGTAAAAGTCTTATGGGAGAGTGCTCTTTCTCTCCTTCCCACCTGCTCCATTACACATATGGTGTATTGTTAACACCTCACACCTCATTGTTTGCATGTGTATGTGTCTGTGTTTTACAGAATTTAACATTGAGTGGGGAAACATGAGTGAGCGCTTCGATTGTGACAACTGCAAAGAATCCCTGTACGGAAGGAAGTACATCCAGTCGGATGATAATCCATACTGCATCCCCTGCTACGACAGCCTGTTTGCCAACACCTGCGATGAGTGCAAGGAGCTGATAGGCCATGATGCGAGGGTGAGTTTTCAACAAATTGACAATTACTGTTTTGTACATTCAGTGGTAGACTCTATAATTAAGAGAGTGTAATATCAGACAGTTTCCTTGAGCTAGAATGTGTCAGCACTGTTTAGTATAATTAGTTTGTTTTTATATATATATATATATATATATATATATATATATATATATACACACACACACACACACACACACATATATGTATATATTTACACTTATGTATATATACAACTTAGTGAAGACAGTAATGATGAAAATATGAGCAGCATTTCAATGACATTCACTCACTGATTTGCTGAACCACTTAATCCTGCTAGGATCGCAGGAAGGCTGGAGCCTATCTCAGTCGAAACTGGGCGAAGGCAAGGTACACCCTGACCAGTTCGCCAGACCGGTCACAGGACAAACACACACACACGCAACCATTCACACTTACACGTAGGGTCAATTTGGAACGGCCAATTACGCCTAATGTGCATGTCTTTGGAGTGTCGGTGGGAGGAAACCGGGGTACCCGAAGGAAACCCACACAAACACAGAGAAAACATGCAGAAGTGCCCTAGTCCTGGAATCGCTTAATCCAACTAGGGTCGTCAGGGGGCTGAAGCCTATCTCAGCCAACTTCGGGCGAAGCCAAGGTAAACCCTGAACCACTCGTCAGTCCATCACAGAGGTAAAATACACACAGCCATTCACACTCACACTTAGGCGCAATTTGAAATAGCCAATTAACCTAATGCGCATGTCTACGGGAGGAAACTGGAGTAGCCAAAGGAAACCCACACAAGCACAGGGAGAACATACAAACACAGAAATGCCCTCGCTGAGCCCAGGACTCAACCCATGACCTTCTTGCTGTGAGGTGGACGTGCTAACCACTATGCCACCCGTGCCTCCCCCTACAGGTTCAATCCCCTTTAAATAACGAGAACAAAGCAGAATATTTTGTGCCTAATAATGATTAGTCAGGAAATTATTCCTGGAGTCATGGAGGAAACTGAAGATTTTTATCTTTACCGAACAGGCTGATAAATTATTGACCCTGAGGGACAATAAACACTCACTCATCACTCATTTACCGAACTGCTTAATCCTACTAGTGTCAGGGGGAGGCTGGAGCCTTTCCCAGTGACACTGGGCGAAGGTGGGGTACATCCTGAACAGCTCATTAGATCATCACAGGGCCAACACACACACACACACACCATTTACACTCACACCTAGGGGAAATTTGGAGCAGACAGTTAGACTAATATGTATGTCTTTGGACTGCGGGAGGAAACCGGAGTACCCGGAGGAAACCCATCCAAGCACACAGAGAACATGCAAACTCCACATAGAAACGCCCAAGCCTGGGAATCAAACCCAGGACTTTCTTTTTGCTGTGAGGCGAACGTGCTAACCACCACCCCACTGTGCCGCCTGGACAGGAACCTTCACTTTACTGCACAGTGCATAATCAACAAGTCACATTCCCATCTGTTTGCATACTTTTTACACATGGATATATCTGATGCAATAAAAGTCTGTGTGTTGCTGATTTGCACATTATCTATGGAAATTTTATCACAGGATGCAATATTGGTGATGTCTTTTGTTATATGTTAATCTTTTCTGCTACCCTTTTAGGAGAAATTTGTTTACCAGTTTTGTTCAGCTTTTAGTACATTGTGACCTTAGTGTTATGAGTGTCTGTGTCAGTCATTGTCGTTTACAGGACATTGTAATATTCCTGTCACAATATATAATTAGAATTTTATGTGTAAATGTATGGCAATTCATCTGTGTGTGTGTGTGTGTGTGTGTGTGTGTGTGTGTGTGTGTGTGTGTGTGTGTGTGTGTAGGAGCTGTTCTATGAAGATAGGCACTACCATGAGCACTGCTTCCGATGTTTCCGCTGTGACCGCTCTCTGGCTGACGAGCCCTTCACCAGTCAGGATGATGCTTTGCTCTGCAATGACTGTTACTGCAATGAATTCTCTTCCAAATGTGTTGCCTGTGACAAGACTGTCATGCCTGGTAAGAAACCACCAGACATGTCAGCTGAACATGACTCAGCTCTTTTGTTTGTGTCAGCTAGATCTACAGTACTCAGCCACTTCAGTCTTTTCCTTAATAATAATCATCATCATCATAATCATCATAACTAAAAGGGCAGTCATAAAGTGCAAGGCACCTCTACCTCCATAGATATTATAGCAAATAGGCCCTTGGATTTAATCCCGAGTTCTGCCTGTCTCTGAGTTTTGCATGTTTTCTCCCCATGTTCAGTTTGTGAATTACCTTTGCTCTTGTCCTTCAATAGTCTGTTGTCCCTGGGTGTAGCATAATGCATCCTGTCTAGCTCTGTTCAAGAACACAGGCAAAAGATGTAAAAACCTTCCATGTAGCACTTTTGTACTGAGTGTAAAACTATCCTGTGCTTAGGTCAGGGAGCCATCCATGAGCATTGTGATGCAGGTAAACCACAAACATGACATAGCTGATGGCTGAGTAAAAAGCGTGGCATCGGAGGAAGAGATTGAAGAGATCCCATTCTCAGAAGGAGAGACAAAAATTTAAGCAGTCAGCATAAAGGCAAGATATGACAGTAATTGCCAGTCTGCCGATCTTGCTCTCTGTCAGCCAAATCTTTGTACATGGCAGGCTGCCAAACATCTGATGAGAGAAGGAGATAAGCCTGTAAGCTATTTCATCAAGGGCTGTATCGTTCAGAAATAGAGTAATAAAATGGAAAGGATTCCATAAGTTAAGAAGGGTTTTGTATAATTGTCCATTTAAAAAGGAATGCTATAGGGGTTTTGTTTTGTTTTGTTTTTTTGGGGTTTTTTGGTGTTTTGGCCTTTTTGACGTACAAAACACACAAAACAGGTCATTCAGTTTTGTGCAATTCTGCAGTAAAAAAAATCTTGACTGTAAACACAGGACATTACTTTGTTCTAACAGAGCAAAACTTGTTTCATGCATCTTACACCAAGGCTTTCATTTTGCAGAAAGACACATAGTTAGTGGTCAGGAACTCTGTCTATGATGTGGGAACTGCAAGTTAGAAACAATACTCTCTATGTTACAGAAATTCTCTTAAACACACATTGCATACCAAAGCGTATTCATTTTTCTCAGATTAATTTCACCCCATGGGTTCTAGCCTGAAAATGTCTTTTTGTGTACTTTACCCACTAAGTATTGAATTCAAAAGCCATATTCCAGCTGACTATTTCTTTTAAAAAAAAGCCCAGAGGATAACATCCTCTGTCTTTCTTTTGCATGGTAAAGCTATACTGATCTTTTTAATATGGTCTTTCTGAAGAAGCCCTTAGCCGGTGGTTTCATTTGTAGCATTTGTAAACACATAGCATACTGTGAGAGTCACTTAGTGAACATAATAATAATAATATGAGGTTATTATAATGTCATTACAAATCCATGCTTTTTTGTTGTTGTTTTTGTTTATTTGTGATCACAGTGCAACTACCTTTTGAAGGACATCTGCCCTTGAAGGGGCATGCAGCCATTTTGTTCAGCCTAAATGAATACTTGAATACTGTAAGAATAAATTTGCTGAACCCTTTCTTTCTCTCTCAGGTACTAGGAAGCTAGAGTATGCTGGCAATACATGGCATGAGGGCTGTTTTATTTGCAGCAGCTGTAAGCAGCCTATTGGCTCCAAGTCCTTTATCCCAGATAAGGATGATCACTACTGTGTGCCCTGCTATGAAAACAAGTTTGCCCCTCGCTGCACTCGATGCAAACAGGTTAGTATTTGGTCATAAAGTAGTACTCAGGCTTCAAGAAATGTTTCAATGCATTACTAATTCTTAATCAACCCAAATTAAATTCCTCCTTAGGATTTAAACTGTCACACACTGAGTCCCTCTGGGGTTTTGGGATACTTAAGGGATTTAGTTCTCTAAAAATGTTCTAACTCCTTTTTTTTAAAGCAAGCCTGCGTATATGCTTCAGAGACTAAATGAAATGTTAATTAGACAATTACCTTTTATTTGAAGAATTGTAGAGTTGCTGAATTTTTTGCCGCTTATCCGGGTTTCGTTCATTGGGAAGCCTTCCTTTCCTGGCCTCCTCCTCCTCCTCCAACCCTTCCAGGGAGAGCCATTCCTAAGGCAACTGAGAGATATCTCCAGCACGTTCTGGGACTGCTTCTGGGGTCTCCTCCCAGTCAGACATCCCTGGAACAACTCCTGGGTGTCTGGGTGGCACCCTAGAAAGAACCATCTCGGCTCACTCCTTTTGATTTTTTTAATTAAAAATGTTAATCAACATAATGTAATGATTTCAGTTGTTTTGAGGAGAGAGGCTATTAACAGTATTTTAAGAGCTTATTAGAGTTTGGTCTAATTTAATCTCTATATCTGTTTTAGGTCTTGGCCAAAGGGGGTGTGACTTATCGCGACGAGCCGTGGCATAAAGAGTGCTTTTTGTGTGCAGGCTGCAAAGTGCAGCTAGCAGGCCAGCATTTCACCTCCCGAGACGACCATCCCTACTGCCTGAAGTGTTTTGGAAATCTTTACGCTAAGAAGTGCGAGGCTTGTAGCAAACCAATCACAGGTATATCAGAGTAATTGTACATCTGTATGATGAAATGATTGTATATGTTTTTTTTTTTTATGACTGCTTAGCTCATGCATGTGTGTGTTCATAGGTTTTGGTGGAGGAAAGTACATTTCATTTGAGGAGCGACAGTGGCACCAGTCTTGCTTTACCTGTAGCCGGTGTTCTGCGTCGCTTGTAGGAGCTGGTTTCTTTCCTGAGAGGGATGAGATCCTGTGCCGTGAATGCAACAGCAATGTATAGAGCATTTATTTACACTCCTTTCTGCCAATCATACACAAACACACATATACAGACACCCACATACATACATATGCTTACAGACTAACAAATTCCATGGAATTTTCACAAATACTGGCACAGTAAAAGCTGTTCGGATTTTATATATATATGACTATGCAAGACCGTACTTGTCTATTCAGAATTGTGCCTTACTAGTTAGCATTGCTCATTCTGTGTGCTTTCACATTCTAGAACTTTATGATATTATTTAGGTCTTTTTTAATGTCAAAGCAGGGAACATAGGCTCAGCTCAAAGTGCTATGTGTCTCATTCTGTATTCATCAAGCTGCAGATTCCTCAGCTGCACTGCTGACTTTGTTCAGATGGAAAGCAGTCCATCATTTTTTCCATTCAGCAACAGTAGTGCTTAAGCAATGCCTTAGATAAACCACTAGCTCTCTCCTCCTACGACTACAAACAGGAGATGTAGTAATTATTATAGAGATATAATTCAGACATTCTTTATTTGTCCTGCTTCACTAGAACTACTCCCTGACTGTTAAGAGAGAATTAATAATGAGTAGTTAGAGTATGTGATTACAACCTATAAAACACCTTAGACAGGTTTCCCCATAAACATTAAAGTGTTCTGTGGCCTGCTGGATATGTTCCTTTCCCAAAAAAGGCTTAAGATTTTTGGATTATATTATTGGCCCTGAGAACACATATTTAGCAAAACAGTGTATCCAAAAGTTATGATCCATGTCTTGTGAATATTTGAGGATTGTAGTATTTAAACATTTTTTTTAAAGTTTCTTCATGTTTCTTCATCTGTTTTGTTTACCAAAATGCATTAATGGGTTGTTCCAAATAGATGTATGTACAGTATGAATATCACACCTGAATATCACCAAAATGTGATTTTTACCCCCCCAAAAAAGGTGGGGGTGGGGTGGGGGGGGTAATGAAGTGTGAGGTATTTTACAGAAAATGTTCATGTATTTGCACTATGGCTTGAGCATATCATGTGCACAGACAGTAATAATAAATGAAAAGGCACAGCATGCATACGGCGCATTTGAACAGAATAAAAACCACTGCCTTTTTGCTATTTCTTAATTCTTTTTGTAATCTTTGGTCTAGTATACACATGTGCTTCCCTTTTTATTCTTTTATATGCCATGTGACTTTTTTTAGGTTCACATTTGAAAGTGAATGACTGGGCAAGTCCCATGAAAGTGTATGTTGCAATATGAATACGTCAGCAGAATGGTATGCATGCTGTTCTTATGATTTAGATTTTATTTCCTTTCCAGGCCTTATGGTTTATTGCTTTGATACTGAAAATAATATTACTAATTTTACCATAAAATATTTTTTAATGTACACACTTTATGCTTTGATGCTGGCTAGTCAGAGTTAGCTAATGCTTTTTTTATTGTTTGTAGAAATCTGTCATGCAGACATTTAGATTGGGGGAAAAAAATTTTTTTTTTAATTTCAATTTGACATAAATGTTGATGTTATTTGATAATAAATATTTTATGAATTAATCAATAATTTGTACATTTCTGTGTTATTAGGAGGGGTGCTTATAAAATTCCTATCAGTGAATTCTGTATTTTAAATGTAACTTTTTTATTCTTCAACATTTTATATAAAATGTGCATTATGCGAAAAATATTTATTCATTTGCTGAACCACTTAATCCTACTAGGGCCATGAGAAGGCTGGAGACTCAAAACCTCAGAAAACTCCTGACAACATAAAATCAACACAGAAGGCGATTCCGTGATAGATGCTGTGATTGTGAGATTGGTTTAGTTCTGTTTAAAAGTTATATTTTCAAAATATATTTGGAACTGCAATGCTGGTGTTCTATAGACAGTTGTTCCGAGTTTCAGAGTTTAATACATGTTAAATGTACATGTACTTTAGTAAGTGCATACCCGACCCGAGCCCAGTGGTACCCGACGGGTTGGGCCGGGTTTGGAAGTTTGGACAGATATTTAGAAAAATTATGCTCGGGTTCGGGTCGGGCTCAGTTACATCAGCACCATAAGGCATTAAACATTTTACATTTAAAACAGATTATTATGATGATTTAAACTGTCTGGTCGTGTCGGGTCGGGCTCGGACATAAATATCTTAATGCCTGTAGGGCTAGGGTCGGGTTCAGTTACTGCTCTGTCGGATGCGGACCGGGCTCGGACAGAAAAATGCATCCCAATCCGCACTCTAATGTACATGTAAAAGACTGGTCATCTAGGGTGTATTGTGAGGCAGAAAATTGAAACAAGTGCTTCTAAAAGGTTCTTGTTATTTATTCTTGTTTATTTATTCAAAAATCTCGACAAATTGCTGGAAGTCACCTCAAGCTCCTAGCTTCAGTCACTTTTCCTACATTTAGCTTTAAAAGCTTTAGGGCTTCAACAGTCACCTCATTTCTCTATTAAAAAATGCATGCCTCATTTAGGTTTCCAAAAAGTTCTGATGAGAAACCCTTGTTTTTTTTTTGTTGTTGTTTTTTTTTTTTAATCCGGCCTTATGTACACAAGCAACAGCTTACAGTAGTTGTATTGTTAAAAGTAATCAAATTACATACTATCTTTGAAACTGTTTTCCTCTCCACCTTGTGAAAAGATTGATGGTCGTTCCAACTTGGGAAAATGTTCTGACCCACTTAATATTTATTTTATCAGGGTCGCAGGGGAAACTGGAGCCCATCACAGCTGACTCTGGGTAAATGCAGGGTATACCCTAAACAGCTCACCAAACCATTGTAGGGCCAGCATACAACCGTTGACTTAGATTCACACCTAGGGGCACTTAAAGAGGCCAGTTATTATAATGTGCATGTCTTTGCACTGTGGAAGGAAACTGGAGTACCCAGAAGAAACTCACGAAAGCATGGGGAGGTCACGCAAACTCCATACAGAAATGCCTTTGGCGGGCACAGGGCTTAAACCTAGGACCTTTTGATTTGATGTGAGGTGGAAGTGCTAACCAAGGAATATGTATCAAAATAATTTCTGCAATTGCCATTTTTGTGCAACTACTTCCCCAGCTTTAGCAATATGTCTGCCTATACTTGTAAAAGACTCCAGCCACATGCATTATGTGCTTGGTCAGAGTGCACACTGGTATGCAAGTAGGTAGGTAGTTAGGCAGGTAGGTCAGGTAAGCATCCCTTGCCTGGAAGTTACACATGAATAACTGTTTTAAATACATAATTATGTATTAAAATAATACATAATTCCATTTAATGAATGTATTTTATTTCTTTCTCTCATGAGCTTCATATTTCATGGATCACTCATACCCATGGATTTCATATCTGATTGCACCCACGTGAAAATAAACAGTCTTATTGTACAATTGCATTTTTGCATCCCACACAATTCCCTCTCCTAATGCACCTTTCTAGTGTCAGCCATGTCCTGTAAACCTTTCAGGCAATTTAAAAACATAACTAGTGCTCATCCCATCCTTATCTGTATTAGTGCGTTGAGAACACATGATTTATTCATTCCAAGTAATGCACGTATCTGGTCACTAAAATTCTTTTTTTTTAATCTGGAAAAGCGATGTAATGCATCATTAAAATATACTAAAGACAGTGATTTTTTAATACTTTTTTCCCTACTTCTAATATGCCTCATTTCATGAACAGGATAATAATGTGCATCATTAATGTGGGAAATATCTTCAGGGATGTGGGTCTCTGGGTCCGGAGTTCTGGTCTAATTAAAATAGATTTAAAGCTAAAATACATTTATTTCTGATGTAAAAGATACATTCCTCTTTCCTGGTGGTAGATTAGGTGTCATGTTACAACAGTGTGGGTCCAGAGAAATTTTTTACTTTATATGAAAATTGCAAAAATTGAGAATTCATTTCCATTCTGATCTTTCACATCTGTATCTAATCTTTACATGCAACTGAGGAGGGTAATTAACCGGATCAGGTGTAATAATTTCGGCTTGGCGTTAAATTGGGATCCTTGATAGCAATCATTACTTCAACACTGAGTGCAAAAAGTGCAAAAAAAACCGTTTGGACACATATCTCATTTTATCATTAGAAATGGATTTGGTGGTGATGTCATCATTATTTAGGATGATAATGTATTTTAGGGGCAGCCATGGCCTAATGGTAAGAGAAGTGGGTTTGGGACCGAAAGGTTGCTGGTTCGATTCTCGAGCCAGCAGGAAAAACGTGTGGCACTGGAGGTTGTGAGCTGCACCTTCCCTTCCTCCACCGTCATGACCAAAGTGCTCTTGAGCAAGGCACCTAACCCCCAACTGCTCTCTGGGCACGGCAATGTGGCAGCCCACTGCTCCAAGTGTGTGTGTGTGTGTCTGTGTGTGTGTGTGTGTGTGTGTGTGTGTGTGTGTGCTCACTATATACGTGTGTCTAGTCACTTTGGATGGGTCAAATGCAGAGCCTAATTTCCCTTGCAGGATTACTACAGTATATTAAACAAAAAAATCAAACAAAGAGTCTTAAACTTTTCAGGAAGGGCATATGAACGGAATGGAGTTGGCTCTCATCCTGTTGTACATCTATAGTACAAATAAATTTTAAAAATAAAATAAAAAAAAGATCCACGACAAGGTTCAATCCTGCAAAGCTGATCTGTTACCCTCTATGTGAGAAAGCTAGAACCAGCTTGATGGAGAATTTTGTTATTCATTTGTGTCCATGCCTTAAATCCATGAGTCAAAGTATTTAGGCCAGCATAGGTGCCTGACAAAGGGGCAACAAAGTACTAATTAAGACTTTTTTTGTGATTCCGTAGTTTTAACCCTATAAAATTTATGGCATTAACCTCTTGAGACTCCAATGTCCTCATATGAGGACATCATATTTTCTTCCAACTACATTGTGTGCATTGTACGGTTCTCATATGAGGGCCATTGGGTGTTACTCTTTTGGCGACTTCTTCCTGTTTGAAGATGTTGATCAACTTTAATAGTTATCAGGTGGTAAGGAAGAGAAGCAGTGCATAGTATTGACAAGACACACAACACTAGTGTTTGGGTCTTAGGAGGTTAATTAAAATAATTCACTTGTTAGAAAATGTGTATAAATTTTTGTGTCATATAGATCTGTGATTTGTTAATTTGTAAACCAGGGTCGACTCAGAACATTTTGAAGGGACTATGTCCTTCAGCTGGTCTGGGAACGCCTCGGTTTACCCCCAGAAGAGCTGGAGGAAGTGGCTGGGGAGAGGGACGCGACCCCGACCCCGGACCAAGCAGAGGAAGAAGAAGATGATGATGATTCTCTAAGTGAGGTGATTCTGTCATTTTTGCCAGTGATTGCATATGGTAGGAAACTCCAGAATCACTGAGATAATTTTCAATCTGTATAAACCTGAAAATTTTTTTAAAAATAGGGCAAAAGAGTGTGCAAATATGGAATTTCCCTTTCATCACTTAAATCAGATTCTTTTAACCTGCTATCACACACTTGGAAGTTTGTTTTTTTTTCATTCATAGATTGATTTATGTGTGTATGTGTGTTTGCTGACTATGCTGTTTCATCACCTCCTTGAGAACTAGAAGCTCATAAACGCACACACACACACACACACACACACACACACACACACACACACACACACACACACACACACACAGGCTGATTCTCGTCCCTGCACTGGAAGATGTCTTCCTCCCTTTTTCTCTTTCTGCATTTTCACCAAAAAAGGTAATGGAGAAGGAGCTGGTAAAGGGGGAGGGGACAAGGCCTTCTGGTGGAAGTAGAAGGAGTGTGTGGGAGAGCAGTTCTTGTTGGGGGAGTCAGGATTGTACAAGCATCTGGAGCTACTCCATCACACTTCTGGGGGTCATTTACACGTTCAAACACACACTGCCCTGAGGGGGGAAAAAGTCTGAGCTGATGGGGAAGAGGAGGGTGACAAAAGGTTTGAAATGCGCTACAAAAATCCATAGTGTAGTGTAGTGTGTGTGTGTGTGTGTGTGTGTGTGTGTGTGTGTGTGTGTGTGTGTGTGTGTGTGTGTGACAGGATTTGTCTATGCGGCACCAAATAGTTCACAGATGATATCATATTATACATTTAGAAAACGAGAAACAGTTGTATCAAGTGGTCCCATAAGCAGCTCTTACATTGAATCACATAATCCATTTTATTTTCTTTCTGCCTGCTCAGAAATACATTTCAAATGTGTGTGTATGTATGTATGTATGTATGTGCCTCTAGAAACTAGAAACCATTCCCCTTGTGTGTGTGTGTGTGTGTGTGTGTGTGTGTGTGTGTGTGTGTGTGTGTGTGTGTGTATGTATATATATATATATATCCCAGAAGTTATTGGTGTTGTCTGGTGCATTTGTTTGGTGCATTACATTCCTTCCATTATGTAATTACGTTTTTGCAATGTTGATGGGCTTCACATGTACATTATGTTAGAAAAAATCATTACGGTGACCACATAACACACAGTGCCATGATCATTCAGCCAACATACTGATTCAATGTGCTTTCCAAACACATTCCCTGGCACCCTGTTTTGTTTTGTTATTTTTCTGTGCTGTAGAAACAGAGGCATTTCACAATTCATCTGGAGTAGACCTGCCTACAGAAAATGCCAAAATGGCAGTCCAGGAAATTGTTCTTTCAGTCAGAAATGATTAGCAGCTATTACACAGAAAAATGCACCCCATTAAAGAGTTACAGCTTTCATTTCAAAGGATACGAGTCATGAAGGCAAAAGTAAACTAGTATGAGTTCATAAATTAGCATATGGCTCATTTATTTGTATTGGAATACTTCAAGTCTTTTGAATTTGATTTGAATTTGAAACTAATTTCTTGAGCAACCCTCCTTTTAGCTCACGTTTAATTGGTAGCAGTTTTCTGTGCTTTCTGACACAGTGAGACGGGGATTTGTGAGACAGGGATTTATCACTAGAAAAGACTGAAACTCAACTAAAGTTAGTATATACTACATGGAAACTGTGTGATTTGATTGGTCCATTAACAGGGCATTAAAAAACATTATTATTCATTTGAAAGATTTTCTCATATCTCTGATTGGTGGAAAGCCATAAAATAATTCTTGGTATTGCATCATTGCCATGGGAAAACTGAATTATTGCATCTTTGCCATGAGATTAGTTGAATGATTACTGCACCATTGGCTTTCACAACATATGTCATAATGTGACTGTCCACTCAAAATATTTTGAATTAATTATGAAACAATCATAGACTTTGGCTTTTGCATGATTTAGCGAAAAGATATAGAAGATGATATAGAGAATTATTCAGTCTTGGATGGTGTTTTCCACAACAATAACAACCCCTCAACCAAATAATTCTCTATATACTTCGCCTCCTTCAATCATTACTTATTATTCTGAGTGAATAATGCTTGAATCACTATGACGGTCTTACACATTTTGTCATGGTCACTTGGATCATACAGCATCATAATTGTCCTGCTTTAAAATAGAGAAATAAATCACAAAAATCTTTTTTTAGTTGTTTTTTTCTTGTCTCTCTAATTTGTAAAACTAGAAAATGTTTTATTTTAGTTGTTCAGGTTAAAATTATCAACATGCAATTCCATTTCACTGCAGTAATACAAAATATTACAAAGGAAAGCTCCCATGATAGCAATATTTTGTGTGTGTGTGTGTGTGTGTGTGTGTGTGTGTGTGTGTGTGTGTGTGTGTGTGTGTGTGTGTGTGTGTGTGTTTCTAACTAATGGAACCACATCCTTTTCATTATTAGATCGCAGTTTTAGCACGTGCCACAAATTGATTATTTGCATAATAAAGCGATCCCTCTAAATAATGTTTTAGGGCCCAGCAGATGCTAGACTATTTTGGCTCAACAGGAAGCAGGTCTATAAAACAGTGGAAAGGGCTTGTGATCATACACCCCAGATTGGTTCCACATGCAGTGAAATGTCGGCCTCTAAAAAAAATCTTTAGAAAAAAGCCACTTTATCAGCCCTCCTAAGGTAAATAAGTCCTACAGAACAGTTCAGTTGTGCTCATTTTACTTTTCTACCATTTGGCATAACAGATACAAGATATGTTATAGCCTATGTATCAGTGAACCTATAAATTTACATTCTACAGAACTTATATATCTCATAACCCTTTGTTAAGACAGAAGGTCCAGCTTCTTGCAATTAAAATCTCAGATGCATACACAATATGGTTAAAAGTTTTTGGATACCTGCCCATCACACTCATATGTGGGTCTTCCCCAAACAGTTGCCAGAAAGTTGAAAGCACGTAGTTATATAGGATGTCAGTGTATCCTGTTGCATTTACAATTTCCCTTGTTCAAGCATGAAAATATCTTTGTGCAGACAGCAAGGTCATAAAAACATGATTGCCACAGTTGCAGTGAAAGAAATCAAGTGAGTTGTGCAGAATCCTGATTTTATTTATATTCATTTTACCTCAAATATTAATAATGCTTGTTTTGTTTCAATATTTAAACTGTAGGATTTGAAACAGCAAACTCTTATGTTTCATTCTTTCATTTTCTAAGCCCCTTAATCCTAATTTGGGTCACGGGGAGGCTGGCGCCCATCTCAGCCGACTCTGGGCAAGGGCGGGGTACACCCTGAACAGCTCGCCAGGCAATCGCCGGGCCAAACTCACACAACCATTCATACTCACACTCACACGTAGGGGCGATTTGGAACAGCCAATTAGCCTACTGTGCATGTTTTTGGACAGTGGAAGGAAACCAGAGTACCCGGAGGATACCCACGCAAGCACGGGGAGAACATGCAAACTCCACACAGAAATGCTCGAGCTGGGAATTGAACCCAGGCTTTCTTGCTGTTCGGTGGATGTGCTAACCACTACGCCACCGTGCTGTCCCACTCTTATGTTTATAATTTGTAAATATAAACTCTGTCTAGATTGACTTACAAACCAAGTGTGAAATACATTGCCCGGCCAAAAGAAAGTCGACACAGATATGTTGTTGTTTCGCCTTTAGCCTTGCTTACAGCACCTAATCGTCATGCCATTGTTTCAACAAACTTAAACAACATAACATTTATTTCCATCCCGTGTCGGATTCATTGTTCACCGATGTCTTGAATTGATGAGGGGAAAAATGTAACCACTCCATAAAGTCTCCAGCACATCCGAAAAACTTTCAGTAGGGTTAAGGTCAGGACTCTGGGGTACCAATACATATGTGAAAATGATTCCTCATGATCCCTGAACCACTCTTTCATTATTTGAGTCCCCATTTTATATCCACGCCATCAGGGGAAAAAAGTCCATTGATGTGATAACCTGCTCATTCAGTACATTCAGCTCATCAACTGACTTCATTTTATTGCCACAGTAATGATGCTGAGCCTCTTTTTTTTTGGCGAGCAGTGTAAGTATGCATGTGAATAGCTAAAAAGAACAGATAAAGGATTGATAAAGTAGTCAATAATGACTGTCTGGCAGCTCTGCACCACTGCCTGTTCTCTGCTAAGCTAGCATACTCATGTTGAATACATAAACAATATTCTTTATGTTTGTTTGTTTTATTTCTTCCCCCAGTGCAGCTAACTGGGTTATCAAAGGCAGGCCATGTCTCTCACTGTCTATGGTGAGAGGCATGTAAAAGAACCATTGATGATTTTCATCAAGAGTAGGCTGCATAGCCGTCAGCGTGTTTCTGCACTGCGATGGCCTGGCAAGCTGTCCAGGGTGTACTCTGCCCTCGCCCAGGATCGGCTGAGATGGCCTCGACCCTAATTAGGTTTAAGCGGTTAAGAAAATGAATGAATGAATGAAAGAAAGTTTTATTTCTGTAATTCATATTTCATATTTCCTGATAACTCTGACACCCTTCCTCTACCCTAGGTATTGAGGTTTCTTTTTCCACCAGAATGATACCTGTGGCTACATCATAACCAAAGAAGACATGAATGCAATGAGTCATGTATTTCGGACAGATGGGAGTGTAGGTGGGAGAGTAAAGAAGAGTAAAGTGAAACTCATCACACAGTGCAGTAGTTGGGGAGGTAGTGCACATTAAGAATGGATAATAATCTCTGTATCATCTCTATTATGTCTATAAGTTCTGTTAGAATCAGTAATGTGTTACAGAGGAAAGTGTATCAAATTCAAGCACGTAGTCAATATGTCTGATGTGTATGGGTAGAACAATATCAGAAAGGTTTTGATATTAGTTACAAGATGGAAATACTGTACGTGTGTTTTTTTGTTTTTTTAAACACTCATCACTCTTGAATGCTGTCAACACATTTGTGACCTTTGGGCTGAAATATGAAATACGAGAAAATTGTAGTTCCACAACTAAGCAAAATGTTCCCAGTTTAACTCTACTAGCATCACCATTAGGCCTGACATTTGATGGTGAAGGTTTGGAAGCAATGTCTGTGGCTTGGCTTTGCTCTCACCATAACCATTCCTGTCTTTTTCTCTTTCTCTTCCTCACTCTGTCCCTGTGGTTAGATCAGTGTGAGACAACAAGATCACTGTGAACAGTTTCAAATGGTCTCCACTTTTGCTTGCCAAACTGGATGGGGATGGTTCCTATACCTACCATTTGCATAGAATATTTTTAAACCAAAAGTGGAGTAAACCATCAAGAAAAAAAATCAAACCACTGATTGACATTTTATTTTCGTTTACTTTTCTGAAGCATAGATAATTTATGTATAATATAAATAATAGAAATATTTTACAACAGAATTAATGATTCCATCCAACATCCAAGACAAAATTAACTGCAAGTATGTGTGCGTGCATATGGAAAATCAAGTAAAAGATGGTTAGGTATTGTTTATGTGTGACAACTATTAGAACCAAGTGTACTGTAGAGCAAATATTTGCAACCTACTCACAGTCCAGATGTTACTGTTGTAAGATTCAAAAGCATCTGGTTAACTGCTCTCACATGTGATGGTGAATTTCAGGTGTTAAAAGAATACACAGTGTGTTTGCTAGTTTTAAAAATAAATTTAAAATCTAACAAAAAATCCTGTTAATTAATTCTTCCCATATTAGAAGGTGATACACAAAGTATCTGTTTTTTTGTTTAGAAAACTTATTTTGTAATGGCAGAAATTGTAAAGGGTGGCACAGTTGCCTCAGTGTGGCCATTTCTGTGTAGAGTTTTCATGTTCTCTCCATGCTTGCATGGATTTCCTCCGGGTACTCTAGTTTCCTCCCACAGCCCAAAGACATGCACATCAAGGTAGATGGCTGTTCCAGAGTGCCCCTAAGTGTGTATTTGAGTGTGAATAATTTTGTGTGTGTTGGACTGTGATGGACTGGCAAGCTGTTCAGGGTGTACCTTCACTCAGAGTTGGCTAAGAGAGGCTCCAGTCTCCCCGTGACCCTAATATATTAATATTAAGAAAATTAATAAATGAAATATGTAATGAGTGAAATTTGGACAACAAGCTTTACTTCTGTCTGCCATTTTCTTTGTCATTTTTTCCCAGAGTATATGCTTCTTCTTCGTTTATTCTGAGGCTCCAGCTGAATTATGGGATACCATAGTGTAGCGTAGTAGATTATCTGGGTAAGGTTCGACTGCTTTTAAATGCCCACTGATTATTACTTCATTTTGCATACTCATACTATGGGGCGGTCGTGGTCTAATGGTTAGAGAAGCGGTTTTGGGCCCGAAAGGTCGTTGATTCGATTCCCGAACCAGCAGGAAAAATGTGTGGCGGTGAGGGAGTGAGCTGCACCTTCCTGTCCTCCACATTCATGGCTGAAGTGCTCTTGAGCAACGCACCTAACCCTCAACTGCTCTCCGGGCGCCGCAATGTGTGGCAGCCCAGTGTTTGCTCACTGTTTATGTGTGTGTGTGTGTGTGTGTGTGTGTGTGTGTGTGTGTGTGTGTGTGTGTGTGTGTGTGTGCTCACTTTGGTTAAATACAGAAGTCAGAGTTTCCCTTGCGGAATTAATACGGTATAAAATAAAAAATAAAATTAAAATTGAAGTATGCATGTTCAAATGCAGCCTGTGTTTTGGCCATTTTCCTGTAATGTACTAATAGTTTTGGACGGTATCATGTTTTTAAGTTTTATGCATATGTTTTAGCATGCTTTATGTATACTAAGTATAATCACCAGTCGAGACAGGGATGCTTAGTTAAATTTTACTATCAGTTGTTTAATCACACATAGTAAGTACTGTTTTTCACTGAAGGAACACCGGAGATGATCTTTCATTACAAAGGGATTCCAACTGTGTTTGTTCCAAAAGCAATTTTTAAATAATAAAAATTTGTTTAGGTAATATTGGAATTATGCAGTAATAGTAAATAAGATTAAATAAGATTTATGCTAGAATTAAGTAGATTAAAATGTATTTATTAGACTTAACCTCCTAAGACCCCAACCCTAATGTTGTATGTCTTGTCATTTCTCCTCCCTGCTTCTGTTCCTTACCAGTAAATAACTATTGAATTTGATCAAAAATTTCAAACATGAAGACGTTTGACAAAAGAGTAATATGCAGTGACCCTCATATGAGGATCTTACAAGGACATACATACAATACAGTTGGGGAAAAAAATGTGACAGTGAGGTCTCAAGAGGATAAACCTGATGTCAACTGCAAATGATAAAATACAATTGCAACAAATATTCTTATTGTTTTGGTAAAATATTTATATGCAAATCAAGTAATGTTGTATCCATCTCATAATGAAATATACATTATGTAAGAAAAAATACATCAGGACCTGTACTACTTGCCATAGATTAAATATTGTACATACAAGAAAGTTTTCTCCTACTGAACAGTCCCATTACTGTATTAATGTAAGCGAATTATATAAGAGTAATAACACATCTTACATGCTGCAGTGCTCTCAAGTGGACACAGTACTTATTGCATACAAATAACTGGTGAAATGCATATGCAACATAAGTTATCTTGATATCTGATAAGGAGATGGCCAATAACAAGGTAAGTAAGATTTACAATTAAAAGCAATGTCTGTTTTTACAGTATAGCTATCTAGTATTATTAGCTCAGTGACGGTTTTAGGGGCATTCATAAATTCATCACAATATGATTGCAATACAAAGTTTCCATACATTAAAGTTTCACTTTATTTAAAGTTTCTATGTCGTATCTGATGAAACTGTACTACTTACTATTAAATTCTGTTTGCTCTGCCGGATTATGTAACGAGCTGAAAACTGCATTAGAAAATCTTGTATATACTCTTGCTGGCCACTTTATTAGGAACACCTGTACACCTGCCCATTCATGGAATTATGTGGCATTGTTGCAATGCATAAAAACCTACAGAACAAGTAAATGTGCACATCAAACATCTGGATGGGCCGGTGACACTGACTTGGGGGACACGGTGTAAGCTCATTAGTTAACATTGTTGCATCACTGCAAGAAGTCTGAGGTTTGAATCTCTGCCTGAGTCTTTTCTGTGTGAAATCTGCATGTTGGCATGCTTTTGTGATTATGTTAGCTCTGCAATAAAATGGCGACCAGTTCAGGGTACACTATGCGTCTTAACCAAAGTCATCTGGAATTGGCTCCAGCTTCCCTGCAGCCCTCATGGAACAGCAGAATAGATAGTGGATAAATGGATGACTATGACATACAACAGTCTTTAACTTAACAGTTTTAACTCATTCAGTTAGCTCATTCAGTCACAAGAGCATTAGTGAAGTCAGGTAGTGACGAGGGGGCTCATTCCAGTGGTTTTCAGTAGGGGTTGAGGTCAGTGCTTTGTGTAGGTAACTTGAGTTCTTCCACAATAACCTTGGCAAACCATCAGTGTGTCTCAATTCATGCACTTTTGTTGGGATACTTACATGTAGTTTACTACACACACAATGTACTGGTACTTATTCACAGAGTGCGTGAATTTCAACAGGGTAGAGTTGTCTCAAGTCAATTACGACAAGCTGTACACTTACTGGAAATGATTATCTCAACATTTAACCCAAATTACTGCATAAGCAAAACCCCGAAAAATACCTGTCTGCTTTTTTTAATCACCTCTTAAGAATGAATGTGTTTTTAATTTTCCTAACCTGTCTGCTTAGATATTTCACATAATGTAGTAATTACCTCAGCATTCTTATTCATACCATGCCCTCCTTAAAGAGACTCAAAATATCTTGGTAATCCCTCCTCTTCTGTTACATAGTCAAAATGGTGGCAACTGAGAGCAAGATGCAGCAGTACACACTCAACATTTTGAGCATGTTGCCAGAATTCTCAGTATGATTGCATGTATACACTCAAGATAGCAAGTACACAAATTGAGATACACTACATGTACACACACACACACACACACACACACACACACACACACACACACACACACACACACACACAAAGACATGCATGTTTTTGTTGTAGGTAGATGACTGATACGTTTATGCCTATTGTGCATATTTGCCTCTCTGATGCCACTTTTCAGGTTGTTTCTTTTCAGACCGTATGCTGCAGTGTCGCCAGTTCAAAAATTCAGCATTTTGGGGCCTTAACACTGATTTGATCTGTTTTTTTGTTTGTGCATGTTTTAATGGTTTTGACAACAGTCACATCAACTATGCATGTGTCTGCTTGTTGCACCAGTTTCACCCAGAGTCTGTGTTGCATCTGCATGACAGTCAAGAAGTCAGAGTTGCCGATATGGGGTAAGGGGCGTCTCTGTATGATTGCTGTCAGCTCCTGTGACAACTTAAAAAGTCGGCATTTCATAGTCAAGAAATCAACATTCAGAAAAGAACTTTGAGAACTTTATTCCTAGTGCCATAGTACTATCAGCTGTTTCGTAGACAAACCTTAGCCAAGCCATCTCCCATACTTGCTCAACATTGAAGCTACTCAGTCTGGTATGTATAATGTTAACCCTTCCAGGTCTCTGTTAATAAAAAGACACAACAGTCTATCTCTTTGCTAAGTGGCTTTCCACAGGCTAATATTATCAGTCTTACTGTCATACTGGGGCACTCTAATGGTGATTTCTGCCGCAGAATTTAATGTCTAATAGAAACTCAAGATCATAGATCTGCTTTCATCTATCTGCATTATTTGACAGAGACAAGGCTATGGAAGTTGTCATCCCACCATGTTAAAAAATCTATTTGTCTAAATCTATTTCTATAAAAAATCTAACTCATAATATGTTTGTATAGTTTTAAAAAGATGCACTCATTATCTCATTTTTCTGACATTTCATTTTTCAAGTCATTTCAGAATCAAAGTCATCCTGCTTGGCTACGCTTTATCAGAGAATCCTTAAATCTAGTTAAATTTTATCTTGGAGCAGCCGTTATGAATGGCAAGTGCACGTGTGCTTGTGCATGCATGTGCTCACTGCGCACACTTGCGTTTATGTGTCTGCACAAGAAACATTGTGAGCTGGTACTTGTGCGTGCTTTAATTTCATAATACACAAGTGGGTGGAGACAAAATACCCACTATACAGTGGTGCTTGAAACCTTGTGAACCCTTAAGAATTTTATACATTTCTGCATAAATACGACCTAAAACATCATCAGATTTTCACACAAGTCCTAAAAGTAGATAAAGAGAACCCAGTTAAATAACTGAGACAAAAATGTTTTTCTTGACCATTTATTTATTAAGGAAAATTATCCAATATTACATATCTGTAAAAGGCAAAAGTTTGGGAAACTCTTGGATTAGCAGGTAATTTGAAGGTAAAATTAGAGTTTCAATCAATGGGATGACAATCATGTGTGAGGGGGCAGCCTGTTAGATTTAAAGAATGGATCTATCAAAGTGTCAACACGTTTGTGGAAGTGTATCATGGCACGAACAAAGGAGCTTTCTGGGGACTTTAGAGAAAGGGTTGTTGATGCTCATCAGGCTGGAAAAGGTTACAAAACCATCTCTAAAGGGTTTAGACTCTTTGTGTGTGTACAAATGCAGGAAATTTAAGACTAGTGTTACCCTCCCCAGGAGTTGTCAACCAACTAAGATCACTCCAAGAGCAAGGTGTGTAATAGTCAGCAAAGTCACAAAGGACACCAGGGTAACTTCTAAGCAACTGAAGGCCTCTCTCGCATTGGCTAATGTTAATGTTCATGAATATACCATCAGAAGAACACTGAGTAACAATGGTGTGCATGGCAGGATTGCTGCTCTTCAAAAAGAACATTGCTGCTCATCTGCAGTTTGCTAAAAATCACATGAACAAACCAGAAGGCTACTGGAAAAATGTCTTGTGGACAGATAAGACCAAAATAGAACTTTTTGGTTTGAATGACAAGCATTATGTTTGTAAAATGGAAAACACTGAATTCCAGCATAAGAACCGTATCCCATCCGTGAAACATAGTGGTGGTAGTATCATAGTTTGAGCCTGTTTTGCTGCATCTGGGCCAGGATGGCTTGCCAACATTGATGGAACAATGAATTCTGAATTCACCAAACACTAAAGGAAAATCTCAGGATATCTGTCCATGAACTGAATCTCAAGAGAAAGTGGGTCATGCAGCAAGACAACAAACCTAAGCGCACAAGTCATTCAACAGGTACAGGACTGATGTGACAGAAGAGTTATGTGACAGAGCCTTCGGCGGAAGTATCTTTGTGTATTGGCCTGGGCATAGTTCCAGCATCCACTGCCATCCCCTCTTGAACAGCCAGTTAGGTTTGGTTTTGGTTTCTGTGGAGAACAGTCTCTCACCCTTTCCAGGTGTCCAGCTGAAAACAGCACTCAGGTCGTGCTGTGGATCCGAAACCATGATATCCCTGTGGGACTAAACAGAGTGAGCCCTTGTGCCAATTTAGTCTAAGATTTAGAACGTCCAATCACATGGTAATTCCTAATTTCCTACTCCCTTCTGTTCAATTACAGTTACAAAATTACAATTAAATTTTGCAGATTTTTTCTTTAACAAAAGGTAACAATAAAAGAAAATACATCGTTCATATATTGTCCTGCCCTGTTATGTCAAATGCAGGAAAGTTCATACACACTCTAATAATAATACTCTCTTTGTTCTCCTGCTCCTCTTATTGACTGTATATAAATTTACAGAGAGGAAAAAAGAAGGAAACTTATTATAGAAAAGAAAACTTGATTATACTTAAAACTTGGTGAATCCTAGGATACTCATTTTATTTGGTTAGAAAGCGTTGCAGAGCTGGTAGACCAAACAATCAGTAGAGTACTTATAAAAAGAACAATTGCAGAGCTGGTAAACCAAATAATCAGTACAGTACCTATAAAAAGAACAATCATGACTAAACAAAATGTCTAAAGAAAAGGGAAAGAAAAACACAACAACAACAACAACAATAATAATAATAATAATAACATTAATAACAAACACTGAAAAGCATAAAGGAAATGAGAGTGTCAACTGACACATTAAAGGGAATGAGAAGAATAATCTTTTACTCTCATCCTTTATTTAACTGCTTGTTTGATAATAATATGCCACTTTCCAGTTAATATCTCCCATTTGTGCACCCAAATACCTCAAAACATGTTAAATTCTACAAAGTTATTTGTGAGAAAAAGGATGAGGAAAAAAACAACAAATAAAGGATAACTAAAATAAAAAACAATACAGAACATTTGGACATATACTAGGAAAGAGTTAAAGGGAAAAACAACAAACAAAAGATAACTAAAATAAATAACAATACAGAACATTTGGACATATAATAGGAAAGAGTAAATCCCCATGCTTCATCCCTGTTATCTTAGCTCTGGGGATTTCCCGTAACTCCACCAAGACAGATCTCGGTTTAGATATATGTGCTTTTAGCGCGATATACAGCAATATTGATAATTATAATAATACTTCTTGTTTTAACTAAACCATTAGTATAAGGTTATCTTCACAATTTTATCATCTTTCCTGATCCCACAAACATTAAAACATTGCACTCAGTTTAAGCTGAAACATAAGCGCATACTCCGGTCTTCCGCCATTACACTATATCATCATCATCATCATCTGCTCACGCACATGTCCGCCATTTTATAAGTGTTTTGATCACAACACACTCCTCCAACTATTATTTCTTTGCATTTCACTATGCATTTTAAATTCAGTTTACATAATTTTTTTATACCTGAAATTACTATGGTTGCCAAATCCATCTCTTTACACATGAACTTTGTAGCAACTTCAACTCTTAGTTATTAGAATCTACACATTGTAAGAGTGATCCTACAGTAATTTTCCTCATAATCCATCATTTATTAAATCCTCTTAAAAAATCTTCTCTGACCTTCTCAGATCAGAGAGGTACATAACTTGCTCAACCCATTTAAACAAAAAAAATGTTTCCTGATCATGGCAGATCAGAGAGGCACTACATAATAACAACCCCATAATAATAACATGTGCTCCCCATTCCATTACTTCAGCACTATAAACTACTAAACTAACCTTTACCTTCCAAGCGGTTGGAAACTGGTATACTGCCTAGCTTATCCTGGATACCCTCACCACGTCTGGCCCCGGAAACTGCTCTCACTCTGTCCAGATTCTCAGTATCTTTCTCATGGCATAGGCTTCTTCTACCATTTCCACCCCGGGCAGAACCTCTTTACCTCCTGGCCACGAGCCTTTTCAAATAAGGCTATCTTCCCTCTACCCACCTCTGTTTTTCTGCCTAAACAGTGGGTCTAAAGCCTTATCTCCTTTCTGCCCCTGCCATGGATCTTTTTACACACTCTTTTCTACCAACCTTGGCATCCCGTAACTCCACCGAGACAGCACTCGGTTAAGATAGAGTTAGTTCAAGGCCAGCCAAGCAATACTCATACAGAGTGGAATGGCTCAAAAATAAAATAATAAAATTATCTTACACACACTTCAGTGAATAAACCTCTCATACAATAGACACATAAATCATCCAATAATCAAATAGTACAGTAAATCATACAGTTGCTCTTCTGTGGGTATAATCATTAACAATTTAAATATATGTTTCATTAGAGATGACTTCATTGGGCCCTGCGATGGCCTGGCGAGCTGTCCAGGGTGTACTCTGCCTTCGCCCCGAGTCGGCTGAGATGGGCGCCAGCCTCCCTGCGACCCTAATTAGGATTAAGCGGTTCAGAAATGTGCCTAGCTTTATTTTATTCAGAAGTTCACTAGATATCATCTGATTTAATATCTGTATACTGTTATTATTGTCGTTACTCTGCCTAATTGCAAGTGATGCATCCATATCCTATTCTCAAGATTTCACTCTCCCTCAAGAGTAAAATGGACTACAAATTGAACCTTTTCAAACAGGCTAATACAAACTACTGAACGCATTTAGCAGATTTCAACTTCATATATGTAAGTAAAAACCAATTTGGAAGGCGTTTCTTTCATTTCGTTTCAAGAAACACAAGAAGGCATATGATTTCAAAAGAAATAAAAAGTATGGAAATGTTTACTAATTTATTGCACCCTTTGCAGAAGTCAATGACATGAAAAGTTTCATGAAACAGTTAAAATAATTTGCAATATTTGCACTGGTTAAAGTTATCAATCTGCTAAAGTACTGTTTGATATGTTTTATAATTATCTATTTTGCAGGACTGTCAATGACATTTATTGTCATGTATAATTACTGAGGCCTACAAATTTTTGTCCTCTTGAATGTTAATGTTACACTGACTTAAATGGTAGAACAGAAATGAAACGATTTAACTAGTTTCAACTTTCACCCATGTTTGGGCTCCATTCATTCATTCATTCATTTTCTGAACCGCTTATTCCTAATTAGGGTCGCGGGGAGGCTGGCGCCCATCTCAGCC
>JBCNYH010000001.1:20040593-20055884 GCA_039654325.1 Tandanus tandanus
GGGTTTCCCTTTTGAGCCTGGTTCCTCTCAAGGTTTCTTCCTCGTGTCAACTGAGGGAGTTTTTCATTGCCACTGTCGCCTCAGGCTTGCTCATTAGGGATGTGTAGGGGGTTGTGTAGGGGGTTGTAGAAAAATTTTTAAATTCCTTCTTAAATTACTTTTACCATGTAAAGCTGCTTTGTGACAGTGTCAGTTGTAAAAAGCGCTATACAAATAAAACTGAATTGAAATTGAATTGAATTGAATCAAGACCCATTACGATTCAATCAAGGTCTGTTATGCTCTGTTAAGGACAGATAATCTCTACTATGATTCCCACGTTCTATCATGATTGGCTTGATAGGCATTTTGAAATTTTGTGACAATCAACATGATCATCATGAATCCAACAAGCTCCCTCAAAATCATCACAAATCCACCAAGCTCCCTCAAGATCATCATGAATCTACCAAGCTCCCTCAAGATCATCAGGAATCCACAAAGCTCCCTCAAAATCATCACAAATCCACCAAGCTCCCTCAAGATCATCATGAATCCAACAAGCTCCCTCAAAATCATCACAAATCCACCAAGCTCCCTCAAGATCATCATGAATCCACCAAGCCCCCTCAAGATCATCATGAATCCACCAAGCTCCCTCAAGATCATCATGAATCCACCAAGCTACTTCAAGATCATCATGAATCCACCAAGCTCCCTCAAAATCATCACAAATCCACCAAGCTCCCTCAACATCATCACGAATCCACCAAGCTCCCTCAAGATCATCACAAATCCACCAAGCTCCCTCAAGATCATCACAAATCCACCAAGATCCCTCAAGATCATCAAAATTTGATCCCATGAAACCCCCCCACCCCCACCCCCTTCTTTTTAAAGGCTTATTATGGCTATATATTTATAGATTTAATGTAATTTGACTCTTGCACCAAACTCTAGAATACTTAAAATTTATATTATAGATTATAGAACAAGGGACTGGCACAAAACTAAACAGTAAGACATTATGTGTGATTATTTGGATACTTTTCTGATCCACTAATCTTGAGAGTTCCAATATAGTTTAATAGGTTTTCTGTAATAATAGTGTTCACCCTGTAGAACACTCCTACTCATGAAAAGAATTTAGTAGCAAAAAGTTCCCAATGTGCCTCCACCTTAGATTTAGATAATGATTATTAGTGGGCCAGCATGAGTTTAAAAAGAGCAAGGTTAAATCACTAAGCAGGAGTGGAATCCTAGCCTCAGGCTCATTATGTTGGACACTCATTAGCTCACCTCTGATAAAGTTCTAATGAGGCGCTATTTATTTATGACAGCAGTGATTACAGCTCCACTCAATCCAACCTAAACACCAATGCCTGACAAAGGCAATGACTCGCTCAGCGAATTCTGTTTTCGTGCAAACCTATTTATTAAGCTAAAGGAAAAGGGAGGGAACAGAGTGAGGGCTTAGCCAAATCGACACAAAGCGTGAGATCTCCAGACCAGTAAATCACTGATGTTATACAAGCACTGCCCCCCTCTGATTTTTACAGCAACCATGTCGGCCAATTGCAGCAGATGTATTCACAGCCTTGCTAATTTAACACATGGTGCAGATTTACACACATGAAAAATCTACACATTAATTTACAGCACATTATGATTCCTCCCCCATTCACACCACAAATCTTGGTTAAAAAGTACAACTGGGAGAAGAAAATTACTGACAAAGCTCTTACATATCACACCTGAACTTTAAGTATTTGTTGTTGTTGTTGTTGTTGTTGCTGCTGTTGCTGTTGTTGTTGTTGTTGTTGTTGCTGCTGTTGCTACTGTTGTTGTAAAAATAATTGCAAACAAATGCTTTGCCCATGTCAAGCGCCATTTGAGCAAAGCAAACAAAGTAGTCACCAAGTTTAAAATTGGCAAGCACTGTAACAATTTTATAATATATTTTTTTATATTTCACTGTTACTTTTTCTTAGGGACCCAAGGTTGAAATTCTTTCCATAAGCAGAGTGGCAATGGTGCTGTCATATCCCGTACAGCATGGAGCCCACTTCTCCCCTGAAGAAGAACATACTCCTCAGCCGCAAAAAAGAAAGAGTTCGAAACTTATATAATGTTATACTCTAGAGAGTTGTGTGTTAATGTCAAACAAAAATTTCAAGTTAATGGACTTGAATGGTCTAATTTATAAACTTCAGAGAACTATCTGTAAACGTGCAGAACGTATTGAACTGGCTTATACGTCCCTGACTTGTTTTTGTTGTTACAGTAACAATCTGTCCAATTAAAGGTGATATTTTTCATATAAATAGTTTTCATTGTATTCTGTGTTATAAGTATTCCATGTCTTTTGTACAGCATTTTGGTTCCACATCTATAGCTTTTAATTGTGCTATAAAAAATAAACGAGACTTGATAAATCAACAATATCTGTTCCTATAAAGAAGATATAGGTTATCTATTAAGAAAATATCTAATCAAAAATGACAAAAACCTAGAGTTTTTAATGTAAGAAAGGTAAATTAAAAAATTACTTTGAAGGTGAATAAAAATTACTTGTGGAGCTAAATAGTTTATGTCCATATTGTAAATCTTCCTTTGTATTAAAACTTGCTTAAACTTACTGTTTATATTTACAAATTTAAATTAATTCATGATTTTTGTGTCCATGTTGCACAAATCTCTCTATTTCCTTTATCACAGCACTTCCTGTGCTGATGTCAATCAAAGAAAACATTCAGTCACTTTGACTGTTCCTCCAATCACCATGCAGCATCCCAGCATCCTGGCCCACCCACTCCCCATTGAGACCCAAAGACATTGAGCTTCCCTGGACATTGTTTTTCAAGCATTTGTGAAATAACTGTTCGACAAATAACGGCTTTGCTACACTGGAAGCAGAGCATATTCTGAGTGCCATAGGACTTCAATGAAACTGCACTTCTGTGGGTTTTAATGGATCGTGCTGCTGCGGGAATGTATGAGAAAAGAATCACATTAGATGAAATTATTGCTGATTATGAACGAACTAGGCATGAAGAAAATCTCTCATGACATTTTAAAGGAGGTAGAGCTTCCCTTGTAGTCTCAGAGCATTCATCTCTGTTGTGGAACCTTAGGGATGTGGCTATGGTTACAAGCACAGACTGCTAGCAGATATACAGCTGAACTCTCTTATAGTTTCAGAAAGCAAATATTTGCTTTGATTGGGAAAGCCAGAGCTGAGTCCTAAATATGCCAAAGTCTTACAACAGAATATTTTCTAGGGTCCCCTGTTGTTTCCCTCAAGCTTACCTTTTCCACAGGGGATCCTCTTCGGCACACTGCATTTCTGTGTCTCAGTCTCAGGAGCACAGGTGGAAAGAGATGCGGATCCACTGATGGTGGCTGGACTAGGGGGCTGTATAGGCTCCCTCCTACGACTTTGGCTGCCCTTTTTGAAGCCACATGTTTTGTTTTTCTTCATGCAAGGGCCCCATGGACTCCATTCACCCAGCTCGCATCGCACTAGAATAAATAATAAGGAGAATGTGAATCATATAGACCTTGTTCCTGAGAGGCAAACATTCTTTTTATTTCAATATTAGGTTGACTCACTGCCTGCGCTCCAGGTCAGGGGTTTTCTAGCAAATATTGAGGAAAACATATCAGTGAACCCTAAGGACATTGTGGCAGAGATTCAAACTGGTAATATCTAGCATCACTCATGGTCTCATTTCTCTTCAACGGATAAATTTTGTTATGATTATTTGTGGCAGGTTTCATTTTTATCCAAAAGTATGGCATTCTGTCAAGCTCTGGTTAAGATTTGCATGTGTTCTCAGCTGTTTTCAATCACAAACTAAATTTGAACATTTGTTCTTATTGAGGTTTTCATGAGTATTGATTAAGATAAGACACCATGGCTGATGCCAGAATGTTACTTTAGGAGTTAAAGCTCTCCATGTAAAAGCCAAGCATCTTGGAGGAACTAGAGCCTAGTCTCAGAGAGTAATACTATTAGCACTGGGTTTGCTTGCTTATGACAGAAAAAATTTCAGAACAAATCAATAAAGCCCTTATCATCCAGCAGGCCTCTCTCCAAAGTTCCATTTGCTGGTGATTGAGAAACCGCTGGGATAAAAACGGGGAGAACAGAGTATTCCACCAGGCTTCCTCTTTTGCCAACACCATGATTGCTTTGCAGTGAAAAAAAGGTGATATAAAATAAAGTAAGTAGGATATGCGTTTAAAGAAAGACTGGAGAATCCCAAGTTAATTTGATTCTGTGTTCTTTTATAACATCCATGTCTATCTTTTTCACTGGCATAACAAAGTTGTAATAGGCTACACATGCACTGGCACACAAAACCACTCCAGATGATCACCAAGCAAACAGTTAATGAACACCACTTTTGACTTATTAGATTCAAGAATTGATCTTACCTGTAGAATAATATTCGCCATTCCAAACATCAACTGTTTTACCTCCTACAGCTTAATAACACTTTGCTTGTCTAGCTAATGAAGATCTTTTCATATCACTCCTGATCTCATCCCCATTATTAGCTCTGACATAATAATCTGAGGCCACTTTAGCCTGGGTTTACACTGGGGCACGATGTCCATGAACTCCACGATTTGAGAGAATCATGACGAGCGTGAGGGGTCGTGGAATCGAATTGCGATGGTCTTGACAGAACTTGGTGGATTTGTTATGATCGTGCTGATCATGGCAAAAACTGTGACTGTCAAAAATTTTGCTGCGATTATTACGATTTATTACGATTTGATGCCAATCGTGATAGAATGTGGGAATCATAGTAGAGCACAGTAGAGCTTAACAGAGCATAACACACATTGATGCACCATCGTAGTGGATCTTGATGAACTTGGAAACACGACTCCTTTAAGTTTCATCTCTTGGCTACACCCTGCCTCCTTTTTACCCCAATCATGCTCCAGGCATGGTCATAAATCGTGGAGCTCCATGGTTGGTTGCTTTTAATGTTGTGTACTTTTGTGTCCTAGATCCTTTGTGTGTCATGTTGTATCTATGTTTTCTTGGACCCACGGCAAATCATCTTTCCCCTTGAGGGACAATAAAGATCTAAACTGAACAGAAACCATGTTCCTATCTCAGATTTTAAAAAAAACAGTAAAAGCGGACCCTGGCCAAAGTCGCTCTGATCGCACCAGTCTAAGGAATCTGACCTATTTACACTGTATGCATGGACATGGAGCCCAATACATCAGTACACTATAACAACGGAAGAACACCAAACAATAATGGGTTCCTCCGAGATGATAGTAAACCCAGGTTAAGTTTTTTAAAAGTCAGAGAAACCTGTTTTTAGTGAATTTCCTCACACACTGTGGATTCCTTGCTTCAATAAAGTTATAATTTGGTGGGGCTTGACAGTTTTTTATTATTTAAGATAACTGTGTTAATCCAACTGTAGCTGTTCTTATACAGGTTAACCCAATAAAACCTCCCACATTTCAAAGGCAAATGAAAAAAAAGCATTAAAGATCATTAAATTATTATTTGCACACATGAAACTTCAATACAGTGCTTATAGATCATGTTTTAAAGATGACATCCTCCAAATGATTGCCGTCATTGTTTATACACGTTTGGAAGCAATTTCCGAAGGCTTCTATGGCTTGACGGGTCATGTCGGGTCTAACAGCGGCTATCTCTTTCTGAATAGCAACCTTAAGGGCTTCAAGAGTTTGGGGTCAATGAGTATATACTCGTGATTTAAGGAAGACCCACAGTAAAAAAAAAATCACAAGGGGCAAGGTCAGGGGAATGGGAAGGCCACCCAACATCGCCACACAACGATATCACCCGATCTGGAAACATTTCCCACAGCACTTCCAATGATTTTTGAGCTGTGTGCCATAGACCCATCTTGATTTGTGTTCTCGACCACATCATGCTGGCAACTGAGGACAGTTATCTGTTGGGCTACCAACAGACCTTAGCGCCACCTTTCCTGCCTCATTAAGGTTCATGTTTTCAAAAAATGATGTATAAAAAGCGTGCTGAATGAAGTTTCATGTTTGATAATAATAATTTGATTATCTTTAACCTTTTTTTAATTCTCCTTTGAAATGTGGGAGGTATTTTTGAGTTTCCATGTATTAGATTTTTTTTATTAAATTACATTAACATGAAAGAACATCTGGAACATGGTGATGCAGTGGTTAGCACATTCGCCTCACAGCAAGAAGGTCCTGGGTTCAGGCTGGGGCGTTTCTGTGTGGAGTTTACATGTTCTACCTGTGCTTGGGTGGGTTTCCTCCGGGTACTCCAGGTTCCTCCCACAGTCCAAAAACATGCACAGTAGGCTGATTGGCTGTTCCAAATCGCCCCTAGGTGTGAGTGTGAGTGCAAATGGTTGTGTGTGTGTTAGCCCTGCAATGTTCTGGCGAGCTGTTCAGGGTGTACCCCGCCCAGAGTCGGATGAGATAGGTGCCAGCCTCTTCGCAACCCCAATTAGGATTACGCGGCTTAGAAAATGAATTAGAAATTTTGGAACATACATATAAAAAATAGATTGGAAATGCCTGTCAGATATTTCAATTAAAGGGTAACTCACCTACACACTCCATGGTGCTGTTGACAGTGATTAAGCCTTCTGGACAGCCGTGGTAACACCGGCCACTGTATGAATATAAGCCCTCCTTACATTTTGCACAAAATGTTCGACTAAAACAGTCAGCACAGTTTTCTATTTTGCATGCTGAAAGGAAGAGAAATACAGGCAAAGTATTAAAAGAATTCTGTGTTAAGGCGTACATGTTTTTATATTATGCAACGCTTCTATGATGAGTGAAATAAATGCATAATTTACAGTCCCAAGATGCATAATAATCCATTTTGGAATGGCTAGGCCAATTCTTTTGTTTTTACTATACACCAAAGACATCTGGGTTTAAGATCAAGAGATGAATATGAGACAATCAGAATTTCAGTTTTTATCTTGTGATATCTATAAATAGACGCGTTAAACAATTAAGACCATGATACTTTTAGTCGCAGACCACCAAATATTGGGGTAAAAAACACAGATATTCCTAAAGTCAGCTAATAGCATGCAATATTTGTTTGTATATCCCTTGCTCGCAATAATTGCATTAAACCAGCAATCCACTGACATCACCAAACTGTTGGATTCTTTTGTGATACTTTTCCAGGCTTGTAGTGCAGATTTTTTCTTTCTTTTTTCTTTCTTTAGTGTCATCTTCATTCATTCATTTGCCAAACCACTTAATCCTACCAGGGTAGCGGGGAGGCTGAAGCCTGTCTCAGCCGACTCTAGGCAAAGGCAGAGTACACTCCGAACAGCTTGCCAGTCCACCGTAGGGCCAATACACACAACTATCCGCACTGGCAGTGGCAATTTGGAATGGTCAATTAGCCTAATATGCATGTCTTTGGATTGTGGGAGGAAACCGGAGTACCCGGAGAAAACCTATGCAAGCACAGGGAAAACATGCAAACTCTACACAGAAACACCCTTGCCGAGCCTGGGACTTAAATCTCAAGTCTCATCCTGAGGAGATCAAATGCATTCACGATTGGGTACAGGTGTGGTGATTGATTTGGCCAATCAAAAACCTTCCACTTTTTTTACCCCATGAAGTTCTTTGTCATGTTTCCATTGTGATTTGGGTCAATATCATTCTACAGGTTGAAATTCGTCCCAGTTACATGTAGACTTCTGAATTCATTCTGCTGCTGTTACATCATCAATAAAGATTCGTTATTTGAATGGTGGATAGTAAAGTATACTAGTGGTTTCTTTCATTATCAGGACATTCCAAATTGTCATACTGGGTATGCCCAATGCTTCAATGGCTTTGATCAATGGCTCTTTTCTCAGCTTTAGAATGGCTTGTTTTCTACCCTAGACAGCTCTCTGATTTTCATGTAGGTGTATCCTTTTAACAACAAATGCAGACATTACAGGTGAAATTCAGGGTTCAGGAAAAATAGTAGATATTAGTATAAAATAAGGCAAACCCAAACACATCTTTCCCATGTTTCTATATGTTTGAACACTTGAAAAATGGGTAGGGTCAAACAAAAAGTGTCATGTTTTAAGTTGTTAAACACATCTAAATGCTAAATATCAGGAAATTAAAACCGAAGTTCTGATCTATTGTTTCATTTTCATCTTTGAATATCAAACCCAAATGTCTTCAGTGTACAGCAAAAACAAATCATATGAAAAGTATTGGTCTTGATGTCCCAATATTTATGGAGGGGTGTGTAAATTTGCACCCATCCTTAGTCAAGTGTGTATTTGGACCCATCCTTAGTCATCATCTGTGTGTGCTTTAAAAGCGTAGCTTATATAGTCAAACATCCAAACTACTTTTAAATATGAACGCAGTAAGAATGAAAAACAGATACTTAACAACACTACTAATACAAGCTTTCCATTGAGAACTGAATGGTCTGGGTATGCTTCATCATAAAATTTGAAAAACAGTCTTGAGAGAGTATAGTCATATAGATAGAGAATCAACACAAGTAGCAGACTGAATATATATGAGCCAGTGGATGTAATGAGGTTGAAATGAACGGTAAACATGCACTGTTCATAAATTCAACACAGCAGTGTGTAATTTTATTTTCTAATAATTTTACAGAAGTGATTTAAAAGCACACAAGACAACTGTTTAAATGTAATTCCTGTAATGTAATGTAATGTAATGTAATTCTTTTTTAGTTCAGAAATATTTCATTTCATTTTCCAAACCACTTTATCCTCTCTCAGGTCGCGGCGATACTGGAGCCCATCCCAGCCAACTCTTCACAGGGCCAACACAGACTGCACTTTGGACTGCATTTTGCACTTTGGTCAAATCTGTAGTTTTAAATGTAAGAAATAAAGTTTGATAGATTGGATACATCAATTTATACCTGGGGCAATCTGGAAATGCCGGTTAGCCTATCTTTGGACTTACATTTACATGTATGCCATTTCGCAGACTCTCTTATCCAGAGAGACTTACAATTATCAGGTTTAACTGTGAGAGGACACCAGAGCACCCAGAGAAAACCAAAGAAACTCCACACAGAAACACCCTCACTGACAGAGTGCTCAAACATAAGATCTTCTTGATATAAGGCGAGTGCTAACCACTACACCACCATCCCATGTGGAAATATTTATGAAATAATAAATATTGAACTCCAGTAGTATGAACACAATAAATCGTAGCAAGCCCTTTACAAATCTGCATAAAAATTGCAGATGTTCTAATGAACCTGAACAAATTTCTTAATACAGCTAATCCTAATAATATCCAATTATTGAATCTTATAATGCCACTGTTAGACGTTGCTGGTATGTAGAATAGAGTGATTGTCTACACTATGAGAAAGACCTTGGCTTTGGATTTAAAACATAAACACTGCCAGGAAATACCCTTCAGTGTCATGTCTAAATTGAGATTACCTTTAATGACCATTTAGAAAATAGCTAAATCACACCAACATCTGAGATAGATTAAGGAATGTGATGTAAGAGTGTGTCTTGCAAAACAAAAGCCATAATTTTCTTCCAGAAACAAAATATAACAAGCCCAAACTACATTTCACTCAAATGGCTCTTAAATACACCCATAGCTAAAAGTGGAAGAGGTTAATGTAATTTACTGTTAGAAAAGCTCATATCAAAAACCTCTTTATTCTTCTTTATGATGAATTATTAGGAATCTGTTTATGAGGAAAGTCATGCAGCTGTTTTTTCCCCTAGACATTCTTTTGATCATAGTAAAACATTCCCACATGAGAATTACTCCTCTACAGGAACACCAGCAATCTCAGATTATTATTACTATTATTATTACTATTATTATTATTATTATTATTATTATTATTATTACTATTATTATTATTATTATATTTATTATTATCGTTCATTCATTTTCTGAACTGCTTAATCCTAATTAGGGTCGAGGGGAGGCTGGCGCCCATCTCAGCCGACTCTGGGCGAGGGCAGAGTGTTATTGTTATTATTAATAATATTATTTTTGTTTTTGTTAAATTAATCTAATATTACTTATTAGACAATGACAGCCAAATCCTATAAAAAAATACAGCAAGTTCTAAATACTTGAGTAGAACACTGTGGTCAGTGTAGTGAACTTGCATGAACTCTGTATTTACAGGCCGAAGTATTAATGTAGATTTCCTTACAGAGACAGACAAACAGTATACTACCATTGTTTTCTTTTTGGATTTTTCCCCCAACTCCTGTTTTTTACCCACAAAGTAAGAGAACACAGATTGCTGGCTCAGTAAGGCACACTGATTTAATACCACTGGTGTAGCGCTAGTTGGCAAGAAACACAAGCTTTGGAGCAGATTTTCAGTTACTGCTAGTTCATCCAAGTTTAAACACGATTTAGGTTAAATGTTCTTTTAATTCTGTAATGATCAAAGAGATTCTCCAGAAAAAACTTTTTCAAAATACACTAATACTCACGTGTGCACCTGTTCACGTCCCGATTTCTAATGCCATAATATCCAACAGGACATGTGGCAAGACACACTCCAGTCTGACGGATGTCATTTCTTTCCAAGAGAATGAAAAGTCGTGGTCGACATTTTGTGCATCCATTGTATTCAGAGCAACTTTCACAGCCACTGGAGCATGATGCCGGCACTTCAGTACTTGCTAGCCACACAATTGAAGAAAAAGCAAAGGATATATTATTGCTAAGGATATATGTTATACGTTTCCTCACTGTTTATGCTCATAATTCTAACATTAATTCTGAAATAACCAATATGATTAATTCAAAAAATTCTTAAGGAAAATTTACTTTTATGTTCACACTAACTTGTGTATAACAAGATAAATGATTGCCAAGCTTACTGCCTCATGGTCTAAAGTACTTTAAAGAGAGTATAAGATATTGACTTTTACCTTAAAGGTGTTCTGGGGCACAAGGCAATAAACCAGGCAGTGATTAGTCAGTTAATAGCTGCAGTTAATTAACAGGAAGAACACTTAAATGCCACATAAATCATTGCACTATTTACCTATTTACACTATTGGTGCCTAAAAGTTTGTGAACCTTGTAGAATTATTATTTTTTTGCATAAATATAAAAACATCATGATGTTTACCCACAAGTCCTTACCAAATATAACACAAATAACCCAATAAAGTATAACCCAATTATATTATATATCTGTGAGTGGCAAAAGTATGGGAACCTTTGCTTTCAGTCCTTATTGTAATAACTGCAGCTAAATGGTTATGCTCTGTGTTCAACAGTCCTGTATATTAGCTTTGAGGAATTTTGCTCCATTCCTCTGTACAGAACAGCTTAAATCCTAAGATGCTGGTCCATACACAAACTGCTCACACAAAGACAGTATGGTTGGTCAGTGGTTAGCACTGTCACCCAACAACACAAACGTTTTGGGTTTACTTTGGGCCTCAGGACTCAGGCCTTCAGTGTGGAGTTTGCATGTTCTGGGTTTCCCTCAATTGCTTCGGTTACTTCCCACACATTAGGATAACTGTGTACTTTAAATTTGCCATAGGTGTGAATGTGACTGCGAATGATTGTTTGTGTCAATGCTAACAGTGCAATGGAATGACCTGTTCATCCTGCCTACAGCCAAAGTTAGATGGTATTGGCTCATGTTTCCCCAACATTCTGACATATGTGTTACAGATGAACAATGAATAGATGGATGGATTAATGGAAGAAAATGCTCACAAAGAATCTACTGTATTATGGTCAGGACCTGACTTGGCCATTCCAAAAATATTAACTTTATTTTTTCTTTAGCCATTATTTGGTGGAACGACCTGTCGCTTAGGGTCTTTGACATGCTGTGAGACTGAGCCTCTCTTACAGTGTTTTTCTTTCTCCAGAGATATGTGGAAAGTGCAATTGTAAACCTGATCCCGTAGGTTTATATTAGCCATCATACACTTCACCGAACACCCTGTGATGAAAACTTTCATAGATAGCCGTTTATGTAGCTTTGTGTAAAACGGGGTGCCCACTCTGTCATCAAAATTGTTTGAAAACCCATTCATATTAATGGTTAATCCTAAAATTTCATACCTTTTATTTCTTTGGATCATTTTCATCAATGACCATGTATAATATTTGGGTCTTGTTTTTAATTGGGTTAGGACCTGTGTGAAAATCTGATAATATTTTAGGTAATACACACACTCACACCTAGGGGCGATTCAGAACAGCCAATTAGTCTACTGTGTTTTTGACATTTTTCGAACTGTCGGAGGAAACCAGAGTACCCAGAGGAAACCCACGCAAGCATGTGGAGAACATGCAAACTTCACACAGAAACGGCCCAATCCCAGAAATTGAACCCGGGACCTCCTTGCTGTGAGTGGATGTGCTAACCACTGCGCCAGCATGCTGCCCTGTACTTCAACTAGACTGTCAAAAGAAAGGAAATCTAAAACCACTTCTATTTTCTACCAGACTTTACACTACATATAATTCCATATCATTCTAGGAATATAAATACTCAGAAAACTGACAACTGACACCAATAAAAACCTCATGATAATGCTCTCATTTATGCATACATGCTTGCACTTTCTCTTCTAGCATGGTCCAAAAATGTAGTCTCTGTAGCCAACAGCATAAATAAAAGATTACACAAAATGTACATCCTGTTTCTGGGGCCAACTGCTGTCAAATCTACAGTCAGCTGCACTAATTTAGCGTTCTGAGTGCTATCAGTTCTAAATATACACACGGCCAGTGCAATTCATCAACAAAATATGACTAGTAAAGATAAAGTGGATAGTAGAACCGTCAAATATATACCCTTGTGAATCAGCTGTACCCGCTTTGACCTCTGCAATATGCCATGGGGTTGCATGCAAGCATATTCAAACACTAAGTCATATCTCTGATAATTATATTATAATTCTTTTAAAATTTGAAAATATCCCACGATATTTTGAAAAAATGCATGGAGAGTACATTCCAGTAGAGTATATTAAGTGTTGGTTTTGACAGTAGAAACAGAGCTTATCAGTTTGTTTCTGGCAACAAACAGGAGCTCTACCTGTTGGGATTTTGCTCATTCTTGCAACTGTTTAGAACAGTAGAGGCAGAAGAAACATTGCTCAACATACAGCCAGAAAACTTCAGAAATATGAAGAAATTGTACTGAAATCTTTGATACCTAGGAACACATCTATTTCGACCATTCTCCTTGTTCCTCTTTGTGTTCTAAGGATTCGTTACATAAATATAAATCATGCACCTCAATAAAACAGCCACCAGAGATAAAAGTTCTTGCCTAGTTATCAACAAAATATATGATAAATTTGCAAACAAGAGAAGGATACTGTTCACCTATGAAACAAAGAACCTTGCTTCAGAGTTTTCAGATGAGCTGGAATAGTGAGCCTCAATAACTTCTACAGGACACTTTACACTTCAGGTCCAGAGCCTCATTAAACATAACAGCATTCTCCTTTGTGCATTCCTTCCCTCCCTCAGTGCTAGGAGAAAAAACTCTCTCAAGAGAAAAAACAAATAAGGAACTATCATAAGATGGTTCAGTGAAATCAGTGTTTGGATTGGGTTTATGGAATAGCAGTTAGTGCACCACATTACAAAGGAAGACCATAGCAACCACCTCTGTAATGTAGGGTGTTTCAATATTATTTTATGGCAAACTGCGAAAAGGAGCATTCTCTGGGAATGACAAAAATAAATAAATAAATCTCAATTTTATGCCTCATCCATAAACCTCTTCCATTTACTTGCTGATCAAACATAAATTTGTGTTTGCTGAACCATCCTGGAGGTAATAGTGAACGTTTGATAGCATCTTGGTGATGGTGCTAAAATATATGATGAGAAGGAGTATAGTACCGTACATTTTAATATTTTGAGGCAAGTATTATATAAGTATTATATATTATATAATTGGGCAAATGTTTAATTAAACATAGGTGCATGATAAATTTATACTTTACAACTAAAAAGCACAAAAGTAGTTTTTAAAATACTTAAAATAAAAGACCCTCAAAAAAAGGTATAATTTGTGGAGGAAAAACCCTATATGTCTAATTTTTGTTACTATAAATTTTATATAGCAGTGTTACTGGGTTACTGATCAGTATTCTGGGCTCAGAAGGTCGAGAATTCAAGCCACAGCACTTCGAGAATTCAAGCCACAATGCTTAATGCCGCTACTAATGTATGGAAGTGAAACGTGATCATCAAGATGTCAGGCAACTTTGTATAATAAAGCGTCATCTGTGTCTCATCTTGATCATTAAATGAGATCATTTTGTGAGCAATAAAGAGGTGTTAAAATGGGCGGGTGTTGTTCAGAAGCCATCTACACTGGTTTGTACATGTTTGAGCTTGGACGACACTAGCGCACCAAAACAACTGATGTACAGTGAGTTTGCTCATGGTTCTCGTCCAGTTGGTCAAAAAAAGCTCCATTTCAAAGACTCTTGTAAGACTGCAGTCAGGTGCGGCGATGTCCTCAGTGATTGGCAGTCTCATGTCTTCCATAGGCAGAAATGGTGGAGCCTTATTGAAACTGTTTGTAAAAGCAATACCCAGAAGTGAGTTACTGCATACATAAGGAGAGGGGCACTTAGAAGGGAAAAGAAATTAACTGTGCTTTACCCATCAGTGGGCTTTAAGGCACTATATATTAACCCGCAACCGCTCAGTTGTATAAATGAAATAAAAATGACAAATGCAAGACGCCCTGGACAAAGGTAAGTGCCAAATATAAAATATAAATGTAAATACAGTGGGTAAAGAAAAGAATCACCCCCATTCAAAATATTCACATTTTTTTGCTTTGCAGCCTGAAATAAAGGCACACAGAAAATATTTTCCAGATGTGTTTACTCAGTGGGCGGCACGGTGACGTAGTGGTTAAAACGTCCACATACTCACGAATATCCTGGGTTCGAGTCCTGGGCTCAGACATTTTGGTGTGGAATTTGCATTTTCTCTGATGCTTACATGGGTTTCCACGAGGTACTCCAGTTGATCCGCTTACCGTCTCAGTGGTTCTGCTTTGTTTGTTTTTCCATTTGAGCTATTGTTATTATGTCTTTCACTTGGCTGTTATAAGTTTCATTGTGGAAACACAGCTGGAATTTTTTGTATGGGTCTTAATTTCAAGCTGCAAAGCAACAAAATATGAATATTTTGAAGGGGTGGATCCTTCCTCATTAGGGATGTGTAGGGGGTTGTAGAAAAATGTTTAGATTCCTCCTTAAATTAATTTTACTATGTAAAGCTGCT
>JBCNYH010000001.1:20057562-20074983 GCA_039654325.1 Tandanus tandanus
TACTATGTAAAGCTGCTTTGTGACAATGTCAATTGTAAAAAGCGCTATACAAATAAAACTGAATTGAATTGAATTCCCTATACCTGCTGTATAGCATGATTTCCAGAAATATAAATTGAATAAACAGTCTGTTCTATTGGCACGAGACTCAGACAAAAATTAGAATTTTTGTTATGCTGATTTAGGCTTTTACCGATTGCCAGAAATACTAACATTTGCTGGTAGCATATCATGTTGTGAAATACCAGTTGTCAGAACCATTTTGTGTATAAAATTGATTAAACAATATTGAAAGAAAATTATGTTGATCCGCTACATTAAGACCCTCCTAAGAGTATAGAGCTTATGATTTATTTAATTCTGTAATTTTCTGTGATGAAGGAAATGATTACACTCTGTTAATGTCAAAAATATGACAAGTATGTTGGTAATTAACGAGCCATAAAATCACTCCTTGCATTTGTAGTACAGTGCCTATTTTTAGAAGCTGTATTGCAGCAGACCCTATTCTGCTAACCCACAATTCTTTAATTATCTTTCTACTGAGAATTTATACACTGGAATTTTATACACAAACTTGGGTTTCATATAGATTAATATACTATTTTTGTTTTTCAAAGACATAACATTGTTTTGTTTAGTTTTACAACCACAATTCCAAATAGGTTGGGACACTGTGTAAAATGTAATTAAAAACAGAATGCATGATTTGCAAATCTCTTAATCCCACACTTAATTCACAGTGGAACATAGAAAACATATAAAATGTTGAAAGTGAGACATTTTACTATTTCATTAAAAGTATTTTCTCCTTTTAAATTTTATGGCAGCAACAGGTCTCAAAAAAGTTGGAATAGTGCAAGAAAAAGGAAGAAATAGTAAGTGGTACTAAAAAGAAACAGCTGGAGGAACATATTGCAACTAATTTGGGTAATAGGCAACAGGTAAAATGTCTCACTTTCTGTTTTTATTTTACACGGCATCCCACCACATTTTACACGGCATCCCACCATTTTTGGAATTGAGGTTGTACTTATGAGTAATACGTAATTTCATACTTATCTGGAATCTGCTTTTACTTGACACAGGCTTTGACGATGTAAAAGGAATAAGTACCTTTATACTGCTTTGTTGTTTTGTTTTTTTTAATAGAATCTAGTATCCCACTATAAAAACCGATTAATGCTACAATTTTATATCCAAGTTTTTCATTGCAGGTGCACATGATGTTGACAAAAGCTGGATGTCATTAAGTGATGACATAACAAAGTTTGTCCAGTTCATAATAATACATCAGAAATCACTTAACCGAATGATACACACTGTAACTAACTACAAGAAGCTTAACATAATCCAAAGACAAAGTACTTGATGAAATTGCGACTCAAGCTGACCTTGAGAGGAAACAATGTGCTTAAAATAAACAAATGTAAAATATATTTACATTTGTCTGCCCTTGTATTAACAAATACAGCTCAGTGCTGTACCACTACCTTGTGATGAGACACAGAAACACCACCCAAGTCTGATTATAGCAGTTATATATTATATATTATTATCTTATATTGTCCTGGTTGTAGTTTATGTCACATAGCATTTACAACTCTTATTGATAACAAAAACCTTTCATATGCCAGTCATTACAGTAAAGCACATTAAAGTCAAACTAAAAACCAAACAAAGAAAGACAGCCTGCAAGAACAATTGAGAGTAACGCAGATGTGATGACTCACTGTGTCTCTGCCTCCTTCCCCTGGGAATCTTGAGGCTGTCACTGTAACCCATAGAGCTGAGGAAGACCACCACCAGCGCCAGTAGTCCCAGCTGCATAGTCCCTACTGCCCAGCGGTGCTGGCACTCCCCCTGCAGGCAAATGGATGTGATGAGGTGTCCCCCTTTCTCGTTTGAGGCAGGTGGATCTGTTTACTGACCACTGTGCTCACCACTTCCTTGGGCAGAGAGTAATACAGCTGCAAAACCGAACACACCCAGGGCACAAGCCATAACGCAAAGGGAAAAGTCGAGCGGGAAGTTGAGGTGCAGTGCTGGGCTCAGGTGTGGAGATAGAGGGTGAGTTGATGAATGTGTGAGCAGAAATAGCACAGCTGTTCCATCCACGAAGCCATACAGGACTGTAAAGAGTGTGTAGCGCGTAGTAGCAGAAGCCAGGAAAGGCTGGTGTGAGTGAACAGCCCAGCCCAGGAGCATGTATCTTATTAGAGATGCTGGGAGGAGGGGGAGTGCCAAAAAATGGAGAGAGGTTCTGCACTCCTTGGTGTCAGCACCAAGCCCTGCCATGGAAGAGGAATGAAAGTGGGTGAGAGTGGAGTTGTAGAGGCATAGAAAAACATAATTAGTCATGAGCATTAACTAATTAATTTGGAATATCAAATACCGCCCATGAAAATGTTGAGTTATTTAACTTTCTGCTAATAAGGATTAAATGTCAACTGAAGAGAAAATTTTGATAACTAAACAAAGTTAAGCAAATCTATAATGTCATGTATAGTTTTATGTCATACTCTCATAACGCTGTTTTTTTTCTTCCTTAACCCTTGACACACTTAATTTAGTGCCATGGAGAGCAGTAGAATGCATTGAGTCTCATGTCTTGCAGTCATGGCACCAGGAAACAAATGGCATAAGTATTTTTTGGTCAATGTCCTTTAACAAGTCAAGAATAAATACATTTTTAAAAATACATGTGTACTTAATATTTGGGAGTGGGGGCTGAGTATACAGAAGTATACCTTCTTCACTCTGAAGATTGAAAAACCAAGAGTAAGTCATTGAATTAACCCAGACAAAAACAAATAGATAGGTAGTATGAAACTGTGCAAGAGACACTTCATGCCTGGAGGTATATAAAAAAAAGCAGGGTCGTATTAGGGCGCAGTTCCTCTGGATATAAAATAATTGTAAAAATGAAGGAAACATGCTGGTTCTTATTATACTAAAATACATTAGGTGGACAACTAAAGAAGAACTTTCGCAGTGATTATTTTGCTTTTCATACAAATCACCAGCTTTTTGAATACAATCATTATAATGATTATAACGTTTGATTAACAAAGTATCAGTGTACTGAAAGGGTTTTAACCCTCTGTTGATTATTTATTTAGTAATGATGAAGCTCACAGAGAAAGAACAGGACAGTTTTAATTTCTTGGACAAATATATAACCATTGTGGAAAAAACATTAAAGGAAAAGCATGTGTAGCTTAATTACAGTGTATGATATAGAATCTGCTAAAGGATATAATGATATACGGAAATCTTTTTACCCATTGATATATATCTGACTGATGTCACAAGCAACATTGCTCACCATGTCCAATAACATACCCCCAGTGGCCGAGATAAAAAACATTATGCTGTTAAATCCAAAACACGTAACAAGCGAAGAGCACACTAGATTTAAACCACATTGGTGAAGTGAGCCCAAACTGACTGCATATACTGCTATACCTGCAGGAGTTTTGAATATTCACTTCAGAGGCTTCACACAGAGTGTCACAGTGGTAGAAATGTGAAATGTGGAAGTTACATCCTAAAACATATCCAGTAGAATAGTGGAATCCAGGAAGCCACATCCCCTTTCTTTCGCCTAAAGCAGACAGTGTGGCCAAAATTGTAACTTACACTGAGACGTTGACCAGCATGCATCCACAGATACACACAGCTGCATACAGACACACATTGAGGTAGACAAATACACCAGTTCAACTATTAGATAAAGAGTTCTAAGGATAAGCCATTACGTTTCTATTATTTTCACAACAGTTCCTTCTGCTCTGCCCCAGAGAATGTATTTTCAATGTTTATTTGTATTTCATGATGAATATTAGACAAATGTCTTCAACACCTTCCTCATATTTATTAGCAAGAGCCAAAAACTCCCAGAGCCTGCTGTTTGAGAGCTAAGCTGAAGATATTAATTGGGAGAGATGTGTCATATATGACAGTGGGATATGCCATCGCCCTGAAACTAGAAGAAAAACGAGACGTCCAGTGATGAGCTATCTTGCAATATAGTATCCAGTGTTCTGAAAAGTCAGCTGGTCTTTTTAGCGGCTTAGGGGTTAGCGTTTGGGGGTTAGTGGTGGCTTGATGGTTAAGGCTCTGGATTACTCATCCAAAGGTTGTTGGTTCAAGTCTCAGTACCACCATGCTGTCACTGTTGGCCCTTGAGCAAGGCCCTTAGCCCTCAGTTGTATAAAAATGATAAATGTAAGTCACTCTAGTGACTGCCAAATCAGAATCAGCTTTATTTGTCAAGTGCCGTAAATGTAGATTTGGTTAAACAACATGATTAAATTTAGTTTTAAAAATTTCCCATGCAAGAGATAGAAATACTCTTCTTGTAAATGTCAAACTATAATGTTAATTTCTCTCCTAATGAGGCAGCTAAGCAAGGGCTTCCAAGACATCTCTGAACAAGTGAATGTTTTATTAAGACATTCTAAAACTTTACTCTATCTTTGCTTCCTCATCTAATAGATGGGTGTCTCGTTCTTCCCCACTGCTTCCCTTCACCCGTATAACAAGCTGACACAAGCAACTGAAACCCTTCATCCAACAATCAGGAGATTAAATTGCTCGCTTTGTAAGTCCTCAAATAATAATTTATCAATTATTTACGTAGCATTGAAAGGGGGCCTCCAACAATGGAGAGGCTTCAAGTGTGCATACATAAAGTCTATTATTTCTACTGTGTAATAATATAAGCGCTAAAAGCCAGAGTATACACAGTAAATTCAAAATATCCAAGAGATCCATTTAGGCCCTCATTTCATTGTGAATGTTGTGCATTATTTTCCATTTCAGCACCACAAATCTTACAAACCTGCATAATTTACTGAACACTGGGTTCAGCTGCAAGTTGAGGTGGATGGATGGATGAAAAGAAACAGGCAATAAAGGGGCTGTAAACACAGTCAGTAATAAAGCACAGAACAAAGCAAAGTAGATGTCTGGTTTGTTCTACGTGCATAGCAAGACATGTTAAAAACCACACTGGCATTTAAAAGCCATATTGGATCTACTTTTAGCAGTTTTCTTTATCCAATTATGTCTGAAATGTTTCTTTAATAAGATATTGTCACATAAACCCAACTGTAAAAGTTACACTGAATGTAATGTATGTAAATCCATCACATTGTATTTGGTATATATTGTAAAACATAGGTAATACTCTTCTCTAAACTTTTCTCTTATTAACTTGGCTTGTTACACTGTCTGCGCCAATACCAGCAAACATGAAGCATGCTGTAAAGTGACAATATGATGCACAAAGAAAATTAAACATTTAATATCTTAATCATCAAAACATTCCTCATATCTTGTTCACCTTTAATGATATTTTAATCAATCTTTCTTTTAATCAGAGATTTTATCAAATGCAATAAATGACCACTGCAGTTTAGGTCCATGCAACATACACACAGAACACATGTGTTGCATAATTATATTTACCTTTGATAGTTCCTTTTCATATTCCATATTTGAAACTTAACCACTAACACTGAAATGCTTATTAATATATCTGCTATATGATTATAGATTATTTAAGAATACATAACTGATAGTTATGTAGAAATACCTTTGTTTGTGTAGTATGTATCAATATTTAGTTTTGCAATAATGTCATTAATATTCTCTCCAAATTGTTAGGCTTGTGGGTTTTTGTATTTGTAAAATCAAGAACAAAAGAACACAAATTAATTTCCCACTTCAGAATTTACCCTTTTAAAAAAAGTAATAAATGAAACATTGACCACTGAGGTCAGGGCAGGGAGCAAGAGACCAAGGTGTATTTTATAAGTCTGCCTATCAACTTGCAGCTTCTTTTATCAACAGGCAAATCAACACTGTCAAGTGCATAGTGTCAAAATACAATTTACCTCCCAGTCTCTTGTTTCTAAAATGTGCATGCACTTTGAAAACTTATAAAGCAGAATAAGTTATAGGATGTGTCCCAAAACAAACAAGATTTTTAATAGTCTCACAGGGAATCGTTTAGGCTCTCTTACATTTTAACTCAACAGAATCTGCAAAACAGGCAAACACACATATAATTTTGTCTAGTAATGTTTGCTTTTTATTTCAAGAACATGATTTTTCTTAATTTAATTTAATAATAAGCTTTGCATTAAGAGTAATGACTATTATTATTATTATTATTATTAATAATAATAATAATTATTATTATTATTATTATTATTATTATTATAATAAAAATAATAATTTGACTTAAGTATAAGTATAATACAATTTTGGGGCTCCTTGGCAAATTATTCAAAATGTTGATATAATTTTTCAGCGATCCAATAAATTTTTGATCAATTAAAATTTCATACATACAGAAAAAGATTAGCATACCTGCTGTGTGCTAGAAGACTCATTTGCTTTCAAACAGGACCTCAGCGTAGTCTGTCTGGATATCCGTACTAGGTTTCAAAATATATAGTTTACCTTTTTATGCTGGAATGGGACAAAAATATCACATTAGTGCTGTTTTACTTATTTGTACTCAAAATGTGTTGCTTGTCAAGTATCCCCAATTAAAGGTGTGCCAAGAAAAAAAATCTAAAAGTCAATGTGGAAAAATTATCACCTTTTAAAATAAATATTTTGTAATTATTTCCTAATTCAATTGAGCTGCATTTACAGCCCTAAAAAGGTCTTGTTTATTGTGCCGTTCTCTGTAGTCATTCTAAAGTAAGCTCCACATAAATCCCCTTTTAAAAGGCCGGACAGCATCCAGCTGTGTGTGAAGTGCCTAGCTCTCTCTCTCTCTCTCTCTCTCTCTCTCTCTCTCTCTCTCTCTCTCAGAGAGTTTGCATCCAACTCCATCTAGTGCATTTCTATCATGCAGTAGACTGAGCTGGCCCCACCCCTATAGCATGCGCACACGCCAGCATTCACAGCACACAGGAGACAAAAAAACAGCACTAGACTCATAGGTGGAATGCTTTTCCTGTAGTAGATTTAAAAGGAAAGCCTTTTTTTAACCTCCCACAAAAATACCTGAATTCAGATTTTTATGTGTCTGTATTGGACCTCAGTAGCTAGTATGGGGAAAAAACTGATTTGATTGGCCTCACTTCTTTTATTTTTATACACATCCATTTGTATTTGATTCAAACCTAATTCTTGGGAAAAGCCGGGGCAACCAAATTAAATTAAGCTGTAAAAAAGAGTATTAAAGTAGATCAGTGCTTTATATATATATACATATGCATGTATGTATGTATGTATTGTTGTGGCGGACACGACAGTATGTATGTATGTAAGCTCATGTATATTTTGGACATAACCATGGATTAAAATGTGTTTGGAAAATCAAAAATAACAGGGCTGTATTAAGAGACTCTGAAGTGTTACCTGGATTTTGTACCATGTCAAAAGTAATTTAAGTTAATATAATAAGTTCGTGAGCTACTTCAAAGGGACCATACCCATAGTCAAATGAATTTCCTCTTTCCTTATGAATTGTTGAGAAATCCTAGCACCGGTTCAGTGTGTTTAGTTAAGGGTGCGTGCCATTGGCTAATAAAGAGCAGGAGAGTTCTCTAACGAGCTCTGGCTCAGCCATGTAACTGAGGTTGCACTGTTTACAACAGAATTGCATTCATATAAACTCGCCTCGCATGACATGGGGTTATACAAATGTGATTCTTTAGATCAAGGATGCTGAAAGTTTCTGTATTTTTTATTATTGTTGTTGTTTTGATGATCTTGGGAAAAAAATTAATAATAATAATAATAATAATAATAATAATAATTATAATGCTGGAAGTAGCATGTAAACTAACAGTTGGTGGAAAAATCATCAAACCTTTTTTAAAATCCAGTCAAGTATATGACGCTTCATCAGCCTGAAATGGTGCAACAAATAAAACTTTTGCATTGTGGTCTTCCTAACTGTGACGGGGAAACGGTACCTCCACCCACTTAGTTTTTGAGCTATTTTAAATAGAATGACCTCAAGCAATAAACATTGTTTAAAATTGTAAATAATATGGCTGGCAAATCACATTCCAATTAATTATTTTAATAGGCTTGGTTGAAACAGCTGTAACACAAATTGTCCTTAGGATCAGTAGATCTTATGGCGTAACACAGTGTTTGTGGTGTGTTCATCAAAAGGGGGTGCTATAACCTTGATTACAGTGTAATAGTACTTGATACTGTTATCAAGCAACAGCTGTAGACACAGAGGAGTCAGGTAGAACCAGCAGGTTCCACGTGGTGAGAATGCACTGACTTTGATTCAAGGTCAAAATCAAAGTAAATAAATGAAATGAAATCGCATGCCTGGCCAAATCTCTTCAGTCCAGAGAAGTGCTGCCACTTGCAATCTGAATAGAAATGTTATCATGGGGCTCTTGCCCTCGCTCTGATTCTCTGGACCCTCGCAGGATTCTGCCAGAGCCAACAGCAGGCAATGATTGTGCTGTGCAGTGAGCAAGGGCTGTGTTCCGAGTTCGGGCATAAGACTCACCGGTGGTTTGTAACACCTGTCTCAAGTGGATCCTGCTGAAAGAACGTGAAGCCTACAATGACACTGACTGTGTGACTGCTGAATGAATCCTGTACCAGAACCTGGGGTCACAAGAAAAGACAATCCAGCTGGCTACAGATGAGCTGTGGCAGCATTTTTTTAAAAAGACAGGCACCCTGCCCCTTGCTCCCTGCCTTTGTTTTCCTCCTGTCCTGTCTTTGTCACTCCCAGCCCTCCCCTCTCACTGAATCATGGAAATGTGTCCTCTGAGATCAGCTCCATGAACCTTTGTGCGTTCCTGATTTCCCTCATTTCTTCCTCCCTCCACTTTCACAATGTCTCCACTAACTTCCTCTCTTGCTCCACAGGTGAAACCTTCCCTACTCATCAAGCCAACAGCAAAACCCAGGCAGGGTCATGGGAACAGCAGGAAAGCCAATTATTGGATCAGCGTTCCCTCATCAAAGTGGACATGCTTATCCACCTGACCTCCCCCAGTCAAGCAGGAATGTACTGTTTTGCAGTGAGTATAAACTGTCTTATGGCCCACTTTTATTGGAATGCATGTGGACAACACTTTGTATTAATTTTTAATAGATTATGCATCATGATAACCAGAAACAGTGCATGCAATGTTGCAGAGGCTTTTTTAAATATCTAAATTATATCTGAAATAAATCCTGACTGATCAAGGCACTACATTCATTTCACACACACTTGGTGAGCTCTATGACTTATTGGGCATTAAATATATCTGCTGAAACATGTACCATCCCAGGGTGGACCAGCTGGTTGAATGGTTTAATCTTATGTTTAAATACATGATTTGTAGGTTTGTTCAGTACCACAAAAAGTGGTATAATTGGCTTGAACCCCTTTTATTTGCAGTACAAGAGGTACTGCCTCCACTGAGTTTTCCCAATTTGAACTCAAATATAAAAAGGAATGCACTTGAAAGAACAACAGAGAGCAGAGCAAAAGGTAACACAAAAGTGAATTTATTTTCAGCTTTATTTTATGTCTGCTTGTTTGTTTGTTTGTTTGGAGGACTTGAAATTTAAGTAATATTTGTATGTATTTATTTTGTGTGGCTAATAAGAATATTAGCCCCTCCTTGAATCGCCACCTTATTTTGTTGGAGGGGTTTGCATGTCCTAATGATCTTGGGAGCTATGTTGTTGGGGGCATTATGTCCCTGGTAGGGTCACCCAAGGCAAACAGGTCCTAGGTGAAGGTCCAGACTAAGTGCGGTTCAGAAGACCCCTATAAGAGAAACAAATACAAGGACTCAGTTTCCCTTGTTCCTTGGGGACCCCCCTGGAGCCAGGCCTGGGGGAGGGGCTCGAAGGCGAGCGCCTGGTAGTCGGGCTTCTGGCCCACCTCAAAAAGGAGACATAGGTCCACCCTCCCATGATCCCACCACCTGTGTGAGGGGCTATAGGGGTCGGGTGCAGTGTGAGCCAGGTGGCAGTCGAAGGTGTGGGTTCTGCCGGACCGATCCTACTGACTCTGGCTTTTGGGAGCTACCCATGGGGAGAGGCGACAAGCCGGTGTGACCATCCTTGTTGCCCCCAGTCTCTGTTCCCACATTGGGATTCTCCCCAGTTGACGAAAGGGCAGCCTCCCTCTGCCTCCACGTGGGGGGGATGGGTCCTGACTGTTGTTTGTGCTTATGCACCAAATGACAGTCCAGAGTACCCACCCTTTATGAAGTCCCTAGGGGGTGTGCTAGAGTGCACCCCCCTGGGGACTCCCTAGTTGTCCTGGGAGAATTCAACGCCCATATGGGTGAAGACAGTGTGACCTGGAAGGGTGTGATTGGTAGGTTCGGCCTCTCCGATCTGAACCCGAATGGTGTTTCATTGTTGGACTTCGGTGCTCATCACGGTTTGTCCATCATGAACACCATGTTCGAGCATAAGGTTGTCCATAAGGGCACTTGGCACCAGGACAACGTAGGCCGCAGTTCAATGATCGACTTTGTAGTCGTGTCATCGGACTTGCGGTCGCATGTTCTGGACACTCGGGTGAAGAGAGAAGCTGAGAAGTCAACCAATCTCCGCCTGGTGGTGAGCTGGCTCCGATGGCGGGGGAAGCTGCCTCCAGACCTGGGACACCCAAGTGTGTAGTTATGGTCTCCTGGCGGAGTTTGGCGGAGTCATTTGGTGAAGTCTCCTGTCAGAAGAGCCTTCAAGTCCCACCTCTGGCAGAGCTACAACCACATCCCAATGGAGGCTGGAGACATGGAGTCCGAATGGGCCATGTTCCGTGTCTCCATTATTGAAGCAGCAGCTCGGAGCTGTGGCCGGAAGGTCATCGGTGCCTGTTGTGGGGGCAACCCCCGAACCAGGTGGTGGAGGTGAGGGGGGCTGTCAAGCTGAAGAAGGAGGCCAAATGTGCTGCAGCCCGGACTGTCACCAATGCAAAATCTCGGGTGTGGGAGTTCGGTGAGGGCCTGGAAAAGACTTTCAGTTGGCCTTAAAAAGGTTCTGAACCACCATTCAACACCTCAGGAGGGGGAAGCAGTACTCCACAAACACTGTTTACAGTGGAAGTGGGGAGCTGTTCACCTTGACTGGGGATGTTGTCGGGAGGTGGAAGGAATACTTCGAGGACCTCCTCAATCCAACCAACACACCCTCTGTGGAAGTGGAAGAGCCTGGGTGTTCAGGAGGGCGTCTACCCATCACTGGGATGGAGGTTGCCGAGGTAGTAAAAAAGTTCCTCGGTGGCCGGGCTCCGGGTGGACGAGATCTGCCCTGAATACCTCAGGGCTCTGGATGTTGTAGGACTGTCTTGATTGACATGTCTCATGTGGTCATTGGGGGCCATACCTCTGGATTGGCAAACCGGGGTGGTAGTTCCTCTTTTTAAAAAGGGGACCGGAAAGTGTGCTCCAAGTATCATGGAATCAAACACCTCAGCCTACCCGGGAAAGTCTATTCTGGAGTACTGGAAAGGAGGATCCGACAGATGGTTGAACCTTGGATTCAGGAGGAACAATGTGGTTTTCGTCCCGGCCACAGCACACTTGACCAGCTCTACACACTATATAGGAGCCTGGAGGGGGGTGGATCAGTGGATAGGTGCAGCCTCTGCTGTAAAGCGAAGCTTGTACCGGTCCATCGTGGTGAAGAGGGAGCTGAGCCAGAAGGCAAAGCTCTCAATTTACCAGTCGATTTACGTTCCCACCCTCACCTATGGTCATGAGCTTTAGGTAGTGACTGAAGGAACAAGATCGCGAATACATGTGGCTGAAATGAGCTTCATTCTCAGAGTGGAGGTGCTCTCCCTCAAAGATAGGGTGAGAAGTTCGGTCATCCGGTTGGCGCTTGGAGTAGAACCACTGCTCCTCCTCATTGAGTGGAGCCAGTTGAGGTGGCTCGGGTATCTGAATAAAATGCCTCCCGAACGCCACCCTGGTGTGGTGTTTCAGGCATGTCCAACGGGAAAGAGACCCCAGGGTTGACCCAGAACACACTGGAGGGACCATGTCACTCGGCTGGTTTGATTTGTGTTCATGTGACAACAATGTCACAAATTATCCAAAAAAGTGCCTTGTATGGGAGGGTTGCAAGAAAAAAGCTAAGTCTCAATTGAGCTTTGCCAAGATGTACTTTGAACATTCTGCAGCCAAATGGAAAATGTGTTATGGTCAGATAAGACCAAAATTGAACTATATGGCCTCAATTCCAAATTGTATATCTGTCATAAAACCTATACAGACTACCATCCAAAGAACACCATACCTACAGTAAAGCATGGGGGTGGTAGCATCCTGTTGAGCGAGTGTTTTTCTGAAGCAGGGACTGTGTTACTTGTCAGGATGTAAGTAAAAATAGATGGGGGGAAATACTTTCAAATTCTTCAAGCAAACCTGCTGCCCTCTGCCAGAAAGTTGTCAGTGGGAAGAAGGGTAACCTTCCATTATGACTGTGACCCTACACAGCAAAGTTGTCCACACAGTGGCTGAATGAGAAATATGTGAATGTCCTCGTGAGGCTTAGTCAGAGATCACACCCTATTAAACCTTATTAAAATTTATGGAATTACTTGAAGATTACAGTGTACCAGTGGTCACCATCCAATCTGACTGAGCTTGAACAGTTTCCTAAAGAAGAATGGGCAAATATTGCACACTGTAGATGATTTAATCAAAGTAAAGGGTGGTTCTACAAAGTTTAAACATTTTAATTAATAATTAATGTGTATGAAGTCATAAGTATGAAACCAAAGGCATACACTTTCAACAAACCAGAATGCCAGTAATATTCAGTAATAGACAGAGGGGATTACTGTTCACAGTTACACTTTCAGTAGCGTGTGTAACTTCCATTTGCATTCCTTAGTAATCTTCACATAAATTGAATGAAATTATTGATTGAGGCTTGTGGAATGTTGTCCCATTCCTCCACAAGAGCTTTCACAGGAATGAGAGCGGGCATGTGGTCAATTGGCTGTGGTGGTAAACTGCTGGAACCAACTTCTAAAGTGGATTATTGTTTAAAAAGAAAACATTAACATTTACAGATGGTGTCATTCCAGCTTGCAACATCCTAAGTGTCTTCTCCTTCACAATTTGTAACATCTATCACAAATATCTGGAGTACTTGGGGTGGCCATTTTTGGTATAAGGTGTGTCTGTGTATTGATGATATTGCTCAAGTAATGTTTCAGTTGGCCCCACATGTCATTTGGTTTGATTATGTTTTAAGGGATTTTTCTCATTACTCAGCAAATATAAATAGTTTTATTTATTTATTTATTTATTTATTTTTATTTGCTTATTTCAAACCCCAAAACCTTTGATAACACAGTTAGCTGCATAGGGGGGACAGCAGTGACAACTTGGTGAAAGTGGGGCCTGAACCCCGTCCTTCGGATCAGTATGCCAGCACCCTACCACCAGGCCAACACTGCCCCTGCATTTATCATTTTGATCAATATTTAATGTTATTATATTTGTTTTGGTTCATTTCTGCAGTGACAGTCAGAGAAAGTGAAAATAAAGAATACGCAGTATATGTATTTATAATAATACCATAAAAGTGGATTTGTAATGATATGCTGTGCCCATCAACAGGATATTTAGGAAATGTGTAAAAAGACATCATACAAACTTTCATTCTGCCTACTGAGTGGATGTTCTTTTGAACATCAAACAAAAACATTTAAATGACGTCTATTGGACATGTCTGTGCTTAGTGGGAAACATCTGGAAGGTTTCTGTTGATGAGTAGGCTGCCATTTTTAAAGTGTCTATAATAAATCTTTTTCATGGCTCCATCTTGATAAACGTCTGGCATTCAGACAGTGGATGAATGCAGGACATTTGAAATTCTAGCAACTTTCATGCAAATATTTCTTTCACAGATGGCAATATGATCTATTTTTTTCTGGGTCATAAATGTATTTATTAAAAAATGGTGTGATATTGTGTCATAAAACCAAAATGTGTGGAATATATAAAGATGTAACTGTAATTGTCATTAGATAGTAAAATGTATCAGTCTATGGTATCATTTACCAGAAAAATCTGTATAATTCTGGTCATATTTTGATTAATACTGTTGTGAGAAAATATTGCGCGGATCAAAAATGACATCAAGTATAATTAACATTTAAATTAAATTTTACCACAAATGCTTAAAAACAACTCAAGTCTCAAGTCTTTGTGAGGCAATTCCAAGGTAAGCCACAAGTCATATATGGTTAAGGAGCATTCTATCATCTACATACCATCCAAACATGCAGATATTTTGCATGTGTAAAATATGTGTAGAGTAGCTGTATTTTGTCACGTGATTTATTCCACATAAATTTCACATGGAAAAACAGGTGTAATTTACACAAATTGTATATTAACATGTGAAAAACACATGTAAATCACCTATTCTGAACAATAGTGATTGTGGTGCCACCTTTTGAGTAAAGTCGTCACTAAATTTGGCCATCTTGTTGAAGTATTCTGTTTTGAAAAGTGTGTCTCCACAATCTAATGTCATCTGTTTATTTATTTATTTATTTTTTACCAAGATATAGGACTTATAAAGGTGGGTTTTTACCCCTCAGCCATTTATGGCTGGAGGGGTATTGTCATTGGCTTGGTGGCCAGGCAGGCGGGTGGGCGGCGTGACAATTTTGTTTCGGCCATTGCTCAGCTCATGCACATGCTAGCTTTCTGAAATTTGCATAGGCACTCCCTATGACCTAAACCTGTGTGTGGGGTAGCTAATTTGAATATGTGACTTTTGAATATGTGACCTTTGACCTTGGCACAGTGAACTTGAACATATAAAGTTTGTCCAGGCCATTGCTTGGCTCATGCACATGCTAGCTTTCTGAAATTTTGCATAGGCACTCCCTATGACCTAAACCTGTGCATGAGATAGCTAATTTGCATATGCAACCTTTGACCTTGGCACAATGACCATGAACATATTAACTTTGTCCGGGCCATTGCTCAGCTCATATGCATAACAGCTTTCTGAAATTTCGCGTAGGCACTCCATATGACCTAAATCTGTGTGTGGGATAGCTGATTTGCATATGTGACCATTGACTTTGGCACAGTGACCTTGAACATATAAAGTTTGTCTGGACAATTGCTCGGCTCATATGCATGATAGCTTTCTGAAATTTTGCAGAGGCACTCCCTATGACCTAAACCTGTTCAATTTGCATATGTTAACTTTTAACTTTTGTCATAGTGACCTTGATTATATAAAATTTGTCCTGTGCTTCAGGCGTCCTGGCTGAAGGGTTTCGATGTTCTATAGAACGGCTGTTTTTAAAGAATGCTATTTCAAGAACAAAGATATGCAATTATTTTAGTCAAGAATATACATTTATGTCCACAAATTCCAGTCACTGCAAGGTCTTTTCTACAGACCCCAAAGCTTGAATAGGTGCCATTTGGGCCCAATTAATTTCAAAAACTAAACCAAATGGGTAAATTGTCAATTAGAACTGCCTCTATGCTATGTGTGATCCAAATTTCAAAGGCAAATTGGTTTCAGAAATAGTAATATGAGGCCAATAGAAAATGTTTTTACAGAGTATTGCAACAGCTGAATATATAGGTAGGAAGTTGGATAAATTTTTCAAAGTTATCACACAGCTATTATTTCTAGTTTTTCCTTATAGAGCTCAGCACATTCCGGAACACTTTTTTTGAAAACTGGACCACTGGTTCAGGCTTTAGACCTGGAAGGGTGTGATTGGTAGGTACGGCCTCTCCGATCTGAACCCGAATGGTGTTTCTTTGTTGGACTTCTGTGCTCGTCACGGTTTGTCCATCACGAACATCATGTTCGAACATAAGAGTGTCCATAAGTGCACATGGCACCAGGACACCCTAGGCCGCAGTACGATGATCGACTTTGTAGTCGTGTCGTTGGACTTGCAGCCACATGTTCTGGGCACTTGGGTGAAGAGAGGAGCAGAGCTGTCAACCGATCACCACCTGGTGGTGAGCTGGCTTAGATGGCAGGGGAGGCTGCCCTCCTGACCTGGAGACCCAAGCTTGTAGTTAGGGTCTCCTGGGAACATTTGGCGGACTCTCCTGTCAGAAGGGCCTTCAACTCCCACCTCCAGCAGAGCTACCACCACATCCAAATGGAGGCCGGGGACATAGAGTCCAAATGGGCCATGTTCCGTTTCTCTATTATTGAGGCGGCAGCCCAGAGCTGTGGCCAGAAAGTCATCGATGCCTGTCATGGGGGCAACCCCCGAACCAGGTGGTGGACACCTGCGGTGAGGGGGGCTGTCAAGCTGAAGAAGGAGTCCTATCAGGTCCTTTTGGCCTGTGGGACTCCTGAGGCAGCGGACAGGTACGACAGGCCAAATGTGCTGCAGCCCAGGTTGTCGCCAATGCAAAATCTCGGGTGTGGGAGGAGTTTGGTGAGGGCCTGAAAAAAGGGCCTCGAAAAGGTTCTGGACCACCGTCCGGTACCTCAGGAGGGGGAAGCAGTACTCCACAAACACTGTTTACAGTGGAAGTGGGGAGCTGCTCACCTCAACTGGGGAAGTTGTCGGGAGGTGGAAGGAATGTTTCGAGGACCTCCTCAATCCCACCAACATGCCCTCTGTGGAAGTGGAAGAGCCTAGGGGTTCAGAGGGGGGTCTGGCTATCACTGGGGCTGAGGTCACTGAGGTAGTTAAAAAGCTCCTCGGTGGCCGGGCTCCGGGAGTGGACGAGACCCACCCTGAATACCTCAAGGCTCTGGATGTAGTAGAACTGTCTTGGTTGATACGTCTCTATAACATCACGTTGTCATCGGGCGCTGTACCTCTGGATTGGCAAACCAGGGTGGTAGTTCCCCTTTTTAAAAAAGGGGACAGGAGGGTGTGTTCCAACCATCATGGAATCACACTCCTCAGCCTACCCAGGAAAGTCTATTCAGGAGTACTGGAGAGGAGGATCCGGCCGATGGTTGAACCTCGGATCCAGGAGGAACAATTTGGTTTTCAACCTGGCTGCAGCACTCTTGACCAGCTCTACACACTCTATAGGATCCTGGAGGGGGCATGGGATTCTCTAGAGTGTGTAGAGTTTGTCCAACCTGTCCACATGTGCTTTGTGGACTTGGAAAAGGCTTTCGACCGTGTCCCTCAGGCTGCGTGGAATGCACCCTCCAGGTCTGGAATGAGGTCATGCCCGAAGTGGAGGAGTTCAAATATCTTGGGATCTTGTTCACGAGTGAGGGAAGGATGGAGCGGGAGATTGACAGGCGGAACGGTGCAGCCTCTGCTGTAAAGCAGAGCTTGTTCCGGTCCATCGTGCTGAAGAGGGAGCTGAGCCGGAAGGCAAAGCTCTCAATTTACCAGTCGATCCTGCTCTCACCTATGGTCACGAGCTTTGGGTAGTGACCGAAAGAACAAGATCGCGAATACAAGCGGCTGAAATGAGCTTC
>JBCNYH010000001.1:20125295-20138737 GCA_039654325.1 Tandanus tandanus
GCACGCACATTTCCACGGACATTTCACTTTTGATACATCTGAACTTTGCCGTGGGAAAGGGCGTACGCAACGTTTTTACTTTTTAAAAAAGTATAAACTGATGTGGTCACATTGGTTAATTGTTTGGGATGATATTGTTTAATTGTTTTTTGTTATTTTGTTTAAACTGTTTGAATTCATGTATGGGTTAACGAAGGACTTTTATTTTGGCGAGCTCACCTGGGGGGGGATTATGAAGATATGAAGAAGGAGCCATTTTCCTTTTTGGAGAAACAAAGAATGTTTGAAACTGGAGGAATCCTGCTTTTTTGGGGGCCTGTTTTCCAGTCTTTCTTCATTCTTAAAGGACATTTGGTGAGGGCATGTGGGTTTGGTTGTTGGATTTATTTTTCATTCCTAAAGAAGAGTGTGGGTATATCTGTATTTTGCATTTGTATATTGTGATGAACTACAGGAGGATTTGGGAATGTATGTACATATATTTTTTTAATTTGTTTGTTATATAAACAGTATTGTCTAGTAAGATATCAGTTTGTTATAAGACGTGCTTGCAAAACCCCCTCGTCTGTTGGCCACCCCCCCAACGTCCCCTGTTTGTACTTGCACTAAGGACTGATTTCATGCAGGGGACCCCATTGGAACCAGGACCTGCAGACATCGGTGTGTAATAGGGCTTCAGCAAATTCACATGACTTAATCTTGTTTTACCATTTGGCAAAGAAACCCAATCATCTTGGTCAGAAATTGTACAAGGACCAATAAAATGTGCCTGAAATGCTGAACCCACAACTGGCACCAAAATGATCACCTGATCTCCAGGACCAAACTGCTGCTGTCGTGCTTTGCGATCAAACAAAGATTTCATTTTCTTTTGGGATTTTCTTAACTTTGCTTTGCCATTCTCCCTGCCATAAAAATTCTGTGCCTAAAGCCATTTACATAGTCGACCAAGTTATACGGTGGTTCCGACTGTTGACAACCACCCTTCAAAACATCATTGGGAATGAACCCTGTGGTCACCTGAATGACTTCTCATGCAGCCAGAAGCAACCAAGGCAATCCCTCTTCCCAGTATCGATTCAGCTCTACACAGTATGCCCTCAACAATGACTTTAAGGACTGATGGAACCGTTCCAGGGCACCTTGGCTCTGCGGATGATTAGCTGATGACTGATTATGCTTAATTTGGAGCTGCTGCAACACCTGTGAAAACAACTCAAAAATTGGAGCCTTTGTCAGTCTGTATGATTTTTGGTATACCAAACACAGAGATGAATTGGGACAATGCCTTCAACACAGCCTTAGTTGTAATGGACCATAGCGGGTAAGCTGCTGGATAGCGGGTAGCCTGGCACATTAAAGTCAGCAAATATTTTCTACCTGAGTTTGCTGGAGGCAAAGGACCTACAAAATCCATAATCAAATATTCAATGGCTGATCCAAGGCAGGAATAGGACAACGTGGTGCTGGACTTATGGTCTGATTGGGTTTACCTGTCAGCTGGCATGTGTGACAAGACTTTATCAAAGTTGAGACATCTTTCTTCAACTGTGGCCAAAAAAAATGAACTAGAATCCTACTGTATGTCTTCTTCAGACCCATACGACCAGCAATGCTGTCATGGGAAGCATTCAGGACTGCATCTCTAAACTTAAGTGGCACCACAATTTGCATTACTGGTTCACCCATAAATTCATCATTTTGTCCACACCACTTGTGTAACCCTGAGCTGCAGCCTCCATATCTATAGTAGGAGACATCGACTCAAAAAGAGTCTTCAAAGATGTACAGACCTTTTGCTGTTGAATTAACTCAGTCTGTGAGAGAGTTTTAAGAGGAACAGGTATCATGACTTTTCCATCAGCTTTGGCCACCTGTTTAGCTTCATTTTTCACCCAACTCATAGAACGAGCAGAGCCTGTTCCTGGGGTTGATTTGTTCCCAGCTTGCTGTTGTTTTTGCAGTCAAGGGCACTGGGGTAGTGGTGGGGCAGTGGGTAAGGCTCTGGATTACTAATCAGAAGGTGAGGATTCAAGCCCCAGTCCAAACATAATAGCTTCTGTACACCCTGAATAGTAAACTGCACTGTTAAAACTTGTTTTAGTACATAGAATTGAAAACAGAAGAAAAATAAATCCAAACAAGATTTTTACAGTTTGTAATTACAAATTTAACTGTGACACAAAGGCAGGTCAGTTGTCCCTCCAGCGTGTTCTGGGTCAACCTCAGGGTCTCTTCCCGCTTGGACATGCCCATCACACCAGGGAGGTGTTCAGGAGGCATTGTAATCAGATGCCCGAGCCACCTCACCTGGCTCCTCTCAACGCGGAGAAGCAGCAGTTCTACTCCGAGCTCCTCCTGGATGGCCAGGCTTCTCACCCTATGTCTAAGGGAGAGCCGCCCACCCTGCGAAGGAAGCTCATTTCAGCTGCTTATATCCGCAATCTTGTTCTCTCGGTCACTACCCAAAGCTCTTGACCAGAGGTGAGGGTTGGATCGTAACTAGACTGGTAAACTGAGAGCTTTGCCTTTCGGCTCAGCTCCCTCTTTACCATGACGGACCGGTACAAGCGCTGCTTTACAGCAGGGGCTGCACCGATCCGCCTGTCGATCTCCCATTCCATCCTTCCCTCACTCGGGAACAAGACCCTGAGGTACTTGAACTGCTCCACTTGGGGCAAGACCTCATTCCAGACCCACAGGTGCATTCTATGCTTTTCCAGCTGAGAACTATGGCCTCGGCCTTGTAGGTGCTGATTCTCATCCCCACCACTTCGCACTCAGCTGTGAATCTCTCCAACGAGAGCTGGAGGTACCGGCTTGATGAAGCCAAAAGGACAACGTCATCCGCAAAAAGCAGAGATGAGATCCTATGGCCACCAAACCAGAACCCCTCAACGCCTCAGCTGCGCCTAGAAATTCTATCCATAAAAATTATGAACAGAACCAGTGACAAAGGACAGCCTTGGCAGAATCCAACCCTCACTGGAAATTAATTCGACCTGTTGTTACCAATGAGAGATAACGACTAGATATAGTCGGACTCACCTCGACACATAACTTGGGCTCTGGAACCACCCATCTCAAGAGGGACTGGACCTTATTCCATTCCCATGCACCATATACTATAAATAATTACAACAAACAAGTATCTAACAATTTAACAATTATGCATTGAAGGCAAAGTGGATGTCGGTGAGTGGGACTATAGCTTCTATATGTTGTGTAGCTAATGGCGTCTGTTTACCTTACACATTCAGAATTAAGTATGTACAACCCCACACTCTGTAAAAGTATTTTATTATATACTATGCAGAAACCCCCAAAAAAGATACTAAAATTAGATTTTTATGGTTTAGTTCTCCATTTTAGAGTGTGACGATGACACCATCTGCTCCAAGTGACTGTGAAAAAAATGTGTGTTCAATGTTTTCATTGAAGCATTATTCACTAAGAATAATGTTTTTTAATCCAAAGATAGACCAATCAGATCATGCTGTTCCTGTGTAGTAAACACTAATACTTAATATTACATAATCAGCATAATAACACATCAATAAACTCATGAATAACAATGCATTAATTAGAATAAATAGTACCTATGTAAGTTTTATTGAAATGGTAAGTTCAGAAAGAAACAGTGACATCACCCCATCAAGTCAAGTCAAGTATGCTGCATGTCTTATAGAGGAAACAGAGGTTATCTAGTAGCGCTATCTCCTGAGGAAAAAACTCAGTGTAGTGTGTGGCCTCTTTTGTTCATATTAAAAGGCCCTCTGTAGGAATGGCCTCACGTCATGGTCTGTAGTCTAGATAGTAAACGGAAAAATAGACTGCACGGTTGTCCCTATCTAAGCAAAAGGGCAGCTGATAAACCATGATGCTGGAGCCTCCTCATTTAAACAATCAACTTTCTTTGGGGTTCTTATATAGGGATTGTATTAGAAGCTTATGTATGGTTCAAGATCAAGCCCGTTTCATAAATGAAAACAGAACAGTCCATTTTATATGCTACTAACTCAGGCTTAAAAACTTCATGCATCTGTTTTTATATGGACAGTGTTTTGGTTAATAAAAGACCACTGTTTAATAAATCCATAAATCTTTGCATAATAGTTGCAGTTGCCTATAAATTTAATTCATCTTCAAAAGCTACTAACTACATTTTGGTTTTGGATAGCCTGCCACCTATATGGAGTTTCTCCATCACAAACATCCAGTGTCAGTTAAGCTTCTCATGCCATGAACCAAGTAATCAGAGAAAGTGCAGAGACCTCCAAATTTCATGACAGTCCATTGTCTGTCTTTAAGAGGAAAGAACTTGTTTGTTTTGGCCATTGTACAGACAGACCTACATCTGCCAGCTTCTCTGAGCAAGAGCTCTGGCAGTTTGGGAAAAACTCAGGAAATCACAATTGTGGGTGAAGAATTATTTTTGTGTTCCACTCTAGATTAGTTTGGGGTTTCCAAGAAACCTCAACACACATATTTTTCTTATCAAAAGGTAATTATTTTATTATTACTTTAAACACAACAGGATAGTTTGCATACTTGCCTTCTATGATTCGTTTTATTTGACATGCCAAAACAGATGGGTGCATTTAGTACTGAGAAACCTTTGAATTGATGCCCTGTAACTATAGTGACCTTCAAACCTGTCTTTCTGTGTTAGTTCTGCAAACTGTTTCGCTGTGAATTGTTTTGTTCCATTTGTTCCATATGCAAACATAATTTTCCTAGATATTCACTAGCAGTAGTCTTTATTTTTTCTGCAGCTTTAAATAGGTGTAGATATAGATACAAATATTGATATAGCCAAAGAATATTTAGAGACCACTGCAAAGTTTCTCTATTTTACTGTTTATATTTGTGTTTAAGTGACGTGTAAACTTTTAGTCCATAAACTACTGACAACTGTTCTCCCAAATTCCACATAAAAATATTGTCACTTAGAGCATTTAATTGCAGAAACTTACTGGTGAAAACTGGTGAAAAAAAAGATGCAGTTTTTTTCATATCTTAAATAATGCATAGAAATCAAGATCATATTCAGCTTTAAACAACACAATACTAATGTCTGAACCTGAATCCCACCTCTGGAATGTGATCAAGAGGAAAATGGATGGTGCCAAAAACGAAACCTTATATTGAGGTATTTTTTTATCTATGAATTACAAAGGGTGCTTAGCCTTGTTAGTTTATTAATAACAGCCACCCCTCCTTTTTCTGATTCTTTCAATATCTCGAACAAACTCTTGGGCCTTCCAGGAACAGGCATATTTCTACTGAGATCGTGTGATATGGTAATTTATATGTGGACTCCATTCTTTTAACTACCTGATAGCACAAGCATGACACTAAAACTAATTTAGGAGTTTCACAGTAACAAGATGAGTGTGTATTCAATTTGTGAATAATTAGGCAAACCGTCTTGATTTTTCCCCATTTTAACAAAATAAAAATACACTGGAATAGAATATTTTGGGTAGCTGTGTGACACACTTGAATCAATTTCTGTTCTAGACTGTGACACTTCAAAAATGTGTAAAAGGTTAAGAGCAGTAAATACTTTTTGCAAGAACTGTACACTCTCTTGAATACTATTTATTTGATGAGCCATATTCTTGTACTTCCTGCAATGGCCTTTGCCAGCAAACACTAGTGATTTATGTGGTGTGAAATCTGTGGCTGCAGTGATCAGAGTGCTAAACAAGCAAAAGATTGGAAATGGGATAGAATAAACTTGATCAACACATCAGCATCTTACTGTTTGGTTTCTAGTGTTTTTGTTGTTGTTGTTGTTGTGGTTGTTTTCATTCCCATGTCTGGTCCGTCCTTTAACTGCAGCTTTCTGGTCTGCTTTGTAAACTAACAGTGATGCATCATAATTTGAGTGAAGAGTAGGTTGTGTGCCTGGGCTGTACAAAGAGTGCAGAAAGATAGAGAAGGAAATTAAATTTGTAAGGTTCAATAATGTTACCCTAACTAGCAGACATGCACCGGTGGACAATGATTAGATCAGATAATCTTCATTCTTCTTTAGAGGCTCAGGGATCACCTCAACAGTATACACCTACCAGCCATAACATTAATACCACCTGACTGGTCTGTGGTTAGGCAGCCCCATACACAAGTTGCAATGCACTGTGTGTTCTGACACCTTTCTATCATAGCCAGCATTTGCCGTTTCAACAGTTTGTGCTTCAGGAGCTCTTCTGTGGGACCAGACGTGATCGTTTTTGCTCCCCACAAGTATTAATGAACCTTGGGTATCAATGACACTCTTGCCAGTTCATTGGTTGTCCTTCCTTGGAAAACCTTTGGTGGGTACTTACCACTGCATACCTTGAACACCTCACAAGACCTGTAGTTTGGGAGATGATTAGACCCAGTTGTTTAGTGATCACAATGTGTCCCTTGTTAAAAGTCATTCAGATCTTTATGCTTGCTCAGTTTTTCTGCTTCCAACACATCAGTTTTGAGAACTCACTGTTCATTTTGTGCCCAATAAATCCCACTCCTTGGCAGGTGACACTGTAACAAGATAATCATGTTATTCACATCACTTGTCAGTGGTATAATTTTTTTTTAAGTTATGGCTGTTCAGGGTCTATTCATCTCCAAAGGCAGGTCTTGTGCGATGTTCCTGGTATGCAGTGGTAAGTACCTGCCAAAGGTGGTCCAAGGAAGGACAACCAGTAAATTTGCAAGAGTGTCATATTTCGCAAGAGGGCCAAAGCTCATTGATACACGGGGTGGCGAAGGCTTTACATCTGGGCTGATCCAACGCAAGAGCTACTGTAGCACCAACTGCTGAAACTGGCCATGATAAAAATGCTCAGTGCACAGTGCATTGCATCTCGTTGTGTATGGGGCTGCCTATCCGCAGATCACTCACGTGGTGTTAATGTTATGGCTAACTGGTGAATTTTTGTAGAGTCATCTGTACTTGCTTTCCTTGGCTACATTATCAGAGAAAGTTCAAGTCATCAGCAATTTGTCTGCTTTTGTTTTGTCATACCAGTTAAAGCCTGCACTCTTTCACTATGTTGGCGATCTATGTCTGACTTAAAACAGAGCTTCAACTAATGAGCGGAGCTGAAATATTATCCACAAACCTACACATACAATTATTAAGCAAGGCACTTCTATTTGACGTGGCTGTAGACTGCAGTGGAGTATCTAACACCAGGCCTGTTTTGATTATTCTCCTGTGTGTGTGTCAATTTCAAAGCGGCACATACCGTTTCAACCTGTAGCAAACTCTGCATCTGGGAATTGTCTAAAAGGTGGGGTAGCTCACATATTTTTAACAAAAAGAAAATGTTTATAATTCCTGCCAGAGCATATTAGGACCCTGAATAACAGTGAAGAAGTATTGGTCTAATTGCATTGTTTATGATGAATCAGTGTTCTTTTGGATACTGTCATTTAAATAGAAACTCTGATTCTGCTCAGACATTTGTCAGGATTGCTATTAAAAAGAGATAAATATACTTTCATTTCTTTTTAATACCAGTTTTATGTGGTTTGTCTTTAGTAATGCAGAAACTGGATTCATTTGCCTTTGTTATTCTTGCTTAGATGGTTGAAATATTAAGTAATTCTACAAAAAAAACCTCTTATTTTTTAGATGAAAGTTGTCAATAGCTGTATTACTCAATCCAAGTACAAAGGCTTCAAGCCAATAACAAGTCACTGACCACACTGTAGACTAAACAAATTATAAATTATAGACAATTTCAAACTTATATTCATAAACAGAGTACATAAACTTGAACCTGCATAGGAATCACATACTGTACCTTCAAACTTTTAGTCAAGGTTTGAACTTCATGACAAGTAAATCAACCACTGGCTTGTGATGATAGTTGTATCTTTGTTTGTATTACTTGAACTCAGTGTAGCTTTTGGTTATCTACTAACTCTGGAAGGCTTTTTAGGTCGTGCAGCAAATATCTTTGTGTGATGATAGCCTCTAGTTTTGTGTTTGAGCTTCATGTAGATGAAATTACCAATAGCTTTTTTACCAGTTCAGAAACTTTGATAAGTTTAGAAATGTAATGTTACATGAGACATAAGGAGTTCAAGGTTTTGTTACCTTTGGATTAGTCTATTATAACACCATGCTGGACACCATACTATTCAGTGTGGTTTGGACCAAGATTTATTGATGTGGAATGGGCCAAATCTACATACTTGCCAAATTATTTACTTCCTTTATACACAGTCTGGTAATTGAGACAAACCACAATTAAAATTTTGGTTTTGTTCTATTTTTGCATTTCATAGTTCTTGTACTTCATTTGAGCACAGATTTATTTTAAGGCCTCTTCTTCTCTCTTAAATTGAAAAAAGACTGTAGTATTTACTTGGCAAAACATGCAGTTTTCATATTTGTGATTAGATTTTTGGGCAGTTGCAATTTATTTCTGATTCTGCCAGTTTCAGTCCTGTCAGTGTTAAACTGAACAAAGAAAATTCCATGGTCTGAACTCTTCTAGGAGGACACAGCTGAAGATGCTATAATTCGAAAACTGCCTGGGTTGTTCCAGAGAAAATACGATGAAAATGACAAACCACTTCACCTTATGTTAGGAATTGTTCTACACCATAGGGTGTCATTAAAGTCTTCATCAACATTCTTTGTAACATAATCAGGTTTAGGAAGGGTACTTATTCTGCTAGTATTCTGTTACAATTACTAATAACAGGGATGAGAACAGGCTTAGAAGAAAAAGGAGGAAAATGGGTCAAAGGTACTGCTTTTTATTTATTTATTTTTTTAAGTGTATCTCAAACAATACAAATATATATATTTTACAATAAAATAAAATACACATAATTACACAAAATATACATAATTACACAAAATAACTTAAATATTAAATATTAAAAATAACTTAAAATATTTTAGGAAAATTACATCTAATGAAATATAATGTCTGAGACCAAATTAATAATTTGAAGTCCAAAATCCAGTATTTTAGTTATTTTCCTGTACTGAAAATTAACATATGCATTAATATGCAAATACATTTACAAAACAGCTCCATATACAAGTTTATTAAAGCATAGGCTGCCTTAATACACCATATAATCTCATTTTAATACTATTAATATTTTAATAGTATTTAAGAAACACATAAACGTCTCCATACCTGCATTAACAAACAAATATAGAAATCCATCAGCTGTGTGTGTGTGTGTGTGTGTGTGTGTGTGTGTGTGTGTGTGTGTGTGGTCTGCAGCACACATCCCTGATAAAACTCATCAAAGTTCGGACCGACGGAGACCCTCACCTAGCAAACGGGTCTACATGCTAACATTAGCTCTTTAATATCGAAATTCTTTTAGAAATAACTTGAAGTCAGGAACTTACAAAATTTATGCAGGATAGAATGAACGTTTTACTGAAAAACAATGAATACTATCTTTGTTTCAGGAGAATCTCTATATAAAGTTGCTTGTGGTTGGACAATACGTTTGACCTCGTTTCTGAACAACTAATCATCGCTTTTCTTTCTGCTTCGACGTCAAAATTTACCAGATGCTGCTCACTTCTGTTGATAATCTGACCTTTGCTCGCTGTGCCACGGTGAGATGACCAGACTGGCATATCATATTACGATGCCTGACGTGCAATAAATTAAAAACAGCAGTGTTTCCCTCGACTAGGCGATATCAACAACCACACAGATAAACAAAAACAAGGGTAGCACTGCACGTGTTTGGATAAAATATGACCAGTGATGATGGCGCTCCTGTCGATAAACGTGTTTGTAAAATCGACTTTGATGTGAATTGAAAGCAGGACAGAAACTAGATGACTTCATCATAGAAATCATGTAAGTCCCCTAGAAGGGCAATGCTACAGTTGGAAAAACCCTGCAAACAGTTAGCAACATTTTAGTGAACTGTGCCAATTGTTCTCTGACAGATTGCCTTCATATACCATTGTGAGACAGACCTTCTCCAACTATACACAGATTTCACAAACTATTCACTAAGTATTCTGCAAGTATTCTTCAACAAGTCTGCACACTTCTGAGGGAGGTGACTAATAGTTGACGACCTCACAGAACGTTTGCAGACCGAACGGAGAACAGCTGGTGATGTGGCGTGTATTTGTAGGCCACTTGGCGAAAAGATGTGTTTGCCAAAGATTCCCCAAAATTTTACCAAGTTCAAAACTCCTTGGCAAATGAAAGTGATATCGTAGAACATAGCAACAACTTGGAAAATATTTGCAGAATTTTTCAGAATTCATAAGCCCAGTGAGATACACCTTTAAGTGATGGATTCAGTTAAACCTGTTATACCTGTGGTATTGGAAATGGCGATCATTGAGTATTAACTGTATATGGGAACCATTATGGATGGGACACACTCATCAGATGTGCTTGGAAGAATACATAAATGCCTGAATTGGTTGACAGCAGGAAGCATGCACATTTTTCATCATAACTTTCCATTACTACAAACTACACTGGAAAACAACACCCCTCTTCCTGCTAAAGTTTTACAGACTTAACATCATAAAAAAAATTGTGTTACATTATCTGTGAAACAAGTCTGCAGTGTTGTGCCCACCATCTTTGTTTACGTCCATAACTCCTCTTCCCAGCCTTTTGGGCAGGACCACAGAAATTCCATAATACACTTTACTAGTAAAACAACAATAAAGGTGAATGGCAAGTCAGCAACGCTCTTCAGACTAGTTTAGTTCTCATCGACAGATTAGTCAAACCAAACATTTTCACGACCCTTGAGCCTACCACACTGTCAATCTCATGACTCATGCCCAGTGAACACCAACTGAGAAAATAAACATTACTTAACTGTGAAAGACAATGCTCAGCTTCTTTGCATCCCTGCAGCAGTTTTTACAGTTCATTATATAGTATTTAGAGCTGGGCCATTGTTGTCTACTTCCACTGTTGGATGCCATTACCTTGAATATCTTGAATAGCTCTTCATTGCACTCTAACTCATAGACTTACATGCTCCTCCAGGTTTACGGCTATTTTCTCTACTTCCGGTTCCTAGGTTACCACCCACCATTATACCACAACTTATTTCAGGTTGCATCCCAGTGGTGATCAAGCTTGATCTTGAAGTTTAATGGGGTGGCTGAAACAACATGTTCAGGCAAAGCATTGTGAGGATTTACAATGAAAATGGTGAAGGAATTCCCTGTTACATCCAGTCTAACATAGACAGCTGCAACTTCTGCAAGCTAGGCTTCATCTATTTCAAGATGGGAAGTACAGTTACCTTTTTCATTTCATTATCCAAACTGCTTATTAGGGTTGCAGTGAGGCTGCAGCCCATTCCAGCCGACTCCGGGCAAAGGTGAAGTACACCCTGAACAACTCACGAGACCATTGCAGGGTCAACACAGACACACAGCCTTTCAAACTCACTTTCACACCTAGAGGCAATTGAGAATATCCAATTAGCCTAATGTGTATGTCTTTGGACTGTGAGAGGAAACCGGAGCACCCAGAGGGAACCCAGAAAAGCACAAAGAGAACATGCAAACTCCAGACGAAAACGCCTCACTGGGTACGGGACTCAAACCCAGGATCTTATTGCTGGGATGCGTAAGTATTCCATTAATCCTCAACTGAGAACACTAACAAACGCAACAATTACAGTGCAACTTGTAATTTAAGTAAAAAAGATAATAGCAACAATTCAGGGAAAAAAATTTTTTTTTTAATTAATTAATAAATAAAGCAAATCACTGAGATGGCTAAAGGATCACACCCCTGTGTCAGTACTTGATGGAAATGCCTGTTGCTTTGATTACAGCCATAAGTCTGTTAGGATACTTCTACCAATTTTGCACATTTGCCCACTCTTCTTTACAGAACTGTTTAAGCTCAGTCAACTTGGTTGGTCACTTTTGGTGCACTGCAATCTTCAAGTGATTCCACAAATTTTCAATCGGACTAAGCCATGCAAGTGACATTCAACCTTTCCTCCTTCAGCCACTGTGTGGTTATTGTTATATTGGAAGTTACACCTTTTTCCATTGACAAGTTTATAGTAGAGGGCAGCATCTTCACAAGTGCCCCAATCCCTGCTGCAGAGAAACACCTCCAGAATATGATACAACCAATATGTTACTCTAAGTATGGTGTACTCCAGTTTCCACCCACGGTCCAAGTACATGAACATCAGGCTAATTGTATGTTCCAAATTGCCCCTAGGTGTGAGTGCGAGTGGTTGTGTGTGTTGGCCCTGGTTAATGTACTTAATAAAATAACAAAAATCCAAAATTATGGAGAGACATGGCAAGATTCTGTTATTATCAGGTGGATAATACTGTAGTAAGTATGAATGCGAAAAAAGGATGTTAAAATGCATGGTTCTGGTCAGGAGAGACAATGAGTTCAACCCACGTTTCAGTACTGAGATTCAAGATTCTGTGAATTGCAGAAATCCATCTGATTCTCATTTCTGTCAGTTTCAGCACTCTGTAAAATCATAGCTCCAATTTACTGTTACGTTTACTGTATTTGTACAATCAATTGTGCAACACCTCTTTCCCATTTTAGATATGTTTTTGCAATATTTGAGTTGAATATAGTGAATGCAGTGACTTCCATATACTGTGATGTCAAATGAATGCATTACATTATATAAATCATGCAACCACAACACAGAGCTCAATTTGCTTGTACAGTATTAAAGTGGTTGCCTACATCATGCATCCAGTTCACCAAAATGTGTTTGAAAGCATGCTGTTGTTTTGAAAATTATACCCTCTGTGGATAAGTGGATAATTACATAACATGGATTGCTAATTGTGGGACAGTTGTTTATATAGATAAACATGGTTAAGCACCACTGCTAAAGATTACTGGTAGTTAAGGAGCTAGCAATTAGCACATGCTGTGAGCAAATGCTATCTGCACTACACCAAGGCTATACATTGGACAGGCAAGTGAGTAATCACTAAACCTATGCATGAATGCCCTCTTCTGGATACACAGAAATCTTGTATTAATGTGTATCCTAGAACAACCTATAATCCATCAACTTATATTAGTATAATACTGCAATGTATACTGATATTTCTTTATTTTTATTTCATTTATGTGTTTGAATACTGTAGTGCATTCTTAGGTTATTGTTACACAAATAGGTAACAGAAAGTAATATAAAATAACATGGGAATGGAAAGAGTAAAGGTTTTCAACTGAGATTCAAAAGAAACCATAGAAGTACAGTCTCAGATAGATTCTTATAGAATGAGGAATAGTAAGGGACTGCAATGGTCAAACGTTATTTAAGGACTTCAAAAATAAGGTAGAAATTGTGATCAGCCATTGTTTATGTAGGCAACAGCTTGGTAGCAACTAAAGAAAGGTTTATTGATATATATATATATATATATATATATATATATATATTTTTTTTTTTTTTTTTTT
>JBCNYH010000001.1:20141711-20153755 GCA_039654325.1 Tandanus tandanus
GATTCTGGACAGGGAAGAGAGATGGTTTGAAAGAGGAGTAAAAGAAGCCATCTATGTGAAGAAGGAAAAACCAACATAAAACCGAGGAGGCGGTTTAAGGTTTCACCTTTCAAGCACTTACAAGGCAGCTCTGGATCTCCTTCCCCAAAGGTGTCACTCCACTTCACAGCTTGATTCATGCAACCAAACAACCCTAGTGGACAAAGGACCCTAACGAGCGGTGGAATGGATGGGAGGGACAGTGATTTGCATTGGACTTGAGTTTTCCTGTATAAGGCTGTAACTTTCTGCCAGAATTTCTAACTGACGAAGCTTTTTGGATTAAAAGCGAAAAGTCTTCAAAAACCACAAAAAGAAGTCCAGTTGCCTCGACTCAAGCTTTTTAGGATTACCTTCTGAGAAAAGTTTCCTTGGTGTAATTTTTGGGGGGTAAATCGTGTACAGCCATAGAGCTTCGACATGCTAACATGGGGGAAATAAAACATCACTCATTTTAACCTGATAAACACTGGTGCATAAACAGGAAACGCAGGCATCGTGCTTAAACATAACGGGGACGTGTTTGTTCGACTGACACGTGATTGAGCCTCAAGTTGTCGCCTCGCTGATGACGTATTTCCGGGTCGCCTGCTGAACTCCGCACACGTGCATCGGGTGAAGACGTCTTCGACCTGTTCTTTATATTCACAACAAAAACAGGGGTACTGGGTTATCGAACACAATGACGAAGCCAAAATTCAAAGGGAAAAGTTCCATTAATCCGTCAAACTCCAGCAGCAATCCGGGTAAGTCACGTCATCACTGTCCTGAGTGCTAACAGCTAATTAGCATGTTAGCCAAAGCGGTGTTGGGAAAACAGGCACCAATGTCACCGGCGTTTTTGATCGGAGTTGGTTTCTTTTCACGTGTTTTTGAAAGGTGCACGGTCCGGTTTGCTGTTAGGCGGTCACGGAGAGAAACGTGTCAGGGAGCATTTTTCAGGTTGATTAGCAATAGTTTAAAAACACTTCCCTTGAGAGGCAGTCGAGAGTTAGCCTGGCTGCCTTCTTGCCTGCTTTCATGTGGAAAATTGTGATTCCCGTGTGTTATTGCTTACTACCGCATGTGCACGTAGCGTACAGGTTTCCTTCATGATTCACGATGCAAGGTAACACAGCAGCAAGTAGGAGAGCACGTGTGTTCTGGTGGAAAATCCTGTCAGGAAGTGCAATAGTACAGGATTGGAGATGTTTCTTTTATGCAGCTCATGCGTGACTTTGATTTGGAGCAGATGACTCCCCTGTATATTCTTTCTATATGATATGAAATATACAGTAAGGAAGAGCAGTAAAAATGAAAACAGTAGATCACTGGATAGCTTTTCACTGAGAAGCTTTTCACTGAGAAGCTTTTCAGGATCACAAGTGTATTTAAATTTAGGAGATATGACCACTCTTTCAAAAGAGGTGCCTTTTTTTTTGTATTCTGAGAATACAAACACAGTTTGGGACCCATGAATCCAGGAAAAGCTGTGCCCACTGACACTATCTAGCTGTCAGACAATTACATTCATCGCATGCACTGATGGTGAATGTTTTGAAATGAAAGCTTAAGTTAATGTGAATTATTTTTACTTAGCTATAAAATTCGAGATCGGGGCACTTCCGATCAGGAAAGCCCCAACAGCGCTGGGGATGATCAGTACTCGTATTTTTTCCAGTTAGTGTGTAGACCACACCTCACAGAATTCTCACATACGATTTTGTACATTTGTTGTCGCACTAACTAATAAATCCTGGGGTCTATAAATAAAGACGATGGTGTCAGCTGCTCACCACTGCAATTCACTGTCAAATTTGAACCAAAACTTTACACCGTCATATATCTGAACCTCCATGTTTTACTGACATTCAAAGACCCAGATGAGTCGATGTTAATAGTCTTTAATTGATTTGAGTACCCATTGCTGATTTTCGTCAAGAGTAGGCTGCATAGCCGTCGATGTGTTTCTGCCCTGCGATGGCCCGGCGAGCTGTCCAGGGTGTACTCTGCCCTCCCCCAGAGTCGGCTGAGGTGGGCGCCAGCCTCCCTGCGACCCTAATTAGGATTAAGCGGTTCAGAAAATGAATGAATGAATGAATGATTTGAGTACATAACAGGAAATTCCAGCGATTTGCATAGGATTTATGAATGACCAAAAATATGAGCACAGAGAACTCCTAGTGGCATCTGATGTAACTAATACAGGGGAAACATCTGCTTCAACACAAAGTCAGTTGTGATCTATTAAGCCACATGCCCATGTACTAGTGAATAGTCTGTGTTTTATCTTCTGTTATCACTTCATTTTGGCAGAGTACAAAGGTTTCCTGATGAAATTACCCCAGCTTATGCGCTTAGTATCTCTTTTTGAAGCTTTTTACTTCTTGTTTTGGTTCTGTGTCTGTTTACAATAACGATATCAAGACCGTGTCACCACGCATGCGCGATATCTTGGCAGTGCAACACCAATTTGTAGAACATTGAGAAGTCAGAGATCAACTGTTAAGAGACAGAGTAAGGCATTTGTTTTCAAGAGGAAAAAATGGTGATGTTTACTAATAATTGCGCCCGGTGCAGGGGTCATTGACACTCTTTTACAGGATTAAGCAAATGGTTTCATAAAGACATTGTTGCTGATTCGATTTTATTTCCAAGAGATGGCATTGTATTGCATGTTTTTGCCTGGTAAGTGAATGGGCCCCTTTAAAATGGAATAAGTAGCCCAGCTTGATCAGAAAGACTCCTAATTATTCGTTTTCTGGGAATTTCTCATGGAAAGTGGCACACGTCCACTGTTCTTGTCTAGGATCTTGATCTGCTACTGTGGACTGCATGCAAATGCCAACAGGATAGACTAAAACTGTAAGCAGCAACACTGAGGAGAGATAGGCATGATTTCAAACTTGTAGTGTAATATATGGGAATCTAATCCACAGTCATTATTAACAGATGAGAACTCCAGACAAGGACTTCGACAGTAGGCCATTTTAAAGGATGGCAGGAAGTGTAATGTTTTATGGGTATATTTTTTGCTGTCATGCATATTAAACGTATATATTTTAGTCTAATGACATCATACCATAATTTTTACCTTAAAACCTACCATCACATACCTTGTATATTAAAGTGATATGACAGAAAACTTTTCACTGTCGTCTAATCGTCACATTGTGTGTTTTGAATTGATTTCTCAATTCTGTAGTGCTGTTCTTATTGTTTTTGTTTTTTATCTTTAAGAGCAAAAGTTTACATAGAATACTTAATAACCTTTGTTTCCTTCAGAGTTGACCTAAATGTTTTGAATTTATATCTAAAGGCTATATTTTGTTCTGCTAATTAAAAGCTATACTTTTTTTAATGTGTTGCAGGCAATTTTATTTAGTTACTTTTGTTCACAAGCACTGACTTACTTGCTGCATTTTCTTTAGATCGTGTGAAGGGTTCTGGAGGGAACACTATGAGGGACCGTGCCACTATCAAACGTCTGAATATGTACAGACAGAAGCAGCGATGGTAATCATATGACACACATACACATTTGATGTACTTATTGGGTGCTTATTAGATGGAATGTAGCTGGTATTTTTTTCTTTGAGTACAGTGTACAAACCATGAAACTATTGTAAGAAGTAGAACCATGGTGTGATGCCTTTTGAAGGTTAAGGTTGTGATTGAAGAGTTCCATAATGGCAACTTCACTATGCTCACATTTTAAACAATCAACCTTTTAATTGGAAAATCAAGATTTTAACCTCTGACCCATCACTGTACAGGAAGGCTGGGAGTCAATCCCCAAAGGGGTTTATGTTATGCATGACATGTATGTAAAAATGTGACACGGAATGGTCAGATCTTTTTTCCCTTTGGGCTTTTAATTTTATCTTAAAAGATTGACATCTTTATACCAGTGGGCAATGTCTGTGTATTTATATATCTCACTTGTCAACGACTGCACTTGTCAAAGTTTTTTTGTGTATTTGTTCTTCATTAAATTCATAAGAAAAATCTATGCGGGTTTTATAACCTGTTCTTAACCCCTAGGTTTGTATGTAGCTGTGTTCTTAGATTGGTGAATCTCATTGTCTTCATAAATCAAAAGTACATGCCAGTTGCTCTAATTAGCATAAGTAAATGCCGCCGAAATCCCCACACTAATATTCATGAAGTTGGAAGCGTTGGAATCGAAGAGGAGGAAGAATTTTACTTCCTCGGCAGTAGGTGGAGGTAAATTGAGATATTATATTCAGTAGTATGTGTAGTGGATATAAGGCTGCAGGTCAGAGTGAAGCCTGGGACACCAAGTGGTTCAGGGCCTGCACAGAATTGAAGAAATTGAAAAAGTGTTTTAACCCAAAAGAACTGAACAAAGGCAAAAAAAAACGCAAAACACAGGCGTGAGATGCTGGCAACTGCTGTCCTATATGCACCTTCATGGTGTGTAAATCAGCTTACCACTGGCTGTATTTTTTTGATGTACTGCATTAATTATGTCCTGTATTAAATTGATGTACTGTATCCAAGCACATCCAGCACGTGTCTGCATCCTCCTAATGCAGTACGTCATTGTAAGAACAAAAGACTGGTAAATGGGAGACTGCATTTAACGGATGTTTCTTGGAGTTGCAGGTGAGTTAGGCACTGATTACGGCACAGTTGTCAAAGTCAAGGCCCGCGGGCAAAATCCAGCATGCCAACTCTTTTTAAGTGGCCTGCAAGTGCTTTTAAAGACTATGATAATCATACATTCTTTGCATCAACCATTACCATGAAGCCCAGTTCATCATCCTTCCACTAGGTGGCAGCAGCCTATTTCAAGAAAACAGCTAGTCATTCATGACTCAAGAAAGATTTCACGCTAGCTTTGTGACTTAAGTGTTGTCATAAAATGCAAGTGAAAAAAGGAAAAGAGGACAAATGTCTAAACGAATAATTTTGCCATTCAGGTGCAGATTTCATGGTTGCCCTTTTAGGATCGATGTTCTGTAATTATTTGGCTCTTGGTCATCTTTAAATTTAGTGATGTGCCCCTCAGTGAAAATGAGCACCACTGCTTTAACACCACTGGTTTACAGTTAAGGTATGGGAATAGATCAGGAGAGGGTGCGCATGTGTGTGCAGTCTACTACTACACCTATAATGTTGGTTAGAGCAGCAACAGAACAAAATCCGACTGGTGGCTTTTTATGTTCAGGCTAGGGGAATTTAATATATTGTTTTGCCAGTAGATTTATACCCTCCAACACCCATGGGAGGGTGCAGCTGATTGATGTCTCCGAGCTCCCCCCTGAAATGTCTCTGTGGCCAAAAAATCCAAGGCAGACAGTAGCTGAACATCTGGTGGTGCCTGGTTGGAGTGTCAGGAGTGGGCTTGCATTGTCAGCTCAAGGTGTAGCACAGCTCCTCGAGAACAACTCTTGGTGGTGTCTTATAAGTCAGTCTCCACAAATAAATCCTTGTAGGCATATATTCTGTTTATAGCTAAAAACAAATCTGTAAATGAGGTTTAAGCACGAATTTGTTCGTAAAAACGGATGGTGAATGAGGCCCATTGCTCTTTAATCAAACAGTCCTGGAATGTTTATTTCTCACCACTCACTCAATGGTGACCACTCATGTTCTGCTGTTTGAAATGGAGTTAATTTGCAAAAACAGCTATCTCCATTTTATTAAATTGACTTTCATAAATAATATTCTTTATTGTACATCAAATTATACAGTTTTCATCAGGTAAAAATAACTTACCAGTATACTGACAACTTAGAGAATTCATCTTTTTTAAAATATTGTGCTTTGTTTTTTTTGTTTTTTTTTAATTATTATTTAGAGTCATGATTTCCCCCACTCCACACTGGCATTTTAATTTCACTTTCCCTATAAGATGTAGGCTGCAGCAAATAATTTATATTTCCACCTGGCATATTAAACCTCCTTTTGCTCCCCGTCATAAAATTTCCAGTGCATGCAGGTCAAAAAATCTTAAGATTGTGCGTTTCAAGTGTCACCACGATTGTGTTGGAAAAGGAGCTTGGAAATGTATTCCACTCAGTTGGTTTGAGTTGCAAGTCAACAATAACGGCTTTTGTGACTAAACGTATTTGTGGTTCAAAATGTGGTATGTGTTAAAAAAAAAACTTAAAGCAGTCAGCTCATTTTTTAAAGAATGACATTCAGTTTTGTGATTGAACTCTTGAACTGTTCTCACTGCAGTTACTGTTGAAAGAAAACGGTAATCAACCATTTTGAGTATCTCAAGGCATTAGATTGTTGCGCGGTTTTCACATGGAACATTTAATAGAAAGTGTGATTCTATATTTCAGTAACAGTCGGGGTAAGGTCATCAAGCCCTTACAGTACCAGTCCACTGTGGCACCTGGGACTGTGGCTAGAGTTGAGCCCAACATCAAATGGTTTGGTAAGTTTGTTATCCTCATTATATTTTAGGAGTGGTTAAGATTAGCAATGCTGTGAAAGTAACAAGAATGGATGTAATTGGGCCAGGTAGAGAACTTTGCAATAATATCATTAGCTTACAATGTCACTTGAGAAGGATAGTTTTCACTGTGTTGCCTTTGCCTTTCAGCACTGGCAGTGCAACTGAGCAACAAGAGAAAAAAGTAGAACAGTGAATATTGGCTTTGCTTAAAGTAATAATATAATAAAAAATGCCTTAGAAAAATACATTTAGGCTGGCTTTTGTAAATCAGTATTCTGTTGGGATTTGTGTAGCCAATACTCGAGTCATCAAGCAGTCATCACTTCAGAAGTTTCAGGAGGAGATGGATGCAGTGAAGAAAGATCCATACAGAGTGGTGATGCGCCAAAGCAAGCTCCCCATGTCCCTCCTGCATGACCGAGTCAAAGCACATGTATGTATATCCATTAATGCAGCATGCTTTATGAAATCTTTCCTAGCTACACAACTGTTTAAAACTTATGTGTAGGACTCAAAACTTTCAAAGCTGTTAACATGCAGAATCCAGACACAGAGCTATACTAATGATCATTAGTGTGGCACTGTAGAAACATTTGTGAGTTTCTTCGAGAGATTATTAAGGTAGGTTGTTGTACCCTTTGGCAGTTTTGAGATTTGCCTTTGCCGAGACTAAAGAACAGAGAGATTAAAACATGCCTGAAATAACACTTAAACATTTTGCCCAGTTCCTCATGTTCCAGCAGCGAATGTTGTCTTTGAAGGATTTTTCCCTGCTTAAATGGTTCCAGGTGTTCGTAGGACTTTTACACATTCAGAACGGTCAGGTGAAGGTACTCCTTCCCGTTAGCTCTCTTTTTCACACATGATGTTTATGATGGCTGTACAGCTCTGCTTAATAACTGATGTTAGGCCCTATTGTTGATTTAGATATTATTGTGCATGTGGTATGTTTATTTTTGTCACTTTGGTTGTGGTGTTTGTGAGTTTGGTCCAGCAGTTGAACCGTTGTGTGTTGGCCTGGTCTCAAAAGGGTGTGGGTGTGGGTGTGGAGCCGTCAGATGGACGTAATCTGAATTGCTCAAGTTCCCATTTTCTGCCTTAAAGATATGCATGATATGATGGATAAGTTGCTTTTAATTTTTGATTTGTATTAGGAGCTCGAAGGATAAAAGGTTTATGTTCATTAATTGTGACGTTTATTGTTTTAATGCTCCATCTGTGTGTTGGAACGCCAGAATGACTTCCTTCTTTGTTTTGTTTTTAGTTTATTTTTTTCTTTCTCTTTAAATCATGGAGTCTAACTTTAGCTTGGCTAACAAATTACTGCTTTAATACATTCTGCGGTTTTGGTGGATACTTCTACTGTTGGAACGTTTTGTCTTTTAATTTAAGGCTAGACGTGACTGCTGGTCTATTACAATACGACTACCAATGTGCTTAGCATTAAAATGAATGTATGTGCAGAACTTATGATCTAAATACAGTATTATCACATGGTTTGGCTGAGAACCGCTAAAAGTACTCCAGCACATCCAGGTTTTGAAATGAATTGATGATTATGAGATTATAATGATGAATTTTAATTTGAGGGGATTCATATGAATTGATAATTATACAAGAACCCCAGGATTTGAAATTGGTCTCTTTCCCTAAGGCCATGTTTTGATTAGTATGTATATACTAGTGCCAAGTGTGTACATCATGGAAAGTTACTGTTGCTAATGTAGACCCCATATATACTGTATAAAAGTTCATGATATATATTTTTCAGAATATGGAAGTAATAAGTTGTATGCAGCTCTCCTATCCCGCCTCTGGTGTGCATTGAGAGCTTCATGCCTTCAAAGAGTCTGAGAATGGTTTGGTTTTGGAAGTCCTACGCATCAGGCATTGTGTTCAATCAAAGCCGGGATTGTGATTGATGTAGGCAGGCAGAAATGAGGACAGAGTGAAACACTGAGGAAAAACACCTCACATTTCTAATTTTCTTATATAGTGTCATTGTTTTTCCAGGGGCATAGGGAGACAGAAAGAGTCTTATTAGGTCTTGAAAGACTTGTTCAATTGACCCATGTGTCTGCTTCTCATGCCTTTCAGAACTCTAAGGTACACATTCTGGACACAGAGACTTTTGAGACTACTTTTGGGCCTAAGGCTCAAAGAAAGAGGCCTAACCTGAAAGTGGGAGAGCTGAAAGAGCTGGCAGAACAGGCCGAGGTTTCGGCTCAGGGTTACAATGCAGAGAATGACCGTGACCTGGCGATTGAGGACAGCGGGGTTAGGTAAGGAGATTCTGTAAATATGATTTTCAGATACCTGTTTCAAGTAAACCTTCATACAAATATCAGTCCTGATATGCTGACAGAGTGGAGGGAAGGATGTTGGAAGTAGGGGTGCTTTTCTGAATTCCCTCTTAACAGCAGCTGCTAGTAATAACAGTGATAATAATAATATAGGTATTGCCTGTTATTAACATAACAGTAATATAGGTACTATTCTGTACCTATGTTTTGATGACTGCCTGGGAAAAAATATGATCAAATCTCCACAATTTAATTTGTTTATATTTTATTGTTTTATATGTTTATATTTAATTTGTATATTTTAAGAAGCCAGAATGTTCAGCTAATGAACAAACTTTTGTTTCATTTTATTTTCAGTACAGTGAGTATTACAAAGTCACTACACTTAAGACTCCTTCCATTAATGTTAAAAAAAATCTCGTAACAGAGATTCACCTTTCTTTGTAAGTCATTATAGCCGGTGTTAGAAAATTAAACACCTTGTGAATCAAGAATTTAACTACATGTATACCTTTCAGTTTTTTTGTGTCTGAGTTGATTGATTGACAAGAAAACATTTGACTTTACTCTAGGGATGAGGCTCGTGAGGAAATTTTCAAGAAGGGCCAGTCAAAGCGAATATGGGGCGAGCTTTATAAGGTACTCACTTTTCTAGAAGAGGATAGAAGACTTATGAGCTACCGTTCACAGCCTAACCACTGGCATTTCTTTTCAGGTGATCGACTCGTCAGACGTTGTTATCCAGGTGCTGGATGCTCGGGATCCCATGGGCACACGCTCCCAGAATATTGAGACCTACATGAAGAAAGAGAAACCCTGGAAACACCTGATCTTTGTACTCAACAAGTGTGACCTTGTTCCTACCTGGGTGACCGTGAGTGCAGTTCTATAGTCTTTTCTGTTTTCGGGGTCTTAAATTTCTCTTTGATGTCTATACCCATTACAGCTTTTAACTGCTGGCTTCACTACACTTTGCATTCAGTAGAAGTTCTGATACTAATGCAGGTTGGTCTTTCTTTAACCAGGATTTTAGCCTCATGTCAACATTACCTTCTCCGAAGAAAGAGGCGTAACTAATGTATTGTAAAGGTCTAAAAACGGGTAATAAAGTTTACAACAGGGCAGTGGTGGCTTAGTGGTTAAGGTGATGGGTTACTGATCCAAAGGTCAGCTTTTCATTCCCCACTATCACCACTGTTGGGGCCTTGAGCAAGGCCCTTAACCCTCAATTGCTTAGTTGTATAAAAATGATAATTGTAAGTTGCTCTGGATAAGAGAATCTGCCAAATGCTGTAAATGTACAACAGCTCTAATTATTTTGTGGCTTTCTTTTTATAATCTGTGAGGTCTTGGATAAATTAATCAGCAATTAATGTTGCTTGCAGAACATTAAATCGTGAGTGATGTACACAGTCTCCACGGGTCATGGAATTTGTGGAATATTGTGGAATTTTAAAAAGTCTATTCAAGGCACTGAAAGTCAGGGGATTTGAGTATTATTTTGGACCAATTTATATGATCTCAGGGAATTTTGTTTTAGCATGTTTAAATTTTAGTTACACCTTGATAAATATAAAATTTCCATGCAGTATTTTTCTTTAGCACGTTATTTTTCAGGACATATCATAGCCCTGGAATAGACATAGAGAAAACCTCTAGGGGTAATGGAGAAGGTAAAGAACTGCGGTTTTGCAAGAACTCGTAAAACTTATTCAGTGTACTTCTACGTCAGTTTGGCAAAATTGTGACGGGGTGTAAATGCTTGATTGTTGGGTTTAAGGTGAAGATTTTAGTGTTATCATTAAGGTTTAAGTCTCACAGTTAAGGTCAGGTTTCAGGCCAAGATAAAATTTATTGTTACTGATTAACAGTGCAGTAGCATTTTCTTGATGAGTTAGCCCACCAGAACACTGAGTTAGTTCAGCGCCATTAAAACCTCAGACTGTGGAGGTCATTGGGAAAGGAAATAGAAATGTATTTGGGTCATTCTTTGAAACTGGTAACACAGTGTGACATCCACCATCCCCACATTTCAATGTAATCCAGCTTATTTCCCTCGATATTGACCATAAATTCACGAACCATTGTTGCAAAGACTGTGAGAGAGCTACTTCATGAACATAACTGCACTTTTATTTGTAACAAACAGGACTAAATCTGTATGGAACACCAAATTCATTCACTTATGGATACCAAATTCATCCCATTTGTTTTTGGAGAATAAATCAATTAGCGCTTGACTACGTGTGAAATAAATACACTTCAGGAGGTCACTCCGTTGTACAGTGAACGTCATAACATGGAACCTCACCCCTCACAGGAAAAAGGGGTCGGTTCCGTATGTAACTGGCGTGCACACCACTGGAACTGTAAACTGATATGCGATTCTCGGTCCACAAAGTAAGAAAAACATAGGAATTTCTACTTATAGGATATGAATTTTAATGCAAGATCTTTATTGCATGCCGTACAATTTGCACTTTGAGTTGATACTTCAGCGAAAGCATGGCATGAAACATAAGTAACACAAAAATGTCACAATTTTTCGTCCACACATTGCAACTTTGCAGAAAATTTTCACTTTTTTTTTTCCTCCATCAGATGTATCCAAATAATTTTGTCTGACATGTTTGTATGTGTCCATGTGATGTTTTGGGCAGGGATTGCTCTTTTGATTCTTTATAGTTTTTGGAAAATATTAGGTCCAATCATTAAATTTGACCCAGTTTCAGGGAATGACCCATTTTGAGATTAGCCTCAAAAATTAATTATATAATTTTTTTGGTTATATTATGTAAATGCTTGGCATTAAACCTCATTTACACATTAGTGAGAATCGTTGATGGCAAAACAATACTTTCCGAAGCCCTTTTCAACTGCGTCAAAAAATTGTTCATTGCCCAAAGATTTTCTAAATGGTGAACATGAGTGACACCTGGTCATTAAATAAGTAAATAGCAGGTGTGTGTGTGCATCTGAGAATGCTGAAACCATAGACATAAACACAAGACCCGGGCTACTCGTATATCGCGTGTATTTGGAACGTGCCGAAAGTGGCCGCCATCTTCCCCAAAGACTGAGCTTTATACATGTAAACAAACTGCAGGATTGAGAATTTTATTTTTTTGCGCTTTATTTTAAGTCGTATTCTTATACTTGCTGGTAAAATACCATGATACAAGTAAAAGTAAATTATAATTATAAAAATATGGATTGGGGGGGGGGGGGGGGGGGGGGGGGGGGGGGGGGGGGGGGGGGGGGGGGGGGGGGGGGGGGGGGGGGGGGGG
>JBCNYH010000001.1:20164086-20174379 GCA_039654325.1 Tandanus tandanus
TATATGCGCCCTAATGGTTAGGGAAATGGGTTTGGGACTTACAGGTCGCTGGATAGATTCCTGAACCAGCAGGAAAAATGTGTGGTGGTAGGAGGAGTGAGCTGCACCTTCCCTTCCTCCACCTTCATGGCTGAAGTACCCTTGAGCAAGGTACCTAACTTCCAACTGCTCTCCGGGCAGCCCACTGCTCCAAGTTTGTGTGAGCTCACTGTTTACATATATCTTGCAGAATAAAAATTTGCCTTGCAGAATTGATACAGTATATCAAAATTAAAAAGTGAGTGTTTTCCAATGGCAGTAACTGGCTGGTGAGCAACAGCATCCCCTGCCGACCCATTGAGTCATAGTGCATTATTCAAATGTTTTACTAAAAGTAGGATAAAAAGGCCATTGATTGAAACAATACCTGAAAGTAAATGACCTTGCTTTGGCATACAGTTGTGGTTTTAGGCTCCATTTTTATTTTGTTGTGCATTTTCCACAGTTTATAAAAGCACCACAGGGCAGCTTTGTGCTTTAAGGAAATGAGATTCTTACGGCTTCCTTCATCACATAATAAGCATGACGGACTGAGCCACCAGTTATTACTTCAGAAGGTCAGAGCCAGGGTATTCTGACAGCCGAATATTTGACACTGTGTTTATTTATTTCTTTTTAGGTATGGCAGTACATCACACTAATGAGACGCATTTTCCTGATTGACTGCCCTGGAGTCGTGTACCCCTCTGAGGACAGTGAGACTGACATTGTGCTGAAGGGAGTGGTAAGTATGTCACTTTGTCTACTTTTTTTGTTTGTTACATTTTATGACCCCCCACGCCCATCCTATCATTTTGTCTTACATCCATCATGCCTCACTCCCAGGTCCAGGTGGAAAAGATCCGTAACCCAGAAGACCACATTGGAGCCGTTCTAGAGAGAGCAAAAGCGGAATACATACAGAAAACCTATCACGTCCCGTCCTGGAGCTCTGCTGAGGATTTCTTGGAAAAACTGGCCTTTCGCACGGGAAAACTGCTCAAGGTGTGGCTTCTGACTGTGGTCGAGCACAACTCACGCTAAAGTGCAGTTCCAGCTCAGAATGTGTTTACTCTGTTTCTCGCAGTCAACAAGCCCAAAGCTTCGATAGACTCATGCGTGCCAGCAGAAGTAGTAGAACACACACTAGGTTTGGAAACTGAGTGGATATGTGGGTTTTTCCTCCTGATTGTTAAATAAAACATGCTTTTAACTATGCAAATGTTTTCCATTTATAAATGCAGGGTAAAACCTAAATGAAAAAATTCTAGTGCACTTTCTAGCTCCTGCTGCTTTTGGCTTCTTCAGTTTTGTTTAGCTGTATTAGGAAAAACTAAACCTTGATACAGTAAATTTAGTTGACGTCTAATCATTCATATTTCTCATTGTATCTTTACAAAAACTATTCCAAATTTACAAAGTATAATCTCCTACAAGGCTTTTAATGCTGTCAGACTTTTTATGCGACCAGAAGTCGTTCTGAGTGGCTCTGCATTCAGAGCTTCTAAATGTTCTACCCTTTTTTGAGTGTTTAACCATCGCGCACTTTGGTCTAATGCTTTTTGCTCGAGTGATGTTATTAGCAGCTGCCTTGTTTTTAATAAATCCAGATTTCTCCACCAGTCCTGAAAGAAATGTAAAACACTGGGCTGAATCATGACTATTTTCCTTGCAGCAACTTTGCTTTGCTCCTATTGGATCAGGTGTAAACGAATTGTCGATGAGAATATAAATCAGAACTGTTGATCTGTTTAAGCAAAAACTTAAGTGTTTTCAATTGTCCCTGTGTTCTTTAAATACCTAAGTTAGTACTTTCTTAGTAATTATTTGTGGCTTTTGGGGTGTGTGCTGAATGAAAGTAAAACTTCTTTGTTGTGCTTCACACGCAGGGAGGAGAACCGGATATGCCTACTGTCTCTAAAATGGTACTGAATGATTGGCAGAGGGGCCGCATACCCTTTTTTGTCAAACCACCTGGACTGGAGACAGATGAGGTAATGTAAAGGTTATTGGTGTATAATATTTTGATCTCATTAATTAATGATGGGATTTTAATGATGAGATTAACATACAACAAAATGTACTTCTTATATATTGGTTGATACCTGCAGTTTGTAAGCCTAGGTCCGTAATTTTGAAACAAAGTCTTATCTGGTCAGCAGCTTTTTCTTACCGAACAGGTAATTTGGTGAGAACCCACTGAACGGTTATATCTAAATTGTCCCTTTTTTGTAGTTAGTATTGTCACCTTGTTGAGAAACTTTTTCTACTAGTTAGCTAATGATAACTAAGTGTAGAACAACTATTTTTGTTAGTGATAATGGAACCATGAGTAATAAATTGATACTCTACACAGAGTGTCTCAATTTGTGTATTTTCATGTACTATGCTGCACACTACGTATGTACGTGCATAGTGTAAATTTCAATAGGGTACCGTTGCATCATTTCAAATACTGCACTAAAATTTTGACAGTTTGAGTATACCCTCTGGGTACTCATAGTGCACTGCATAGCAAGTGTAGGTACACAAAATGAGACACATCATAAATCTTGGCTAGTTAGCAAGTGTTAGCTAGATCCTGCTTGGAGATTTAGGGAATGCTTCAACCAGAATTTGTATGTTAGCTGACTAGTTAAAATTTGACAATTCGATTGTAGACTATGTGCATCAAATGAACATTTGCCTTTTTTTTTTTTTTTACTGAATGTGTGTGGACTTGATACTTGCAACTGGCCTATTAATCTACACAGTGGGGAATGGTGTAGTTAAACTTGATTATGAAGTGCTGTTCTCTGAGTAGCATGTAAAAGCATTTGTCCACCAGAGAGGGCAGGATTTTCTGAGTGTGTTACTTTTAAGATCTTGAAGACCAGTGAGAGTACAAACAAGGGACACAGGTCATGACCGGCATATCTACAAATACCTGTAATTTCCCCAACATTTTACCTTCTCAAGAACAGAACGACCCAAACATACCTAATATCTGCAGTATAAATAAACCTAACGTCTGTTTTTTTTTTTTCTCAATGATTTTCCTGCTTACTAAGGAACATGATACAAGCACACATTGCAGGCTGGAAAAATTTCTGGTATAGTGATATTTTTGGTGAAATAATTTATAATGGGTTATTAAGACCTGAATGTATTACTATACTTGCCAACAGACTTTTTTTTTACAACAAAGACTATTGCTTAATTCTCTTTACATTTACATCAAAATGCATTCGTGTTTAAAGACACTCCTGAACCTATATTACATTAAACATTGTTCAGTCCTGGGTTGTTGTTTTGTTGGTGGTTTTCTGTTTCATACCACCACCCAAAATACTGCTTATATTGGAAATATTACAGTCTGGCCTGAGTGAAATAAATGGTTGGCATAGTGAATAACAATATAAAATAGATTTAGAATCTGACTGACATTTAAACAGGGGAAAACAACCTCAGATTGCTGAAATCTCCTAGTTTTAAGAGGTCACTGTAGGCCATCCAAAATATGCAGTTGCCTCATGAAGTCAACATGAAAAGGCAGGAGTAAGATTTTTTTTTTTTGAATATTAAATATTAGGCAAGGCATATTCGAACAGGGTGACCCCCAAAAAACCACCCACATTTCAAAGATAAAAATGTTCTTTTTGTATAATCTAAGCAAGCAACAGCAAATATTTAAAATATCACTCTTAGTATTTAAAGGCAAAGGCAACACTTAGTAAAAGTTAAGCTCAGTTTAAACTTGACATTAAAATTTGTCTGTGCAAAATCATAGACTGATAGCTTTTTGTTTTAACAATTTTATGAGTGATTGTTAAAAACTGAGTGGTAGAATGATGTCATTAAAGCCCAACTTAACAGGAGGAGTATGGTTTTATATTACTAGTTTCCCACTATGCAGGAAATGATTTTTATCTAAACCTTTCAACACCAACACAATTCGGTCATAAATGGCGTGATTGTATTAAATTCCTGTACTTGTACATGTTAACTTGGGCCTTGATGACCTCATGATTGTGAGACTCAGTTTTCAAATAACTGTCCAAAAAATCGTTTAAACAGAAGCCATCGGCCTAAAATTTTGCACATAGAAAGATATTAATCCGGAGATTTGAACAGAATTAACTTTTAACAAGTGTTGTCTTTGCCTTTAAATATCATGGACCTGTTTTTGGTGTGTAAGTTCTTTGTGTAAAACACAGTTGTGTACTCTTTTGTTAGGGCATTGCAATATTTTGTGTGAGGTGAATGTGAAATGGCACTGTCTTGTTCCTATTAGTCAGTGTTACTATAGTGAAGTTATAGTGCATTGTATTTCCTAAATATACATTATTGCAGAGAATATTAATTGCAAGGGCCCAAGGAAGTCATCAAGTTTTAACCAAAACAGAACATACGATTTATGTTAAATACATAATGATTTGTATTAATTGGCTTGTTCTGGCCAGATGTATGTAAAATGACCCACAGTAAATAAAACAAATTTCCATACACCTCAGATAAAGGTATTGATAGCTAATTTGCACAGCAGAAAATAATTTGCCCAATCATCTGGAAATCACAAGTTCAAATCCCAGTGATCCGTGGCCACAAGCTCAAGAGAGCAAAATTACCAGCACTATCAGGAAGGGAGGAGTGGCACTGTGTTGGTAATGATTGGACAGATTGTCCACCACATGAATGGAGATTCACGTTACCATGTGTGTTACTGTCAGTTTCACCATGAGGTCTGTGAGCTCGTGTGTGTGTGTGTGTGCATGGATAGTTTTTTCTCTTGGGTGTGTTACACCAGACATTGTGTGGGCATCACTTCGAAAAGATGTGATTGGCTGGTTTCATGTAGCTCAGAGAAAGCATGTTCATGGGGCTCTTGAGAGCAGGTTCACCCCTTTCTGGTTGGCCAATTGTCTTGATTAGGAGTTAATGGATGTGTACCTGTGGCGTGGCTGTAAAAAGCCCCACCTTTTGACCTATTGCCTTTTTGCCCCAATTTACTCATCTAAGAACTCAGGGGAAGAAATTTTCAATATCCACAATTCCAGATCCTCCTTAGGAACAATTTCCAAACAACTGATTGTGTGTAATCTGTGTAAACAGCTGTACACAAGCACAAAATCTTAGGATCTCTTGCACACAACAGCATTAAGGGGCATAAATTAAGTTTCTCATCTCAAAAGTCTAACTGAACCCCAAGCGAAGGAACTGGTTATAGAGCTTGGGGAATTAGACAAAGTATGTACATCTAGCATTAAAGAGTCATAGATTGCTAAGGCATGAAAGGCTGATAGGCAAGGAGGAAACCCCTACTCTAGTGTAGTTCATTGTGGGAATCTAACCCAAGTATTTGATTTGAGTTGAAGCAATTTTAAAAATACATGCAAGGATACTCCAGTTGACTCAGGGAATGTATAGAACCATGTAAAGTTGTGAAAATTTAGTTTGAATGTCCAGTAGATAAGGATTATGCAAACTTTTGACCTCAAATGTAAATGTTATGCATGGCCTAAGAACCTAAAATGGCATGAATATTGCCTTTCCTTATAGGCTAATGCACAGCTGCCAGTGGAGGTCAGTGCAGTGGACGCAGTTTATGAAGACCTACCAGAGCAGCAGGGCACAGAGATGACAGAGTCAAGTGAGCTTGATATACCGCAGCAGAGACAAAAACAAGAACATGTGCAAAGGATCATTGCTGGAGTCAAGCAGAACTTTGGCAAAATTAATGTAGCTCCAGAGTTCAGCGAGGAAGATCTTGTACCAGTGGAGATGCCTGATCTGCCAGACTCCTGTGGATCGGAGGAAGATGATGAGGCTAGTGAGGAGGAGGCGGATATGGAGGACAATGGAAATGCAGAAGAGGAGAGTGGAGAAACAGATGAAGGAAAGGCATTATCTGTAGCTGGCTGTTCTGACAGAGGAGGGGCCAAGAGTACGCGCGAGGTGAACAAAGAGTTGGACGAGAAGATTGCCAAATTGAAGCACTTCTTGGACCGTGCAAAGTCCAAACGTTTCTCAACCATTCGGTCTGTATACCCCTTCATTTTTCTTTTTTGGCTTTCATCTGTGCTTCCTTTTCTTTTAACAAGGTTGTATGAGGCTGTGTAAGCGGGGTTGTGTAAGGTCATCGATTGTGCTCTTTCCACCACAAGGCTCCTTTTCTGTTAGCTCTGGCAGGAGCCCTGGATTGTCTGATTTATGATGTATTTTATAATGTTTTGTGACATTGCATTGTTGTTTTTCAGGATTTCGGGATTTGAATTGATCTTGGAAGCTCTGACATGATAAGATGGGTGGCCTGCAAGTAATAAGCTGTCTGCTTTTCTTTTCTTCAGAATTCCTAAAGGCCTTTCAGAGAAGGTTTTTGTTTCGGGTGAAACAAAACCAAAACAGAAGAACATACAGAAGCCACAGCTGACAGGTGAACTAAATCAAATAATTAAGGCATTAAATATCTTTTTATGTGAGTATATTAGTAATGTTTATTACACAGCTTTGCTAAATACTCAATTCTGATTGGTCAATTACAACATTTTGCTGTTGCTAAGAATAACTGATTGATGCTCTCGACACAGTACTGTTCATGAACTCCGGAGGACCATGTCTACTTGTATCAGCCTGTAGAAAGCAATCCAGTAAATTTTGTTACTTTATTAATCAAATTAACAACGTCAGCTTATTTGCGCCTCCATGTGGCTAAACAGTGACTCCAGCAGAAAAAAACATGGAAGGTGGAAGTTTAATAAAATTATAATAAAGACAGAGTTTCATGCCATCTTGATGCTAAACCAAACCAAAATGCAATAGGCTCTTTTTTTTCTTTCTTTTTTTTTTTTCTTTCTTTTTTTTAAGTACATGCCACTACCAGGAAATGTCCAATTAGAGCTCTCTAACAAACAGGGGTTGTGGTTGAGGAAAACCTGAGATAATCTTTCAAGTCGTGTAGCCGACAGAACAGGCATGTTGAGGCTTCTTTTTGTAAACTGCTGAGCGCCGCCTTCTGTAGTCTAGCCACAGTCTTACCACCGTGCCAGCTTCAGTCAGATCTGAAGTGATGATTCTTTGGCACCATGCAAGAACCAGACAACCCACATAATGTTCATTTTGAGGAAAAACAAGATGAGTTTTTGTTTTTCTAAAATTATTTCTATTTCTAAAAAAAATCAACAAAACTTGGGAAATGGCATCTTTCTACAAGATGAACATTGTGCAAAATTTATGTAAAATAAAATTTGTCACAATCTGCGATTTTTATTGCAAATCTATACCAACCTCAGAAACACAGAAATGATTTCCATGCATGAACCAGATAACAAACATTACAATTTTCAAGTAGTAGTTTTTTTTTATGCAAAAACCCTTGTTCGAATTGCATACAGATATCAATTTAATACACCACAGTGAGCATTTAGCCTTTATTTTCCTCACTATCAGATGATATTTGGTCAAGTTCTGATTCGGAACCCTCTGAGCCTCATCAATACTCGGCACATTGCCAGTCTTGGACTTTGGTTTGAGGATTGAAGGCTTTCATAGAAATACCTGTATTCAACAGGGATGTGCTCACATTAGTATCATTGAGCTTTATGCTTTGAACTGCTAGTGACACCTGTTCTAACAATTTTATAAATTGTACTATGATGCCTAAGGTCTACAATAGTGCACTGGACTCACTTTTAATGGTCAAATAGGTTATCTGGTTCTTGCACAGATCCACGGATTCAATGATTCTAATATATCCATAATATAATTAAGTAGGCTAGTCTTCAAAAGAGTTTCATTACTATGGACCGTTTCAACCAAAGAATCTAATGGACTATTTTTGCAGCAGTAAAAACTGGTTTAAATTCAATAAAATCTATACTGTATGTCCAATTATTGATTTCTGTAGTAAGTAGCCATGTGTAATAAGCAGGATAATATGCAATAATATTATTGTGAAATAAACCCTTTCAGGGTGATTCAAGACCTGCATCATCCTTTCAAGGTTTATATTATAACGGTGACTGGCTTGCTGTACATTATCCCTTCTATAAGAACTTATTTTGAGGATCATGACAATTTATGGGTTTCTCTGAATCTTTTCTAAACAAAAGTATGAGTAACTGACAGAACACAAAGGTGACATCTGGAGGAAAAAAAAAAAAAAAAAAAAGATGCCAGAAAAAGCTATCACACCCCCACAAGATCCTTTTTGTTGCGCCATCCTGGAGCAGGTTGGTAGGAAGGAGGAGGTTTGGCATTTCAGAATAATGAATGTTCACACTAATCATCTTCACATGTCTCTTTAGCTGCGATACGTGTCAGCAGGAAGAGAAAGGCTCACGACAGCGTGGAGCCGGTGCAGCAGAATAAGCTCACATCTAAAGAGGTACGTACTGTTCTCCTGGCACCCCACCGCTGTCAAGCATTCTTATGTGTCTACTCCGAAACCTCAGATTGATGTGTGTTCTTATTAGCGAAGTGTTTACACAATGTTTCTGGTTTTCATTAAAACAAATCATAACCTTAAATATTCTCTCTCTCGCTTTTTTTTTTTTATTCTTGACTTTCACAGAAAAGACGAGTCGACCGCACACAGAAGATAAAGAAGGTTGGCGTCCGCTATTATGACACGCACAATGTTAAGAACAAAAATAAGAACAGGAAGGTGCCCAGTGGAGGCAAAGGCAAAAGAGCTAAACGATAAAGCAGTTTGCTTGATCATAGCTGTATTTCTGTGGACTTGTCTGGTTCAGTATTGGCGATGTGGAATATGGAGGTGTGTAAGAGGAGCATTTACTGCGTGGATCTGGAGTCGAGTCGGAGCTCCTCAAATGCCCTTTGAACAACGATGTTGTCCACTACATCATTTTCCCTCTAAACTCCAGAACAGAGAACGACTCAGTGTTTTTAATGTAATGTTTGTTCTGAAAGCCTCCATCACAGGAGAACTCCTGAATAAAGTGAACATGGTTAGACACTGTTATACTGAAACATACGGAACCCCTTGAAGTCAGATTTTATTCTAAAATAATCTGGAGCATGAAACTTAATTCTTTGGGGAGATGATTGTATCCAGTTGGGCCTAAAAAAAACCAGAAAATTAATTATTTTTAGATGCATATGTAAATGTTTTGCAGCCATTTGTCTGAAGGCGCACTTACACGATGCCAATCATATTCCAATGTTAGTCTGATGTTTAAGGCAATTTTACCCAGTGTGATTGAGGTTTCATCCAATTTTATTACAGTCTATATCGATGCTTCTCTGATTTGTATCGAAATTGTACTGATGTGTCTCCAATATTGTATAAAAAAAAAAATGTTCATTTACCGGAAATGTGACCGGAGTGTCTCCCGATCTTGCTCCCATTTTTTTCCCACATTTTACACCAATGTTACAGTGATCACTGCCAATGTGTACCGAAGGCACTCCTATTTTATTTTTTCTTCCTGTGTTCCCCCGACGTACTCCAAACACACAAAAGAGACAACATTTTTCAACACTCCCAAAATTTCACTCTCTAGAGTGTCTAGACCCTTTATGGAACTTTATGCTAAGTAAAAATTTCCCCTAGAAATTCTAGTGCCCTCTGATATTTTCTGATGTGTACCGATTTCCTCTGATGTAACATCAGAATATGATCAGGGCAGATCGGGGTCATGATCTGTATTGTGTGAGCACACCTTCTAATGTTAATTTGTGGCTGATAACGTGTACCTTTAGTTGTTGGTTGGTGCGCTTCAGAAACTGGATCTCCTCAGCGTGTTTCTTCTCTTCAGCCTGTCGCCGTTCATTTTCTCGTCTCTCAATTGCCTCACATTTAGCCTTCTGCTCATTCACCTGTCTTTCCAGTTCTCGCTTCTCATTCTCCAAGTCTTCCATCTGCTCAAGTTCAATTACAGAAGTAGTATGCAGGTACCATTGTATTTTGTTTTACAAAATGTAAGGGACAAATGGTAGCAGCTACCTTCTTCTCAGTGTCCGACTTCCCTAGCTCTGCCTGTAGTGCTTTCCGTATGCCGAAGGCCACGCTGCTCTCATACAGGGTCTGATAGGCAGCAATGGTCAGGCAAGTCTCATCTCTCACTCGTGAAAGCAGCACCCCCCTCTCAGCACAGTTGATGGTCACTTGTCTGATTAGCTCATCTAAATGACACCAGTATGTTTTTTCCTTATTTCATTAAGGATTATTTTTCAGTGTGTTGCTATACAAGTTTTGTACTTAGTTTCTAAGGGTTTTTTTTTGTTTGTTTGTTTGTTTGTTTGTTTTTTTTTGGGGGGGGGGGGGGGTTCCTTTTT
>JBCNYH010000001.1:20219848-20236276 GCA_039654325.1 Tandanus tandanus
ACAGAAAAATATCCCGCTTATTATTCAATCAGAATTTATGTATCTATATATATATATATATATATATATATATATATATATATATGTGTGTGTGTGTGTAATATATGTGTGTATATATATATATATGTATTTGTGATTAAACATAAATGTAGGGAACCTACGTGACGTATTGTGCCACGTTTCAGAACATCCTTCTAACTCACAATTCAAGTCACACTACCACGAGACTAATTAAGGGAATTATTGATAACTTGAAATAACTTGAAAGATTAATATTTATTTAGATAAGTATTTCCTATCTCCTGTTTCAATAGCAGTAACACATCTGTGCTGAAGCTTGTGTGAAAATGCAGCTGTGTGATGATCAATAACAATCTTTTTATTCCACTCATGAATATGCTGCTCAGTGATCTACATTTTTTGAGAATATTTTACTGTAATGTATATTGTGGTTTTTGTTATTTCGGAGGCTCATGTTGTGATGACGTTTCCTGTGCTCAAATCAGGTTGTAAAGTTTCCCTGTTATAATCAATTAACTTCGTGTTTGGCATATATCTGTAGGAAACGCCACATCTAGTTGCTGCGTTTGTGAATTTAAGCATAAAATGTTAATAACTAATATTTGTTTACCTTATAGTGTAAGGTTTAGTATAGTAGTATTTTACACAATAGTTAATTGGGTAGCAAAATAAAACAGTTTGCTCTAATTAACAAGAAAATAAGTTGTTCAAACAGAAGGCACTATATTTTAATGACCTAGGAGCCTTTTGCGGCTGGGTTATTTAACCCGCTTCACCGTTATGGTGTTTTGTTTTTTTTTGTTGTTGTTTTGTTTATTTATTTATTTTTTAGGAAGATTATTACATAATTTTGTGTCAGTGAGGATATGAAATCATCAGACAATTTTTATTCCTTTTGGATTTCCGCTTTTTCAATAATTTAGTGTCTTTAACAATTTTTTAATGATGTTATTAATATTATTATTATTATTTTTTATTATAGCTGTGTGATAGGTTAAGCTGGGAGTGTTGTATGTGTATATATATAGGGGGACTAATGGGCGGGGGCCTCTTTCCATGCAGCTAAGGCGAATTCATCACCTGGTTTAAAATCATAACTCGTTTCAATGTTGTACAAAACGTTCGTAAATTAAAATGAAGATTTTATTGGCCTTCATTCCATGTACTCAAATTGCTCTTTTTCTGTCCAATGTTGATTATGACAGGTCAGCGTCACAGTGCATTTCTGTCACTTGCTGTTTATTTTGGCCAATTAATGATCTTTTTACATGCCCAGGTTGCTTTTTTAAGGTTAGGACAGTAACTTTATTAACATGTATGTATGTTTAAATTAATACAGTATTTTTAAACATAGCTAACAAACATGACATTATAAATTGCCACTTTTTGCCAGGGGTTTTAATCCGTCTTTATTGGTCATATAAATGTAATCCTGCACATGCTTGTTTGTACTGCGTGTTACGGAGCCATTGCAAAAATATCTTGCTGTTTGTCAGACTGGGCCATTGTATAGAAATTTTGAGTACATGTGTTCTCAAGCCTTGCTTTGATAATTGTAGTATTGACTGTGTATTTAATCAGTCTACTTTAAATGTATATGTATTATAAGCATTTTATATTTCTTAAATTATGGTCTTGTAAATCTAGCTGTCACACGGTAATACAGGGGGAAATCTTTTGCTACAGAGTTCCTATAATAATTCTCTATTAATATATTTTTGGTCACATGACTACGGATTTTCTGCAGAACTGTCTCTATAATGGTCTGTATCCTGATATTGACATTAAATTTAAATAAGCAAGGCTTACATAGCTAATGTTAGGAAACCCAATAATATACTAATTTGTGAAAAGTTGAGTAATTCTCTTCTTAAACAGGGGAATACTTTTTTAAGGGCTGTGTAGTAATAAACTGTAAACATGAATTTAATATTTCTATAGACATCCCTTCCAATTCTTGACATTTCTTGTAATTTAAATGCAGCCTTTTTCCCCCAGATCAAGCAAGTCTGACACATCAAACATTCTAACAGGGTTTTATTTTTCTATTTTTATTTGTGCTTTTTCGCATGTTTTTAAAAGTAATTTTAATTACACACTAAATAGTTTTTCACTTGAGCTGGCCCTCATTTCACTGCCTCTCATTCATTAGCCTTCTACTGGTGTGCTGCCCATACCAATTAGGAGCTTTTCCATTGCTCAGCAGAGTAGTTGGGGTTTTATTTGATTTATTTATATACAGTATATAAGCGGAAGATGATGAATGAACGACTGAATGAATGAATATCTTTACGTGAGTTTTATGGTAGTATGTTAAAATAAATCATAAATATATTTAGCATTTCCATTTTATGTTACGTATTAACTCCATTACAAAATTGTAAACCTTTACTAACCAGAATTAGAAATATGTGCATGATTTTGTTTAATAGTTTCAAATCATATGGACGTTTGTTCATTTTTAAATAATATCTACATGATTTAATCAGTACATCAGGTTAGAAAAGTATTTATGCGATATTCCTGTTTGATTGGTGAGGTTTTTTGGGTGATTATGTCCTTTATGGTTATTGGTAACTTGTTTAATTCTTCAACATGCATCCTTTTTTTCATTCACTTGATCTGTGTCAATCTGTGTAATATACAGTGTTATAATAGGTAATGAGGTACAGATTATTTAAAACGAACAAGTACTTAAGAGATTCTACATGTTTTCTGCAATGAAAGCTTTACTGAAAGTTCAACTTGCATAATGATGCTTTTCTCCTGTTGTCACAGAGATTGACAGTTTGTGCTTCATTTTTTTGACATTGTTGTAGGTATCATTGAAGATGTATAGAATTTTACCATTCGGACTCGTTGTATGATGCTGCTGTGTTGCGGAAACTCTAGCCGTACTTTATTACTCGTAAGTTTTTAGTTTGTCAGGAGTGATCAGTTCAGTTGTTTTGGTTCAAGTTTTATTAGTTTGCCTTAGCTTTTTTTTCTTCTCCCTTTTAAATGGAGATGTAAGATATTTGCTATTACCACATTCTCATTTTCAGATAGGGCCGTGCAGAGTGCTCGTTAGCTATTTTGGTATGTAAATAAAAAATGTAGAAAGCTTGTGCTTGGCATGTAGTATATTAAAAGTTCTTTTTTTTCTTCCTCTCCCTGTTTTTGGGTTTGTGTAAAAAAAAATAAATAAATAATAAAGTAGCGTAGCATATACGAAGCATGGTGGAGCTCCTAGGAATAATGTGATGCCTAAATATTTACTTATACATACATACATACATACTTCTATATATCTACAGTCCAACGCTAATGATTTCACTGTTCCAGATTTCATTTTCCTTTTCCTGCTGGTTATATTCAGTACCCGATGGACTTGGTTTACTGATGTTTCCTCACACGGGTCGCTGTGTAGCTGCTGTTCTTGTGTTTTGGAGCTGCTCAGTGGCTTGTGATGAGAGCAGTGACTGCTGTGCGGTATGGTGTCCTCGAGGCTCTCACTTCATATGTTGGCGTGCCAGTGCCCTCCCCACCCCCCACAGCCAATCAAAGAGCCAGGCCAGCTTTGTCTCCTGCCAAGAGAGCCTTCGCTTTATCTTATGCAGATTAGCCATGTGCTGCTTTTATTTATTTTATTTTTCAATTTGGACTCTGGAAAATGTCAAGAGCTGCTACGGCTCAGCCTCTTAAAACTGGGGTTGTTTATCACAGGAGATCTTCTGTCAGTCCTGCAGCGAAATAAAAACTGCTTATATAAATATCCACCGGGGCTGGGGGATTTAACTATACAATATTGATATCCTGATGCGTTGTGGCACAACACACTTTACTGAGATACTGTGGCTATCAGTAGTTTTCTTTTTGTTTGTTTTTTGTTTTGTTTTTTTAATAACGAAGATTTAAAGCAGCAGGTCATATGATTATTTTGTGCAGCAGTATTTTCTATGTCAGCTATAAATACATTTTTCTTGGTGGAAATATTATTGAGCTCAATTTTTTTTTTTTAATTGATACTTCTGTTCTTTGTAGTCAGAAAACCTACATTTTGTGATCCATGTTATGTATTGTTAAAAAGGCTTCAGGTGTCATGATATTTTTTTTATCGCTGATAACAAATACACACACAGATATTCGTAGGCACTTATTATGCAGCCATGGAAAACAATTGACACTGATTTCAGTGGTGGACATCATTAAATGAGGTCTCTTAATGTTATCCATAGCTGCATTTTATTCTGAAAGGAAGAGTTGTGTTTTTGTTATGGCAATTAATTATTTTGGGACAAGTGTCAGGCTTTCTCGACTGGCCTGACCAGTTCAGTTCTGGGGCTGGGAGATCTGATTTAAAAATAATATTGTGATATTTTCACGATAACATTAGTATGATGGAATGACAATCACCGAGAACCACCCAATAGGATATCACGACACCTAGGTGTCGATTTGATTTGTATCTTTGATTTGATTGCAATTCTGTAATTATCGAGACTTTATTATAAATATTTATGCACTAAAAACAGAGCTCTGGCAAAGTGGCAAATGCATTTTACAGAAATATGTACACGTAAAGTAGGAGAATAAGCTGCGAAGTGCAAGTGCACTCAGCTCCGACACACGTGATATGTTTTTCCTGCCATTTTCTTCATTTATTGGGTTGTCTGTGTGGGCACGTGAGCGCACACACAACAAAATCAAGCTCATGACTTTAACATGAGTATAAGTTTGGAGCTCTGATATAAATGTTCTAATTCAGTTTTACAACGTTTGTTTACCATTTTAAAACCTTGAACGGTGTAAATGAAAATTGAGTCACACTCCTAAAGCTTTAAACTTTGAAAGCTTTATTCAAGAGCTGCACAACTAAATTGAACATGAGTAATTAAATGTAAACTACTCCTTAGAAAAGTATTTTTTTCTCTCAACAACCAAAGGCAGCATTAAGGCTGTACAAAGTCACTTCATATACAAAAAACATCAATTTTGGAGCCAGGGTGGTGATACATGAATTGCTGCACAAAGGAATTGCGATACATATCTAAATGACTAAATAAATAATGTCACCGAACACATGACACATTATGCTATACAAGTAATATTTAGAGAGAATAGGAGATGGCACGTGCAGACTGCTTAAGTGTACAGACACCAGGGGGCACTCACATGCGTAATGCACTAGTGCACAACTTCGGGTTATTTATGAATAAGTTAGCTCTACGCATCATGCTGCCGACTCTTTGTTGATGTATTAATGGCGTAAAACGCTGCATCTGCCTGCTCAATTCTGAAGGATAGCTCATGTTTTCAATTATAATTTCATATCTTGATAACCTTTGTTTTTTGTACAGTGAAGATTGTTGGATTTATCCTTAAAAAAAATCTATCCCATGTCCCAGTACTTGTCTGTAATGCATATCTCAAGTCACATTGCAAAACATTCCCAGCTAATGCTGGTATGGCTCATGTCATTCATTCGGTGCCAAGAATGCTTGGGGAAGCCAACTTGGCTCAGGCTCAAACAAAAGTACAGCTGGGATGTGTTAAATATTCGGCAGACTGGGCCATTGGAAATGAGTTATATATAGCACTCTTGACTTCCTTAACTAAGACAGAAAAAGGTAACACTCAGGTTAATAACCGTGGGAAAGTGTTTCTTTTTGTTTGCTTCCCCAATTATGTGTGTTCACTTACTCTTCAGTTCTTGGTGTTGCTGATTTATTTTTATTTTTTCCTCCTATTGGCCCTGATATCAATATTTCAAAAGCAATTAGCAGGAGCCTAAAAACAAAGCGGGTTTTAAATGAAAATGACTAACAGATAATGAGTGTTTGCACATCATGCCATTATTTTATTCGCTTTTATCCTGTATTTCTACTTCCTCACTGGATAATGACCCAGCTTGATCATGAGCTGTTTGGATTTTCACTCGTTTTTCCCTTGTCTGCATCGCTTTCCTCCAGTTTTCCCAGTTTCCTTCCACTTATCTATACATACTGGTAGATGAATCAGCTACGCAGAATTATTTATTTTTGTGAGTATAGTTCTGAAACACGCAGCGTATTCTTGGGATTTACCACTACCTTGACCCAGGGGAAAAAAAACAGCTCAGAACAAATGAAAAAGCAAGCTACTAAATATGCTGTATATTGTGTGTGTGTGTAGTAAAAGCCCTTTAAATGTATACTTTTGCCATGTTTTCCCCTCAGTATGAACTCCGAATTAGGATTAGATTCAGTATCTGACTAGAAGCCTCTTGTAGTACAGTTTATTTCTGTGGAAGTGCACGGTTCTGGGTTCCAGCTATATTTGTTGAAGGAGGGTAGATCGACAAACATTTCGTCTTTTGCTTCCTTTTGAATGGGGGGGGATTATATTCTAGAGCTGAAACTATCAGTGCATTTTAAAAAATGGTACTGTAAAATTTGTGTTCCTTATTGATTTGATTGAGTCGTTCTAATTACCCACGACTGCATTAGATGTTGGATTGAAACTGACAGGCTTATTAAAGGTTGTGTGCCATAATTTAGCTGAAGGGTTAAGGCTAAATGGTCATATTACCTGTATGCTGTAGTGTGATGTCACACTTTGAGAGTTTTCTTTCTACACTATAAAGTCTAATTCTTGATAGTGTCTTGAGGGAGCGTTTTCATTAAGTGAAGTATATGTAACATGTAATACATGAGCCAATCACATGTATGTACTTGTTCCATAGACTCCAGGCTCTCTGGATCAGATGGGGAAGATGCGAAGCCAGCCTTATGGAGCGGGCAGCCCGTATTCCCAGCAACCCCACCAAGGACCTCCAGGGGGCCAGCAAGGTCCTGCATATCCAGGCCAGGGTTATGGACCTCCGGGCCCTCAGAGATACCCCATGGGTATGCAGGGTCGCATGCAGTATGGCCAACAGGTCAGTGTTATTCCTAATACATAGTGAAATTTTGGAGGAAGGCAGTTTATCAACGTGAAAAACTGGCTATTTAGAATGTGTATGAAAATCCTGACCGGTTGATAAAGTTAAAGCAAGGAAGTTTCTATTAGTGTCTTACATTGTCTCTCTTTGTATACACCAATGGAATGCAATTTCTATTGTAGTTCTTGGAAATTGTACCCTTTGCTGCAAGGCTGCTGTGCCATAATGTAATAGCCAAAATAAAAATGACAGATTGTAATCACGTTGCACATGATTGCTCACTCTAAACTATAAGTTTAGTTTTATGTAAAATAACAAGGTTTTAATGAGTGATTTGGTGTGGTGCTGCTCATTTGTGTAGATGACGTATGGACAGCAGGGCCCAGGTGGTTATGGGCAGCAGGGACAACAGTCTTATTACAGTCAGCAGGGCCCGGGCACTCACCCGGGTCAGCAACAGTCGCCATACCCTCACCCTGCACAGCCATCTGCCCCTCACGGACAGGGTGGACATCCATATCCACAGGCTCACATGCCTCAGCAGTCCCAGGGGCCACTGGGAGCACCTCCACCAGGGCCTCCCCAGTCCCAACCTCCCTACTCTCAGCCTCCCACACCACAGTCCACTCAGTCCCCATATCCTCAACAGCAGACGCCCCAATCCCAGCCTCCTCCACAAGGAGCGTCTCAAGCTCCTCCAGCATCACAGACCCAGTCCAACTATACTCACAGCCAAGGAGCCCAACAACCACCATCACAGCAGAGCTCTCGAGCACCTACGCCAGCTTCCCAGCAGCCCACAGTGCAGGGCCAGCCATCTTCATATTCACAGACTCCTTCGCAGCAGCAGTCATCCTATCAGCGTTTTCCTCCCCCTCCTCCTCCTCAGGTAATTTGGGAGCTTACAGGAGTTTTCTTTTCTCCTAGAAATGTAGTCATTTGCTAGTTTAGAATTGAGGCACTTTGGGTGGTCTTTTTCAATCATCTCACGAGGATAAGAATTCTCCAAAATGTTTTTAATGAAAAAAGTGTTTGCTATTAATAATTGGCAAGCCTGATGCGTACCGGCTGTGTATCAAAGATTCTTTTTAAAGTCTCATTTGTTGCATGAATGTATGGAAATTATTCAGCATTCCTGTGATGTCCGCAAGGGGATAAAATGCAAACAGTAAAATGAAGGTTTCCCTGTAAACTGAATGGATTAGAAAAGTTAAAGTACGTTGCTAATTAGCATTTTCACCCTGACTCATGCACTTGAACTCTTCTGTCTCTTGAAGTTATTTTTCTGCAGCACCATATTTGATTTTGCTATACTTTATTAATCCCGCAAGGGAAATTATTTTCTCTGCATTTAACCGATCCAACGTGAGCGCACACACACTCGGAGCAGTGGGCTGCCACGCACATTGGGGGTGCCCGGAGAGCAGTTGGGGGTTAGGTGTCTTGCTCAAGGGCACTTCAGTCATGAAGGTGGAGGAAGGGAAGATGTAGCTCACTCCCCAACCACCACACATTTTTCTTGCTGGTTCGTGATTCGAACCAACGACCTTTCGGTCCCAAACCCTCATCTCTAACCATTAGCCTACGGCTGCCCCCAGATCCAATAACAAAATGATAAAGATGTTTTGTGCTCGTTATAGCAATGCTTTAGAGCAATTCCAGTTTTACAGGTGGATTAAATAATTTTCAGGAAAACCCAAAGTGGGTAAATCACAAGTTTATTAGCTAGTCTCTTGTATTGTTTGCTATTTGGCTGTTTGGGCTCATCAATTTTTCCTCATAGCTGTGTGTTCCTGACTCTGAAGAGATCTGTCAGTGTGGCAATAATTGCAAGTATTTGAAATAAATAGAAAAATAGAAGTGTCCGGATATCCCAAAGAGGTGTATACATCTATTTGGCCTTCCTGCTGATGAAGTAATCAATATCTTTGTTTTTATACTCATTTTCCAGGAGATTTCCCAGGAATCCTTTAGCTCCCAGTCGAGTGCTACTGCCTCCAGTCAGCCTGTGGCTTCCACTAAGAGCTCCTCTGAGGACATGCAGGGACGACCCTCCAGTCTACCTGTGAGTCTTTCATTTTCCTGTCCTCACACTGGTATACAAGTGCTTACACGTCAAGCTACTCACGTTTGACAGCGTTTGCAGGATATTGAATGTGTACAGCTTAAAATCTGTCAAATTGCCACCTATGAAGCGAATTCTGTCTTAAACACTTAGAAACTGTGAGATCATTAAGGAACGTCCTCATTAGCTGCTGTGTCAGCTTGGGGGATTCCTAATGGCTCTTGGGGGACAGGAAGAAAGAATGTGTTTTCTTGTGATAATAGTGATGAGAGTTCAGTTTTGTTAGAATTCTCAAATGTATTTCTCAACCCAGAATAGGATTCCTTTTTTTCCTTAATGAAATGGAATTGAATGTTGAAGGCTACAGACAAGACAACAGATGTTTTGACCACTGATGCTTAGACAGATGGGAGAGAACTTGTCTGCACTGATTCAGCACATCTGCGCTTTACCACTGTAACCATGGCAACCTTGGAATGCTTTCTGTGGTGTTGTTGTTTTTTTTTTCTTCTTTTTTTTCTCTCCCCTCACTTTTTTCAAGTTGACGTAAATAAGACCAGCGGCATGGTTGTGCTTGCTGTTTGTGGCTCAGCAGAAGTAGTTAGCTGAATATGTGTGTGGGAAAATGTCATTAGGTAATAAAGGTATGGGGTTTTTTATGCATTTGTACAGATTTGCTAATATTTGGTGATTATTGCATGCTTTCTCTGCATTGTTTTAACTCTAGAGCTAAAGGTTTGAAGATGACTAAACCCTCATTTTAACAATAGCTAATATAAAAAAAAATATTGTTTATAACATAACATCCTATAAAAAATAAAAAGTAATTATAATATTATGCTTCAAGACGACCACAAAATCTCCAGTTTGGGATGTCTTGAGGGTTAAAGATTATTTTTGTACCAGTTATTCAGATCAGTTGTATTTGTAGATGTTGCATATAAAAGATATAATCCATAATTTTTGTTGTGAAAAACCCTTTCACACCAAATCTGAATTTTCAGGTGAAATTATACGCCTCATTCAATGCATGTGCCTTTATTTGTCTTTGTACACCACGGACGAAATACGGCTCAATGAAATAATAAATTCCGATCCCTCTTGTTTGTTGTGAAATTCTGTATTCTAAAGTAATTATCTGGTCAATCAGGTGAGGGCTCCACTGGCTTTCATTGATAAAAAGCCAGCAAAATACTTCAAATGTAGCGGTGAGTCTCTGGTTAGCAGCAATGTTTCATCAGTGTACATGCAACACTGAATATTGCTCTCGTTCTTGTTGCACTAACTTTTGAATGAGATTATGAAACTCTCCCAGTTGTCATCTTCATTGCAACAGCAGGTATACTCAAAACATTCTCTTTCTTAAGAGCATGTCTTTAAAAAGTGTCATCACTATTAGACAATTTCATCATTTACTCATGATTCTACTGATAGTTATGGCAAGAAATTAGTGTGAAATGAGCATGAAATAAATCAATAATTAAATAATAATATTAAAAAACATCATCTGACTTTGTGGGCATACTCCGTGTGGAATTCTTTTGCCACCATTTGTCAATTGAGCTTTATTAGTCTCACTTGATAGTCATGCAATTAGCAAAGTTAGCTGTATCTAACCCTGGGTTTACACTGGGGATATGATGTCCACAATCCCCACGATAAAAAAATAAAAATAAAAACGTAGAGCACCACGATTTGAGTAAGATTGCTGCGCTTGGAGCATGATTGGGGTATAAAAATGAGGCAGGGTGTATGCAAGAGGTGAAACTTGAGAGAACTGCTTTTCCAAGTTCATCAAGATCCCCTATGATGGCACATCAAGGTGTCTCTGTCTAAGGTCTTTTAAGCCCTACTGTGATTTCCACATTCGATCACGATCAGTGTCGAATAGTAATGAATCGTAATAGTTGTGGCAAAATTTTTAACATTCAAAAACTAACGATTCAAGTAAGTTCCCTAAAGATCATCACGATTTGATCCCACAAGCCCCCAACCCCCCCAAAAGAAGGGCTTTTGAGACTAATTTACATGCCATTTAAAAGCACAGTTAATCAGCTGCTCTAGGCCTGCACTTGGTCAATTGACCGCTGCATGCTCTGAGTGCAGCTGAGCACCGTTTAGCTTACAGCATTTTTAAAATACCCATTCAGAGATTTATAGTATATACTACACAGGAACATAATTGTTCAAAGCTTTAGTGTATATACTATGTTTTTTTTCCCCCCTCCCCATTCTAATGTGAGATGATGCCTGCTCCAAGTGACCGTCAAAAACTAAGTGTCCAATAATTTGATTTAAGCATTATCCATGGTGGAGGGGTGGCATGCTGGCGTAGTGGTTAGCAAGTTGGCCTCACAGCAAGAAGGTCCTGGGCTGAGCCGTTTCTCTGTGGAGTTTGAATGTTCTCCTCATGCTTTCCTGGGTTTCCTCTGGGTACACCGTTTTCCTCCCACAGTCCAAAGACATGCACGTCATGCTAAATGGCTGTTTCAAATTGCCCCTAGCTGTGAGTGTAAATGTGTGGATGGGATGGATGGGGGTTGGCCCTGCTATGGTCTGGTGGCTGTTCAGAGAGTTCCCCGCCTTCGCCCAGTGTCAGCTGAGGTAGGCTTCTCCCTTCCCATCACCCTAAAAGAATGAAGCGGTTTGACGAGTGATTGGTAGAAAATCACCAGCTAATTCGTGGTTGTCTTCTACTAGCCGACTTTGTTTTCCATCATTGACCTCGGATGCTGAATGGTTATTGCACGATTGACACCCGCCAATGTTTCTCATCATAGTTATCATGTAAGAATGATGGGCTACGCCCCGTGGCACATGGCTCCGCCTGTCTGTCATATTGGTTAGTAAGTTAGTACATTTCACGGCGAAGCACTGTGGCCGTGAGCTGTCAACTTTGTTTAATTTTCTCACTATCTACACTGTTGTAAACCAAATCTGAGAGTGAGTAGCAAGATGTCAGTGTAAAGTGCCAACCAACAGTGCCGTCAGTAGTGTGTAGCCTGTCTGTTCCTCCTCTCCCCCTCCTCCTAGAGAAAGCTAGCGGGAAAATGGCTGCCTGCTTTCAATACTAGACGCGTGCTCCTCATAAGAAGCCAATAAAGTCGCATTTGGTGGAGAGAAACATCTAGTTCCTGAATACACAATTACAATCAAATTCTATATATTGTTCCATATTTTCATGAAATCAGAAACATGAGCAGGGTATAGCATGTGGCGCTTCTGGCCGGCTTACACCAGCTACGATGCACAGCCCTCCAGACATGAAAATATTTTTATTGAATAATAAAATAGTTATAGAATTTGGATTTTGTATGATTTGGAGATTTACTCAGATCTCAGAGGGGGTTATACATATATATAGCAGTGAGGTTAAACCCTCTCAATCTAAACAATTCTCTGTATCATACTGAACCTCATTCAATAATTGCTTGCTATCCACCCCACAAACTCAGGATAACGCTTAAATCAAAACGTAGACAAAAACTCATGGTTTGTGGTGGTCACTGATTCTAAATTTTTTTTTTAATTCATCAAAAAAACACTTTTAAACAAAACGTAAGTTTTTTAAATCTACAGGGGCGTCATGTCATAGAAGTCGTCGCAGACACCAAAATATTAATACTTCAACTTGCTGTTAAAATAAAACGTACAATTCAAATCTCTGATCCATTATGATGATTATTCTGCTTACTGACCGACTCTTCTTACAATAAGAACTCATTTACTAAAAAAATTTAAAACAACTGTTCTGGATCCCTCACATTAATATAATATAACTGAGGCAGAAGGTTATTTTGGTTCATTATAAAATGGAAGTTTCACTGATGATCAGTTGTTCAGTCCCACAGATTCATTCAAAGTGACTATGCTCACTATAAAGATCAAGTAATTTTACAGCTTTTTTTTGTTTTCCCAAGTGTTTGCTCCTCACTCAGATTATCTGTCAGTAGTATTGTGACAGGAGGCCGTTTTTACACTATTGTAAAAAAAATGGACATTTTAAAACATTTGTTTCCTTTACACAAGGTATGTCTTTTTTTGTACTGGGGTCTTTCAATCATCACGTAACTTGGCTCACTTTTCCTAAATGGGTGGCGCATAAAAACCTTTTTTGAATCGATTCTATGGGCAGCATGGTGGTTAGCACTGAGGCCTCAGAGCAAGAAGGTTCTGGGTTCGATTAGGGGCTTTTCTCTGTGGAGGTTGCACGTTTGATTTCCTTTAAGTACACTCGACCCCCTATTTAACGGACAAAGGGGGGGGGGCACCGGTCCGGTTTTGCCGATTGTCCGTAGCTTCAGAGAATGGTTCGGAAGTAGGTAATAACCATTTAATTACGGGAAAATGCTATATATGTATATTCAACCACATCATCCAATGTAAATCCACCACAAAAAATGTGTGAAATTACAAGGGAAAGCGTGGGTGTGCTGATTGCGGTAAACAAACTGACGCGCGTGCCAACTAACATCTGCCCTTGACAACTAACTCACGTCTGCCCTTGCTGACTGCCGAGCCCTCCCGGATAATTTGGCTACACCAGACTTTGTCCGCTGCTTCCGATATCTGTTAAACCGGGGTCCGTAGAATCGAGGGTCGAGTGTACTTCAGTTTAGAACTGGCTAGTCTAAATTGCCCATAGGTGCAAATGAGTGTGTGAAAGATTGCCTACCTGCGCAAGGTGTTCCACACCTCTTGCCCTAAATCAGCTGGGAATGGTTTCAGCTTTCCCCAGGACCCGCTGTGAATAAGGGGTATAGAAAATAAAGGAAAAAAGCATGGAAAATATGTTTATTAAAATATGTATAAACTGAAGATACAAAATCTTGTGCCTTTACTATCTCCTCTCCAAATCCTTTCTGTTTTTTTATTTGTTGAAGGGGTTAATGTTTTGCTTTGGAGCACATACCTCCATTTCTGACCTTTATCTCCCATTACTATTAAGTTTTTCTCTCCCATCCAAATTATATTCTTCAAATACCACCGTGGGATCCTTGGGGTATTTTGCATGTAAATGATGTGCTTATGGTTTTTAGACTGAGGTGTGCTCTTGAGGCTCAGATGTGCTCAGTTGCATTTATCAGTTACACGTGAATCACTGCTCTTTTCACGGACATAACATTGTTTTTCTGAATTGTATTGATGTTCTATAGCTTGGTAGAGAATAAAGTTTGGATGAAAAGCGCAATCATGTTAACAAATTTAAGAACCATAGTTTCTTGGGAACATAAGTTACTTAATTACATTGAAATTCCTAATGAAGAAATGAGATATATATATATATATATATATTTTGTGTTCACATCAGAAAGCTATCTAGAACTGTTATTTAGTAAGGGTTTTTTTAGTCAGAAATAATTAGTGGTGTGTGTGGGGAAACACCATTTTTAAAAGCACTAGTCATACCGGAACGTGAATAAAATCCAGCTGGTGAAAAAGCCCAGTCACCTAATTGAAAGAGGATGCGGTATGTGAAAGAGATTCCCTTCCGGGTGTACTTAATTTCACATCAATATAATCTGATTTTTACTTTGCACGGGACTGTTTTAGGTGAATTTTAATTATGCGAGTCTGCCAATCCTGGTAGCACACGCCAATGAGTGCAGGGTTGCAGGTCATCATGAAGGGACTGTTTATAATTTACCCTGTTTTATACAGCAGTTTATGCATAGGCATTTATTTTAACCTCTTTTTTCTTTAAAAAAAAAAAAGCTTTTCAGCAGAAGTTAACAATCTCTCACTAACATGCCAAGTGAACCTAACGATGATCTATTTAACCTACATCAGCACATATGCATGGATGGGTCAACAGAATGTCTCTTATGCATGAACAAAACTTGCTAGATAAGGATGCATGCTCCCTGAATTTCTGCCCTTCTTCCAGAAACACATTACACCCAGAGCACATATAATCATATGATTTTGTTTTATCCCAGTGAAGACATTCACAAGGCAAAAAGCTAGCTAGCTAACATGATAGTGGAGGATGTTATTGGTCGTCTTTTTCAAATTTATGCTGTGTTCTGAATTTAATCTGGGTGTTTGTTCCCCAGTCTTTTACTAGTGGATTTCAAGAAGTAGCAGTAGCTATTAGTGATTTCTGGACTCGCTGGAAAAGCAGGGTCTCACCGTTGAGGCCTGTTTATCTAGGAGATGGAGATCACACAAAGACTATTCTTGCAGATTGTATACTATCATATCTTCATATCAAATGAAAATACCGTCTTCTGTCGAAACACTTTAATGTGTGATAACTACTATGGAGGGGTATTTGTAGCTGGTGATGGATCAGTTGTAGCCTGTAGGATGTAATGTATTAATGGCCAGGCTAACCCAATCATCTTGATGGTTGATGTAGTCTGATTTGTTTTTGCTTGTTTTTAAGATCAAATTTTAAAAAATTTAACCCTTCTGATCAACTGTGTCTTATTTTGTGTGTAGGATCTGTCGGGTTCTATCGATGACCTGCCAACTGGTACAGAGGGAGCGCTCAGTCCTGGCGTTAGTACATCTGGAGTATCTAGTAGTCAGGGCGAGCAGAGCAATCCGGCTCAGTCTCCGTTTTCCCCTCACACCTCCCCTCATCTACCAGGCATCCGTGGCCCTTCACCATCCCCAGTCGGTTCACCTGCTAGTGCCACAGCATCTCGCTCTGGACCCCTCTCTCCAGCCACAATGCCAGGTATCAGAGTGGGCAGATTAGGTTATTTCCACATGTCTGTTATATTTATGCACTTTGTTTACACTTTGCTTATAATAAGCTTTAGTTTGTGGTTATCAGTACTGTATTTGTATTTTTTGCAGGAAACCAGATGCCTCCTCGGCCCCCTAGTGGTCAGTCTGATGGTATTTTGCACCCTGGTATAAATCAGCCTGGCATGGGACAGGACAGAGGTAAAGCACAAGTCTAAAAAACAATGTTATGATTTCATTCCTCTTCGTTCTTTATTAACATTTTTTTTAAACAGCAGGATTCATACAAAGGAACCAAATGCCACCTTATGGCTCTCCCCAATCTGGCTCTGCGTTGTCACCTCGGCAATCATCTGGAGGTCAGATGCATGGTGGAATGGGACCTTTTCAACAGAATAACTCAATGGGCAGCTATGGTCCTCAGGGTGGCCAGTATGGCCCACAAGGTGAACAGTTATAAATTGGTGTCTGGAAATAGATCATCGTCTGCCAACATTTTTTTTAATGCCTCTTCCCAAACATTTGAATATCCCATCAATTTTGCTAACATACTACATCTTTGGAACCTCTGTACTAGATCTATCTAGGTTTTGTATGGCAGGTATTTTCCAGTCATATAAGGCTGTTGATAATAAATATCAAGGAAGACCCAATCCACATAATTTGGTGTTGATGCTTCTTAAAAACAAGAAGAATTTTATATATATATATGTGTGTGTGTGTGTGTGTGTGTGTGTGTGTGTAT
>JBCNYH010000001.1:20237858-20251155 GCA_039654325.1 Tandanus tandanus
ACATATATATATATATATATGTGTATGTATGTGTGTGTGTGTGTGTGTGTGTGTGTATATATATATATGTGTGTGTGTGTATATAAGTATGTATGTGTATATATATGACTGTGTGTGAGTAAAACAGTACAACTTTGTTTGTTACTATTCTCATGATAGTGTTAGCTTCTGCAAAATGTGATCTTTATTACTCAGTATTGTTTGCCCAGATCATGCTTTTCTTTCATTAATGTTTCATCAGTTATACTACTGATCACTTATTTGGCTAAACTGAAACTCACTTTACATTTGCATTTCTTTTGTCTAAAATTAGGTTGGTTCTTTATAAGAACTTATAACTTTAACTTGACTTAACGGTCTATTTGACTGGTATAAAACTAGTTAATAAATAATTACTTTAGTAAACTTACTGAATTAATGTTTAAATGAATAAGTATTGGTATAAAAAAAAAGTTGGGACATGAAGAACTCATCCTTTGGTACTTTAGCATGTTCTTGCACTTTCTCCGTCTTGCTCTTTGAGAGCCCAGTAGATCACAGTGCGGCTATTTTTAGCCTGGGTGAAAAGAGGCAGCTGACGTAGCACAGCCCACGTCAGTTGAGCTGCCACTATGACTAGGTGCTACAGCAGCACTCCAGTCTTCCACTTACCGAAGGCCCCGTAAGCCACCAGTGGGACGTGTCTATTTATGAAAATTTTTATAAAAACAATTCATAATCTTTTTATGAAATGGAATCACAATTGTTTCATAATTGTTTCAGTTACTGTAAAGATAGTTTTAATGGGACTTCATTAATGTTCTGTCAAATGAAGGGCAATAAGGGGGAATAACTATATCTGGACCTCTCATAATTAGCCTAACAGACAATATTAAGGGGTGGTGCAGGTAGAGCTATTTCAGATATAGCTGCAACTATCCATGGAAAGTGTGTGCATGTTGATTAAAGTACACCGAGTCAAGCTCCATACTTCAGAAAATATGGAAATGCATTAACCTGATTTTTAATGGTTTTTAATGGTTCTGTCTGTACGTGCACCACAGGCCTTCGTGCTTTGGGTCTGTGTGACGGATCTCTTTCGACTGCAAACCAGAATAATGCTGTTTAAAAATTAATAACTGTTTCAAATGTGAACTCTCTTGCTTCATAACTATATTATTCAAAATCATTAAATATATTGTTAATTTTAATCTCGACATCTTCCCCAATCAATGACGGAGTAATTGTTTTTTCTCCATGAAAGAGAAACACGCCTAACTGCATTCGCAGAGTAAAAAATGCTGATCACGAAATCCTTTTTATCAGTAGCATAGAGTGCATTTGGCAAACAAAAGGAGTTTTCCAATGCTTGTACCAGAGAACATGGCTTCAACTTTTAAAATACAGTGGCACAATTAATTTTGAATGGAAAAGCTATATAACTCAGAGTCTTTCTGGGGAGCTCCACTTTTAGGCACTATCTAACATATATACACACAGACCTAAACAACTAGAGACTAATACTTTCTGTTTCTGCAGGTTACCAAAGGCAGCCAGGCTACGGTGGTATGCCCAATGCCAACTACCCAGGCCCTGGCATGGGAGGATCTATGAATCCTATGTCTGGGCAGGGAGGAGGACCACCGTTTACCGGAATGCCACCTAGTAGGATGCCTCATAGTCAGATGGGTGGGCGTCCTTATGGTCCTAATATGGGGCCCAACATGGGCCCTAACATGGGCAACATGCCTCCACAAGTTGGCTCTACGATGTGCCCTCCACCTGGGCTCAACAGAAAGCCACAAGAAACAGCAGCTGCCATGCAGCATGGAGCTACAAATTCCATACACAACAGGTATGTTGATCAGTTAAAGCACCCATATGCATCATAAATTTGGTCGTAGTGTAGTTCCATCACACAGTATCCACTGCTGCTTTGTAGCAGTGAAACACTGTTTAAGGGTAAAGTGTCCCTTTGCCCCCTTTTAGATTGAGACCTTGTAGTTAAAGGGTCTTTTTTGTATTTCTATAAACCTCGGCTCTGTCATTCCCAGTTGCTCACCTTTTGGTAAAGCGATCGGAGGTGAGAGATCAGACTGAAATTGGTCCTAATGGCTCCCATGAGCCACCATGACCCAATCCTGATGCCTTAAAGTTTTCAGTCACAGGGCCACCCACATAATTCCCTAAATTTTAGTATTCGGCATTGCTTTTTGTCTTGTAGGATGCCTGGTTACCCCAACATGTCTCCTGGTATGATGGGTTCTGGACCTCCATATGGGCCCTCCATGAACAGTATGCCAGGAATGATGAACACCCAGGGACCACCCTTCCCTATGGGTGGAAACATGCCAAACAACAGCAGTGGTGAGCAGTCAAGTGCTGAATATATTTATATGCACCTGTTTTTTGTTTGTTTGTTTAAAGAAATATGGTACTTTTGTTGGTGATAGCTCCTTAATATTTTTGACCCTTCTTTTGTTTCTAGGTATGTCTCCTGGTCCAGAATTTGGGATGGATGGGAAACTCAACCAGGCACAAAAGATTAATAACAAAGCTGAAGGGACACCCAAGGCAGAGACCAAATCCAAGGTTTGCTTTCTAGGAAATAAATATTTTATTCTGATGGGCTCTGAAGCAGTGGTCACCAGTACTGTTCCTGGAGGTCGACCTCCCCGAAGACTTCAATTCTAACCGTAATTGCACCCACCTGACCACCTAATCATTGCCTTAAGACTTAGCTTACAGTTAAGTTAACAATTATAGTTGAAAGTGAAGGCTTCAGGGTGGTAGAGTTCCAGGAAGAGGGTTGGTGACCACTGTCTAAAGAAAAACTTTGTGTACCAATTAAAGATGAAATCCATCATTCAGGCTGATAGTGGTGTCACCTCACTGGCCTGCATTATTGAGGTGGTTGAAATGCCGAGCCTAGTTTTTAAGTTCATGGGTTGCTAGATAAAGTATTTTCGGAAAAGTCTCAAATAGTAAATGTCTCAAATAGTTTTGTTAGAAATGTTGTGATTTATTGCTTTTAGCCCCTTTTGGCAGAGTAGAATTTAGTTTAGCCAAATACTGATTATACACAATTTTTTAGCCAAGAGTATGACATAAGAAATTGTATTCATATAGCCAAGTTTTTCACCTTAAATACCCACTGTGTCTCTGATTTGTACTCAGCAAAAAGGCTAAAAGGTGTGAAAGTGTCTTAAACACAGTTGTGGGCTGCTACCTTCTAATTAACTTGTGTAATTCCTCTACAACATCTGCTCATGCGTAGAAGTCCAGCTCCTCTACGACAACAAATGAGAAGATCATTCGTTTATATGAGCTTGGTTCTGAGCCTGAAAGAAAGATGTGGGTGGACCGTTACCTAGCGTTTATCGAGGAGAAGGCGATGGGCATGAGCAACCTTCCCGCCGTGGGCCGCAGGCCCCTCGATCTCTTCCGCCTCTACATGTCTGTTAAGGAAATCGGAGGTCTTACACAGGTGAGAAACATGAGCAGCTAGTGAAGTTGCACCTATCCTTACATATATGCAAGTGGACATGAAAAATTAAAAACATCTTATCTGGCTGATAATTACCTTTGTCATATACCTTTGGTTGCTTGCAGGTGAACAAAAATAAAAAGTGGCGAGAGCTTTCCACCAGTCTGAATGTTGGCACATCCAGCAGTGCTGCTAGCTCACTAAAGAAGCAGTACATTCAGTGTCTGTATGCTTTTGAATGTAAGATTGAACGTGGAGAAGATCCGCCACCTGACATCATGTCTACAGAGAGCAAAAAGAGCCAACCTAAAGTCCAACCACCCTCCCCAGGTATGGGCAGATTTCCAAAATATGTTTTTTTTCATTGAATTATCATTATTATTATTATTTACATTATCTTCTTTCCTTACATATCTGATTTCCCCCCATTTTTGTTATGGTCTAGCTGGATCTGGTTCCCTACAGGGACCTCAGACCCCACAGTCCACAAGCAGCTCTATGGCTGAGAGTGGGGATTTGAAGCCTCCTACACCCGCTTCTACCCCACATAGCCAGATGCCCTCAATGCAAAGTGGCAGGTGAGTTCAGGCCATTTGTTATGCATCATTGCTGTTCGTCTTATTTGTGAACAGCTACTTAACTGGTGTGTTTCGTAGGAGCAGTGTGAACCTTCAGGATCCTTTTGCTGATGGCAGTGACCCTGCGTTCTCTAGGAGAAATACCATGACTCCCAACTCGGGCTACCAGTCTGGCATGAGTACTCCAGAGATGCCTGGCCGCATGGGTCCTTATGAGCCCAACAAGGACCCATTCAGTGGCATGCGTAAAGGTAAGAACTTTTTTTTTTGGATTCTGTAAATAGCTGTATATGGATATAATCTGATGAATCGTTTGTTATAGGGAAATATGTTGCTCTTGGACAAAACTGCAAATGATAACACTTTTATTCCTATTTCTTTGAAGCTGCAGTGTACAAACCGGTGTATGTAATAGGGCACAATTTCCATAGATAGTCAACCTGAAAAACATAACTCATTTTGGCTGAGCGTTGACTAATTTGAGTCATAAAATTACTATTGTAGTTGCAATGATAAGTCATAATTCAATCTTTTACCTTTAGCCAGTGGTAATAAACATTTCATGTGTGACAAATTTTTTTTTGGGGGGGGAGAGAGAGAATTATTTGTATGGTACTTCAAGCAAGAAAATCTTTAGGAGAGATTAAGTTCATTTATATATTTTGTGTACTTTCTTGCCAATCCTAGCCCTAGTGTGGCAAGGCAGATTTTAAGAGTCTCTAATGCTTTTATTTATTTATTTTTTAGTTGGGGAGCCTTTCATGGCTGCTGGACAGGGTCCCAACAGCAACCTTGGAGAGCAGTTTAACCGTGGATCTGGAGGTCCAATTGGGAATATGCCAATGGGACAGAGGCAGCAGTATCCATATGGAACAGGCTATGAGAGAAGGTAAAGTCAGCAAGATAAACATCGGGATATTGTCTGTTTAGCATCTTTTGAGAAAAGAGAGCGGTTTTAGCTTCACATGCTGGGTTTGTGTAGGATATTTTACAAATCTCTCATGTGTTTTCGGTCTAATTCTCTCTAGGCCAGAATCAGGGATGGGCCCAGAAAACAATATGGGACCTGGAGTACCACAGCCAAACATGATGCCTTCCAACACTGACACTGGGATGTACTCGCCAAATCGCTACCCATCGCAGCAACAGCGGTCAGTTGCCTTTTTAAGGAATAAAATTGTGACATTTTTAAAGAATGTGTTTGATCAGACAGCTGTTGTGTGCTGAAAATTGATTATAACACATGGTGTCCTTTGCAGGCACGATTCCTATGGTAATCAGTATCCTGGCCAAGGTGCGCCTCCTGGTGGCTCGTACCCAAACCAGCAACCAGGAATGTTTCCACAGCAACAGACTGTAAGTGATAATATTAACTCAACAGTCTCATTTGTAATGAATTTGAACATATTAGATATTAAATATTGAGAGAAAATTATTTCGTAATTGCACTAAAATCAGAAGCTAATCAAAATTGGCATTAATATAAGAAACTGCAACTAGTTTGATGATCAGAAGATGGCACCCGTTTTTATTTTGATAGCCCTATGTTAAACATCATTAAAACTGTCAAACAAGCCATAAACATCCAAGCTGTACCTATAATTTTAACTTCAATGTTATTTGGCTCCAATCAGAACTACAAGAGACCAGGAGAGAGCGGCTACCCTCCAGCAAAGCGCCATCATGATGGCGAAATGTACGGTGGGCCATTCAGTGGTCAACAACCACAACAACAGCCTCAAGCTCCTCCTAATGCTCCCTCATCAGCTCAGCCAGAAATGTACAACCAGTTCAGCAGCTCTTACCCTGGACCAGAGCGACGGCCTCCTGGACCACAAAACCAGTTCCCTTTCCCTTTTGGAAGGGATCGCATGCAGCCTGGCTCAGGCCCCAACTCTCAAGGGTCCATGCCACCTCAGATGATGGGCAGCTCCATGCAGTCAGGTCCTGATGGCCCCCAGACTGGAATTTGGCAGGGCAGAGGCGAGATGGGCTATCCCAACTATCCGAACAGACAAGGACCCCTTGGTGGACCGGCGCAGGGTCCAGGATATCATGGCATGAACCGATCCGAAGAGATGATGTCGTCTGAGCAGCGTATAAACCATGAAGGACAGTGGCCAGGGCCAAGGCAGGCTGCGTATGGCCCAGCGGGGACTGGGCCACCCATGAGCCGCCCCCTGCAGTCCAACTACCAGTCCCCCCAAGCCATGCAGAATCACATTCCACAGGTGTCCAGCCCTACTCCCATGCCCCGGCCTATGGAGAGCAGGACATCACCAAGCAAATCTCCCTACATGCACAGCAACATCAAAATGCAGAAAGCAGGTCCACCAGTGCCTGCATCCCACATCATCCCTTCAGCCGTACAACCTCCAGTTATGAGGAGAGATCCTTCGTTCCCTCCGGGGTCTGTAGAGGCCACGCAGCCTGTTCTCAAGCCACGTAGACGACTCACCATGAAAGACATTGGTAAGTTTTTACCATTGGTAGACTCAACTCTGGGGTTTGGGAAACTGCTTGTGTATTCGAAATGCACCACAATGTTTTGTAGGGAGATGGTCTTTTACAGGTTACAGTGCTGACTGGGGATGGCAGACTAGAACATTTATTAGGGCCTGACTGATAGGAAGGTGTTGTTATTGATGCTGAGCTGAAAATTTCAGTAAATGGCATGTACAATGAAATACTTAAATATGGTCATGAAAGCACTGCCAGTATACTTCAAATGACAAACGTAGCATTGCACCGTGGAAATACCAAGTGGATACTACATTTAAACTGCTGCTGCAGGAGATTTTCAAAATCGCCTGGTTAAAGGGTATTGCCTGACATTCGGTTAAGTTATACATCCATGCTTTTGAATTCTGCTTAGAGCTGCCGTAAGTGACATGTTTCACATGCAGGCTGCAACATTACCTGTAATTATAAACATAAAATAAGTTCTTTATTTAATAAATAAATACACATTATTATTGCAGATTGATGTGCTAAGAAGGAAAAAAGGTTTTAGAACAGAAAATTTAGTGACGCAGTTCGGTTGAGAACTTTTTACTTTTAGAAGTGCACATGCTAAGATGATGATGATTTTATAGGGCTTTACTAGATGATTGACATTATTGTCATTGAGATGATTGTCATTAGTATCTCTGGTCGTCATATGGATGATGCTTATCCACGGCCATCGAAATAAACCAATAATAAATTCTTTTTCAGATTCACATCACTCACCACACTTTAATATTTCCTAAACATGAGCCTGTGGGTTAGAGAATAGCTGACCTCACACAGGGCAGTTTTGACAGCGGTTCCAACAGTGACATCATCTTGATACCATGATGGTGTTTGCTGTCGACCTGCACTGACCGCCATAAGCTGTGAGATTTTAAAAATGTTTGAAATTTCATGGCAGGTCTCAAAACCGTGCATCACCGACTAGCTGCCTTGTAGCTGCCGTGTTGTCAGCATTCACAACCTTTCTGAGCCACGTTCAATACAACCCATTCACACTGTGTATACACACCATGTTTCACCTACTGTGTATCGTTTTGTCACACCGACATCATACTATACTGTGCAGAACCACCTTCAAACCCCTCTTTGCGTGAGGTTGTTTTGCGGCACCGCCATCATATTTTGGCTGTCAGAATCGCCCCCATAGAAGGCATGCTTAACATGGCAGTTTGACCCTAAATCACTATATATTTTTGGTGTGGGATGTTAAATATTTGCCTTTTCCTAACATTGTTTTCAGTGTTCTAAAGTATATTTGAGTTTGGGTTGAAATAGCCTCATGTTCATTAATGCAGTTTTCAGTAGAACTTGTAAAAAGGTGTTATTAATTTGTTGACGTGATTGCTCACGGTTAGCATGTCTCTGCCACACCAAGAAAGTCTCAGATGTAATTTCCGGGCTTGGCGAGGGCGTATCTGTTGGGAGTTTGCATCTTCTCTCCGGGGTTGCATGGGTTTTCTCCAGGCACTTCGGTTCCCCCCCACAATCCTAAGACGTACATGTTAGGCTGATTGGCCGTTTCAAATTGCCCATAGGTTTCGTGTGTGTGCGTGCGTGCGTGTTCACCCTGAGACTTGCGAGCTGTTTAGGGTGTTGCTTATACCACTAATCTGGTGAAAAATTACTTTAGGTCTAGCTTTGGTCTTCATGTGGCCAAAGGTGTCTTTAAAACAGTCAACATTTACAGAATATAGCACAGGGCTATGAATTAATTTAGCTGTATCATGAAATGTTGGTACCAGTGCACTGATTTGAATCTCAAATATTGGACTTTTCAGGCACACCAGAGGCATGGCGAGTCATGATGTCACTAAAATCAGGTCTGTTGGCAGAGAGCACATGGGCTTTAGATACCATTAACATCCTGCTGTATGATGACAACAGTATCTCCAATTTTAACCTTATACAGGTAAGTTCTAAGCATTGTACTAAGCTACCCCATTGAGATGAAATCAGTTTTTATCAACCACAGCCTTTTTGTCCTTATCAAATATTTGTCTTCACAGCTCCCTGGTTTCCTGGAACTCATAGTGGAGTATTTTAGGCGTTGCCTTATTGAGATCTTCGGCATTCTGAGGGAATATGAAGTTGGTGACCCAGGACAGAGAACCCTGCTGGACCCCAGTGCTTTGAAAGAAGGAGAAAATGGTGAGGACGAAGAGGAACCAGTTGAAATGAGCATGGAGGAAGATGGTGAAACAGAGGAGGAGGGTGAAGGAGAGGAAGACTCATCACAGCAGCATGTGGAACGAGCGTCAGCAGTGCAGCCTCAGATAAAGACGGAGAAGAAGGCAGGCGAAACAAAGAAAGACGAAGACGGCAAAGTGATGGAGAACCTTTTGCCTACAGAGGTAAAAACAGAGGCATCTCCCCTAGATCTTTGTGTGACGCAGGAGAGGCCGAAACAGGCCAGCAAGTTTGACAAACTTCCCTTGAAAGTGGTGAAAAAGAAAGATCCGTTTGTGGTAGACTGCTCCAGCAAGCTCGGCCGGCTTCAGGAGTTTGACAGTGGTCTGGTGCACTGGAGTATTGGTGGTGGTGATACTACTGAGCATATTCAGACCCATTTTGAGAGCAAGATAGATTTACTGCAGTCAAGGAGCCAGACACAGCCCACCCAGATACGTAGAAGGAAAAAAGCATCAGAGAAGATGGAGAGTGAGGTACCTGTTATCTCCTCATGTAGTGTGGAGCGAAGGAAAGAGGAGGAGCAGACCCAACCTCAGCAATCCTCAAGCAGGCAGTTGACTGATGGCATTTCAGAAGAAAAGGAGGAGAAAACTGCCAATGTCCCGGAATCTTCACTGGAACCAGTATTGCAGAAAGAAATGGAACCAGAAGGATCAAACCAGGAGGCCAGCAAGGTGGCTCTCCCCATCATCAGTTCTTCCTCACTGTGTCAGCACTCTGTCAATGTATTAGAGGATGAACCTCACAGCAAGGACGAAGCCCCACTAATCACGCTTTCAGACTGGCAGGACTCGCTCGCCCGCCGCTGTGTCTGCATCTCGAATATAGTTCGCAGTCTTTCATTTGTCCCTGGCAATGACTTGGAGATGTCCAAGCATCCAGGGCTGCTGCTGCTCCTGGGCCGCCTCGTGCTGCTTCATCATCATCATCCTGAGCGTAAACAGGCTCCTTTAACGTACGAGAAGGAAGAAGAGGCAGACAAGGATGTCGGCCAGAAGGATGAATGGTGGTGGGACTGTCTGGAGCTGCTGCGAGAGAACTGCCTGGTTACACTGGCTAACATTTCAGGTCAGCTTGACTTTTCCATCTACTCCGAGAGTATCTGCTTGCCTCTGCTTGATGGCTTGCTCCACTGGGCTGTATGTCCTTCCGCAGAAGCCCAGGATCCCTTCCCTACTCTTGGGCTTAATGCAGCTTTATCTCCCCAGAGACTGGTCCTGGAAACTCTCAGCAAACTCAGTATCCAAGACAATAATGTTGACCTTATTCTGGCAACACCTCCCTTCAGTCGACTAGAGAAGCTTTTTGGAAACCTTGTACGTCTGGTCGGGGACCGAAAGGTTCCTGTATGCCGGGAGATGGCAGTTGTGCTTTTGGCCAATCTTGCCCAGGGCGACAGCCTCGCAGCCCGTGCCATTGCGGTACAAAAAGGCAGTATAGGAAACCTTTTGGGCTTCCTTGAGGACAGTTTAGCAGCTACACAGTTCCAACAGAGCCAAGGGTCTTTGCTGCACATGCAGGGGGCGCCCTTTGAACCTACAAGTGTGGACATGATGCGTCGGGCTGTTCGGGCTCTACATGCCCTTGCAAAGGTGGAGGAGAACCACTCGGAGTTTACACTCTATGAGTCGCGGCTACTGGACCTCTCAGTCTCCCCACTTATGAACTCTTCAGTGTCCCATGTCATCTGTGATGTACTTTTTCTGATTGGCCAGTCATGACAGCTGTGGGGAGCGGTGGCTCCACCTTCTCTGGTTTTTGTTCTCTCCTCTCCTCCTGTGTCCTTGGTATGCAGGGAATGAAAAGCAGAGAAAATGACTGTTTCTCTCTCTCTCTCTCTTTTCTTTTTCTTTTTTTCTTTTTTCTTTTTTTTTTTTTTTAATTTATGCAAGGATTTCACCCTTTGGTCCCTTTTTGCTGTGTCTCACTTTGGGGAGGTTATCACAAATTAGCTGTGGATCATGAACCAGAGCTTCAAGAAATTAAAAAAAAAAAAAAGAAAAAGGAAAAAAAAAAAAAAAAGACCTGACACAAACTGTAAACTCTGCCAACTAACTGATATGGCCAGGGGCCCCAGGTTTTATGCGCTGCCCAGTGGGGGAAGGGTGGGTTACTTTTTTTATATCAAAATAAATAAATGAATAAAATAAATAGCAGAGAACCTTTTGACCAAAGTTGCTGTCTCGTTTACAGTGAATTTGGGGTTAACCGTGCCCTTGCTCTCCACTAAAGGGCGAATTGAGTGCACATCTCTGGTATTTGAGTCTGATTAGACGAGTGAACACTTTGTTGGTGTTGTAGGTGTTGTGATGCACGTTCAACCCCGAAGGAGCCACTTATCAGCCTTGAGCAGGATACCCTTACCATGGAAGCCTGTGCAGTAGATTGTAGACGTTTTCTGTACAGCTCTGTAACCCTTTTCCTTATGACTGTAAACACTGCAGCACTGTTTCATGTGGAGAAATCTTGGCTCAGCAACTCCATTCTTGTTTTTAAACAGTTTTTAAACTTTAGTTTGATGGTAAAGAGAGAAAGGCTTTCTCCCCCAAAGTATCGAGAACCATGGACATCCTTACCTCCTCTCTTTAACCCCTTGATTGTATGACTTGACCCTTATAAAGAAATCACCTCCTAGGACTGATTTTCAACTAAGACACAGCCCATGCTATGATGTATATAAGATGTTGTACATTACACTTTTTTCCTCTCTCTCTCTCTCTCTCTCTCTCTCTCTCTCTCTCTCTTTCACTCTTATGCTTCTCACTTGTCTATGAAGAATGAAAGCGGACACTCAAGTTGGGTTCATAGCATAAAATCTTTAGATATATAAACAGAACCACCTTTTGGCCTCCCCACAGTTTCTCCATAGTACAGCAAGCAAATATTTTAATTTTTTCCCCTCCTGGTACAAAATAAAATCTAGGTGAAGAAACACAGTTGAGATATTTTTTTTCTCCAGTGACATGAACTCTTCATATTTGTATTTCAGACTATGTAGCTAAAACGTAAATGTAAATTCCTCCTTTTCCCCTTTTTGGCTCAATGAATATCATTTATTCAGTATGAAATCTTTATACTATATGTTCCATGTGGTAAGAATAAATGTACATTAAATCTTCGTAAGATGTTTGTGATGGTTTTATTTATTTGGGCATAAGTCATCTGTTATGAGAATACGGGGAATAGTTAATAAATTGGTAACACTTATGTATATTAAATTCCACTTTGAATACAAAGGACTGAAGTCATGTAAAGGAGCCAAAGTAGTTAATAAGTAACTGCTGATTATTGCATTTATTGTAATGTAAATGACACTATAAGCATTTTTCTGCTGCACATATTCAGAAAACAATTCCCTCGGCGAGGAAGAAGTGAAACGTGGGTTCAGATTCTGATTAACTGACGATCAGAACGAAACCGATACCATTAAATATCATACCATAAAAATCATTATATCTCAGATTCATTGGACAGTCAAATTCTCAGACTAGCTGTAACAAAAAACTGATGGCTGTGAATATTTGTAGTTCAACCCTACCGGATGTTTGGGAGAAAGGTCATGCCTAAATTCATATTTCAGTCTTTTTTCATTTGTGATAGTTTTTGCATCCACTGCTTCCACATATTCTCAGATCCAACTCAGAATCTGAAACTGCCCCTGGGATGTTTGGCTGTCTAGTTCGAAGCAGCCCAAAACACCCATTTTCACAGTTCCACAATCACCATGTGGTTTAGTTGAGTGGTCTGCACTCACACTTTTTTTTTGTTTATTATATTTTTAAGTTAGCTTTAATAATACGTGAAAAGGACAATTGGACGATTCTGAACGGTTTTACCTGACTATTTAAAATATGAAAAAGCAGAAATCATTGTAAGACTGGTATTGATGAACTGGAAAGGTCCCACCATATGATCAGAAACCAAGTAAGTATCCATTTTGTCCAAGTAGAAATAATTTTTACTGTATAATTCAGCAAAAATTATGATTATGAAGGTGCATCTAGCATCAGTTTTATGCTATTACTAGTTTTAATTCCTGCTGGCAACAAAATGTAAAAGAGGAGTTTATTATTGCATAAATTGCAGGTAAAGGGTCATAATGCAATGAATGCTTTTTACAAAAAAAAGTTTCACCATGAAAGTACAATATTTATTTATTTGTTTATTTATTTATTCTGGTGGCACGGAGCATGTCCGCCTCACAGCCAGAAGGTCCTGGATCGGAGTCCTGGGCTCAGTGAGGGCGTTTCTGTGTGGAGTTTGCATGTTCTTGTGTGGGTTTCCTCTGTATACTCCGGTTTCTTCCCACAGTCCAGAGACATTCATATTAGGCTAATTGAATGTCCATAGGTGTGAAAGGCTGTGTGTGTGTGTGTGTTGGGCCTATGACGAACTGGTGAGCTATTCAGGGTGCACCCCGCCTTTGCCCAGAGTTGGCTGCGACCCTAATATAAATTAAATGCTTTAGCAGATTGATTTGTTTGTTTGTGTGTGTGTGTGTGTGTGTGTGTGTGTGTGTGAGAGAGAGAATGTGTATACATACATATAC
>JBCNYH010000001.1:20251255-20287558 GCA_039654325.1 Tandanus tandanus
ATATATATATATATATATATATATATATATATAGACTATGCTTTTGGACCCCAGTTTTAGATCTATTGCTTTAAACAACTAAGGGCCTCTATAATACCTAATTAATGTGAGAGTGTGCAGAGAGAACAGCAAGTAGAAAGTCGCAGGAGAGAAAATTAAATGTATTTGTGGATTTAATTAGCAGTAGGGATCCTGTGGAATTACTGCCTGAAAAGGATAGTGTGTGATCTAATGTGTTTATTCATGTACTGTATGTAGGTGGAAGCACAACATTTCCTGTGCACGGTAGGTACAATGTATGAGTGACTGTCACCCTTGGTGTGTCTGTCGCTGGGTCCCTCTCTAATGCATTTCAGACTTTTCAGGTAAGTATGACAACTTTCAATTCTCCACCAGTACATATTCAGGCTCAGAACACACACATTTACATCTACACACAGAATATACTGATATGAAACTGCAAAACTCAAGCTCCTGACTTCTTGCTTTCAAAATTAAGCAGTCACATTCCCTACAATAAGCTTAATGAGCTACACCAAACTAGGACATTATTATATGTATATATGTAATATGTTTAATTTTAACAATGCTAATGCGTAGCATTAACAGCTTCTTTAAATGCTAAGAATGCAATGGAAATGTCAGTTAATATAAATATGTTAATACAAATGTCTTAATATCTACTTTGATTCATAAGTGTACAAATTACATCATCCCTTTTTTATAGCTGTCAGTCTGGGCACAAAAGTGGCTATACTCATTGTAAGTGACATTTACATCTCAAAGTCATTACTGATCTCCTTTGATATAAAAGCACATGTATAACATGTATAATTTCCAGTAAATCAGCAGGAAATCTAAATAAATTGATGAGAAATCATCAGACTTGGAGTCAAGACCACTGTTATCAAGTCTAAAACTACTCAGTACTCAGTCCAAAAAAGTTTGACTCTGAATCATGACCGAGTCCAAATGAGTGAGAGCGAGTCAAGGCTGAGACAGAAAAAAAATATATATCTTTTTAGAGACCACCTCTGTATAATCGCATTTAATCAGTGATTTTGTTTTGAAGGAGGAGCTAATTAAGTATTAAAATAGCATATGCTTTTAGAAGGCAGCTGGTCTTGGTTGTGACCAATTAGAATATTTGGTGAGACCAATGGCCTAGTCCTAGTCCAAATACCAATGAGTCCAAGACAGGTATAAGACAAAAAACAAAAAACAAAAAAAAAAAACCCATCTTGGGTCTGGACTCTGGTACTGCAGCCTTGGAAATCAGCTTTTTGGTGGCTTATTAAAATTCGAGCTATAACAAAAAGTATTGAAGCCCATTAGAATAGCCTCAAAGGATATGGGGCAATAAGAAAAAATATTATTTGGGGACTTCCTACTGCAGTAGGGAGGTCTGTATGTTGCAGGATGAGTATAGGAAACAATTTAGTAACATTATGACTAAATTGTTATAAAAAAAAGAAAAAAAATTATATTCTAATGTGACTAAAATGTAAATCTAATCTTGAATCCGAATGCCCTTAAATGGGAAAATATGTAAGAGTGTGGTGCACACTGCCCCCCTCCTCATTTTAACCTCATAGTATTCTGCCCTCTAACCTTTCAGTCACTGCTTTATTGCAAATGTGCTGAAGTAGACTTAAAACAACAAATTCAGTTACAGACTGCACTGTAGGACTGAACGGTGACCAAACCCAATATGAAGTTCAACTACAATTTGGAGTTCCATTCAAATTTATGTGCATATAGAATGTATTTCCATCTTTTCTAATATAATAGTATGTCTTACTGTCTATTTTCTCTCTTTCAATAGTGTCACTAATTCAGTTTATTTAATTATGCGTCTTTTAAAAATTATTTGAGTCCTCCTGCAGGAAACATTGCATTAAAAACAGCATTCTTAGAACTGTAAATGTTCTAGCAATACATGTGTGTGAGGTGTCTCAGAGAGAAGATAATATAAGCAATACATCAATCCTGAACTCAGAGTCAGTGTAGCTTATGTTAAATCCTGAAATTAGGATGATGTAAGATATAATCCAAAGGTAAAATTATATTGGGCATGAGGCAGAAAAATTGAAAATGACCCTGGGTAGGGCACCATGGATGGATGGGACATGACATCAGGCACATACACTTTTACACACTCGTTCACACCTAGGGGACATTTTAGAGACACAAATCTGGGTGGAACTATAAGAAGAATCCATAAGACAAAAAACTCCCCATTTTCCCTTTGATATCACTATACTGCCCATATATAGACTAAATTTACTTTTTTCTTCTTTGTTTTCAACATTTGCTTGCTTTGTTCAATTTGTACTACCAACGCATAGCTCCAGTTGGGTGGCACAGTGGTGTTGTGGTTAGCATTGTCACCTCACATAAAGAAGGTTCTCAATTCAAACCTTCTAGCCAACTGGAACCTTTGCGCGCCACATGCCTGTGTGAATATCCTACAGGTGCTCTGGTTTCCTCCCACAGTCCAAAAACATGCAGATTAGGTATACCCTTATTTGCCCATAGGTGTGACTGCAAGTGGGAATGATTGCACGGTGAATGGGCCTGAGATAAACTGGCGACTTGTTCAGTGTACCCTGCATCTCGCTAAATGTCAGTTAGGATAGGCTCCAGCTTCCTATCTGACCCTGATGGATAAGTAGGTATGCACATATATACTATAATCCTTCAGCAATATCAACTTCACCTCTGTTGAATAACACAATGTGCACAATGTGTGTATATTAAAGTGTATATAAAGTACAGTGCAAAAGTCTTAGGCACCCTAGTTTTTTTAGTAACTTTGCTGTTGATTCTTATTTTTTGAATTGTACATCAGCGAGTCAGTACAAAAACATTGTAGATTTCCAAACATTTGGAACATTTGAGTTTTTCAGCACAAAATTAAATGTTACCGAAATAAAGTTTGTATGTCAATAAAGAAAGCAGGACATGTCATAAGAGACCACTTTTTAGACAAAAACATAATGAAAGGTTTTGCATATAAATAAAAAAGAAAGTGTGACAGTAAAAAATCTCCAGAACTGTAGCTGGTTCTAAAAGATGTTCAGTAAAACTTACAGCTCATTACCCTGTAAAACTGCACAAACTGTGCCTGAGACTGCTATATTTTTAAATCAAAGGTTCATCACACCAAATATCGACTTTGTTTAATTAATTACTATTTAATGTGCTTTATAATTTTGTTTTTTAAGTAAGAAGATTTAATTTAATAATTTATGTGTAAATATAAGGCAGCTTTGCTCTACAGCATTTCTTTGAATGTGCCTAAAACTTCTGCACAACACTTGTTTTGTTTTCAGTATGGTTCAGGGTAGCTTTATTTTTTTTCTTGGGTGAGTATCTTTGTTAATTCGATGTACAGAAAGGGAAAAACAAATTGCACAGTACAGAACATCTTGTGGGTGCATTCGGGAGTATCATGATGAAAAAATGTAACCAGCAATAAATGATCAGGACCATAAAATCAAATCAATAACAGATTACAGAATACAAAATAAAGTACTCAATACCATTCACAAAAAAGAATCAATTATAAAATATAATGATGATCATAGTGATAATAATAATAATATTTTATAATATTCTATAGTTACCAAAGTGGGCAGCACAGGGGTGTAGTGGTCAGCACGTCCGCCTCACTACAAGAGTGTCCAGGGTTCGAGTCCCGAGCTCGGGGGGGGGGGGTCCTGTGTGGAGTTTGCATGTTTTCCCTGTACTTGCATGGGTTTTCTCTGGGTACTCTGGTTTCCTCCCACAGTCCAAAGACATGCACAGTAGGCTACCTACGCCCCTAGGTGTGCGTGTGAATAGCTGTGTGATGTTGGCCCTGCAGTGGGCTCAGTCGGCTGAGATGGGCACCAGCCTCCCCGCGACCCTAATCAGGACTAAGTGCCTTTAGAAAAATATTGAATGATTGAACGAATGACAAATAAGTGAGTGAGACGAGACGAGATGAGGCTTTTATTTTGATAGCGTGGTTCTCTTATGCACCGGAAGTACAACCAATTCAATCCCTGACAAGTTTTACTTTGTGTTTTTCCTGTAATATTCTGCCTAAGACACTTGTTTGACACTCACGTAGTGTTTTTTTTTTTTAAATCACATTAACAGCCTCGTTCGACAGAAGGACTACCATTAAACTTGTGTAAATGATATAGTTGGAGTGTAGAATGAACTGCTGAGTCCTGAACAGGAGGATTCCTGCACTATGCTGATTTCAGGGATTCATGCGAAGAAAGATGTGCACATAATTATACGGTTCGCTGCTTTTACGCGAGTATTAGCGCTTATTTTACAGGTAGGACTGCTTTGGGGTTTTTCTGTGTGTATCAGTTGATGGTCTGAGAAGAAGGAGCTCATTGTTTTTGTGTTTCCGTGGTGTGTTTAGCTGAGGGGCGTTTGTGGATGAATCCAGCTGGAGAATGTAGCTCAGCTATGTGTTGCCATGGAAACAGCTACTGCATTAAAGCTACTGATCCAGCACTATAAACACATAGTTTTAAGAGAAAATTACACAAAACAAGACAAAATCCAGATTAATCTGACCAGCTCCAAGCTTCGAAACACTCAAATTGATCTGACCAATAAAGTTCATTTTTGTAGTTTCCTGATTACTGGAATAAACTGGTCAACTAATGCTGCGCCAGTACATACCAGTAGCTTAGAAACTGTTTCCGCGGGTGTAGCGATAGGTAAATGAAAATAAGATTCCTAAATTGTTTCAAAACTTTCTGAACAAGTGTACTCCATTAGGTACAAATGGATGATGGTGACAAGTGTATTGATTATCCAGAAAAATCTGCATAAGACTTCAGGCTTTTATTACATCTTGGCATAGTTATAATGAAATGTCTCCCCCTAGTGGGCGTCTGAGGAACATTCATTCGCACATTATTTGCACTTATTCACCTTAATCAATTTTTTTAACATGATCCCAGGCATGGATTACCTGCAAAATATAATGAGTTGTGACTTGTTCCACACCAAATCTGTGCGAAACTTATTGAGTTGTATTGTACACAAAAAACAAACAAACTATCAAACAGATAAACTAACAGACAAACCAACACAATGTTTTATAGCATTAAAAATGGTGAAAGGGGCCTGGGACCAGTGTCCTGGTCCCAGAAGAAACTTCACCATACATGAGGTGACAAAACTGTTGGTGCTTTATTTGTTTAATTAAAACCACCTTAATGGCTTTAGGATGTCCTTCAGGATATTAATACTTACTGTATGAAATTAATGATAAATAAAATCCTTCATTTTTTATATTTAAAAAATAGTGTAAAATCAGAACAATGTGACTTTTGTTACCAGAAAACCCCTAATTTACTGTACTTGTGTTTGCATTTGATCTGTGAGGCATATACAGATGAGAAAACATTCATATTCTTCCTCTTATACAGGCTGTGCTAAATGCCCTAATCCCTGATCATGCAGCAGATGCCTTCAGTCCTCCCCGGGCAGAGGAACCACTCATCTTGGACCATACCATCGAGATACTCTTTAGTGGCTTATGCCGCTGGGATGCTGAACATTTCCTCTTCATAGCAGAGCATGGCTACTTGTATGAGCACAACTTTGCTTTCTTCCCACTTTTTCCACTGGTCCTGCATTCATTAGCGACCATCCTGCTGTGGCCTTTGAGCCCCTTTCTCACAGTACATGGACGTTTACTCGTGATGGTGGCCATAGTGAATAGCACATTCTTTGTAATGAGTGCAGTGGCACTTTATGGACTAAGTCGTCTGGTTTTACAGGACCGAAAGCTTGCCCTGATCTCAAGCCTTATCTACGGCCTCACACCGGCCAATGTTTTTATGTTAGCAGGCTATTCGGAAACCCTTTTTGCACTTCTCACATTTGGTGGTTTGTGTGTAATGGAGAGAGGGTTTACAATTGGAGCATGTTTCCTTTTAGGACTTGCCACTGCTGCACGTGCTAATGGACTTGTAAACGTTGGCTTTTTGTTGTACCTGCCCCTGCAGCGGAGTCTCACTCAGGTGTTTAACAAAGGAAGCACATGGCATTACAGCTGGGCAGCTCTGCGGTTTTTGCTGACATCACCAGTTTACATTTCAGTCGTCGTGCTACCATTTTGCCTCTTCCAGTTTTATGGTTACTACACATTCTGTCTGCCATCTTTGACCAAGGAACAGATAGCTCCAGCTTTCCTTAACCTAGCCAGGGAGAAAGGATACAGAGTTCCTGATGCAGCAGCTCCTACACCAAGCTGGTGCATGAAACCTGTTCCAGTGCTCTACTCCTACATTCAGGATGTGTACTGGGATGTCGGTTTCCTCCAATATTTTCAGTTAAAGCAGATACCCAACTTCCTCTTGGCACTTCCTGTTGCCACACTGAGTGCCCTGGCATTGTACATGTACATAATGGCTAATCCAAGTTTTTGTTTGTATCTTGGGCTGTGGGAGATGAGAAACAGTAAGAAAGAAGGAAAACCACCAACTGGCCTTTACTCCCCGAAAGTGTTTGTGTACATCGTTCACTCCTCTGTGTTACTAACGTTTGGGATGTTCTGCATGCACGTCCAGGTACGTTTCTCATAAACCCAAAGATAAAATAAGCATTTGCTTGTGTAGCATATCTTCGTAGTGTTACTACTGTGAAGAAACACATTTTATTTTATGATAAATGCTAAATAAGTTTACCTTCGTAATCTTTATTATTATTATTATTGGCCAAATATTCTATCTGTGTAATAGTAATTTATAGTAGCTATTTAATATTGGGATGTTTGTATTATACCATCTACCTCAGTGATTAAAAAAAAACAACAACATAAGGATGATGCATTACAATGTTTTTTTTTTACAATAACATTGCATTTAAATGTTTCCACTAGGTGCTTACCCGTTTTTTAGCCTCATCCACGCCTGTCATCTATTGGATTAGTGGTCACTTTCTTCTTTCCTGCGAACCCTTATTAAAAGAAGATAAAATCTTGGTTCATGGCCATGGACAGAAGACCTTGGAACAAAACATTAGTTTTTTTTCTTTCACATACATTAACAACCCTGTTACTCGTCTCCTACTGCGCTGGAGGACTTGCTCCTTTCCCACCCACTGCATTCTGGGATACTTCATTTCATATTGGCTGTTAGGTTTGGCTCTTCACTGCAACTTCCTACCATGGACTTGAAGATATAGCTATGGCTGAACTTTTAGGGGATTTTTTTTTGTTGTTGTTGGGAGTCACATTTGTGCATCTCTGATATCTTACTTCGGTTTGCGGATTGTCGTGAGCAAAATTATTATGATGTTAATCATAGTGTAGGGCGGCACATTGGCGTAGTAGTTAGCACATCTGCCTTTACAGCAAGAAGGTCCTGGGTTCGAGTCCTGGACTCAGGGAGGGCGTTTCTTTGTGGAGTTTGCATGTTCTCCCCATGTTTGCGTGGAGTTCCTCCGGGTACTCCAATTTCCTCCCGCAGCCCAAAGACATGCACATTATACTTATTGGCTCTGCGCATAGTGTGAATGGTTGTGTGTGTGTGTTGGCCCTGCAATGGACTGGCGAGCTGTACAGGATACGCCTTCACCCAAAGTTGGTTAAGATAGGCTAATCCATAGTAGGGTTAAGCGGTTGAGCAAATGGCTGTATAAATGGTCCTCATGTAGGACTGTCACTTTTGTAGTATTCTGGGAATCATGACTACTTTTGCTTTTTTCCCCCTCAATTAAATGATGATCTATGTCTTGTGCTTTTTTTTGTTGTTGAATGTAATGAATATATGGAAAATTGAATGCAGAGTGATCTTCTCAAATGGCTTCACTTGACACAGAGCCCTTGTTGCTGTACTAACACCACTTGCTATTTACCCTGTTGAACACGCAGACAGTTACCATTTCAAATGTTGCAATCATGTACAAACAAACTAAATATATAGCAGACATCCACAAACGGTTGAATAAAAAATTTAATTGGATTGAATTGCATGTTGGTGTGCATGGCTAATAGTGTAAGACACACTCCTTCTATCCCAATGTAAGGTTTATAGTAGGCTTACTAAGTGTAGCGTTAGATGAAGGCAACTAGTCATTATATATATTACTGAGTTTATATGAAATTTGTAATAAAAGACACACACAATGCTGTACACTTTTATATACTTCATAGCATATTATATATTTTTTGTAATAATAATGTTATTTTGTCGTCTTAATAAAAATATTTCTGTGAGGCCAGTCATGACCTTACAGGACAATCTTGTAATATTGAAAAGCGAAGACTTTGGTAAGGCATTTCTTAGTCAAAGTGTCAAACTGCAGTGTAGACTATATACGAACAAACATGTCCGTGTGTGGCTTTTCTCCTTCCTCCCAAAATCATATGAATGAACTGTGAATTGGTTACACTAAATTATCTCTAGGTTTAATTGAATGTGTGTGAATCTTTCACTGTTATAGACTAGCATCCCATCCAGGGTGTATTCACTTCTCACTCACAGTATTTCAGGGATTTTCTCCAGAGCCGGACCAGGATTAAGTGGTTACTGGATGTGGATAAATAAACATCGTGTTTCATTATGAGGTGCAATATAAATGTGGTAATCATTTTGCAGTGACAACTTGGTGATAGTGGGGCTTGAACCCACAACCTTCGGATCAGTAAGCCCCTTTTATTATAATAATAATAATAATTATTATTATTATTGTTGTTGTTATGATTATTATTATTAATAACAACAACAACAACAATAATAATAAAAAAATCTAAGTGAATAGTAGTGCTCACCAATTGCACGGTGTGGTGACGTTAACGTGGGAGTCATCACCTTATTGGTCAGAAGAACAGGGGCGGGTTATATCGTTGATCTTCTGGCCAATCAGACGCCTGTTCGAGAAGTTAACCTAGCTTGTGTCAAAACAAAGGTTTGTTTAACAATCAATGTACTGCATAAACCATATCAGTATATTTACAGACAGAACACCTGTACCGCACAGGCAGGTTATTGGACTTCGAAATGCTTTCGCCGGTTCCGTAAAGGTCTGAACGGGCTCGGCTTTCACTCTCCAGGGCTGAGCTTAGCATGGCTGTGTGTGGACTGCTTCAGCTAATTAGCAAGCTTGCTATCTGGAGGCCTTTTGTTCTCTTGTAACAACAAACGCATCATGTCTTTATCTGTAACAGGTAATCTGAGGTATCAGACATTAAGTAGCATGACCTGGTTATGGCAGGAAATACCGCTGTAGAGATCCAATAATGTCTTAATGATTGTTGTGGCAGCTAAACGGCTAGACAGTCTTGGTATTGTCTCCTAGCTGATGCACTTAAAGCTGGCGTTTTAATGATAAATAATGTTGTGCTGTGTAACTCTGTTAGGTCAAGTGAACTGTGTATAGAAGCTGAATTCAGATATGTGAACTTCATTAAACATGGAGGATAACAGAGTAAATAAAGATGAGAGCTTTGTGTAAGGATACGAGCTCCATTACATCATTAAGTAATATCCACAGGAAAGTGTACTATTTTGGGTGTTAATTCATTAGTGACCCCCCTCCCCTCCCTCTCTGGTGAACTTTGACCTCACTCTTGCCCCCTCTGATGTCACTGGTCACAGTCGCTTACAATGAAAAACTGCGAGTACCAACAGATTGACCCCAGAGCGCTTGGAACCCTGGCGTCCACCCCAGCGTCCACCCTGCCATGTCCGAGAAAAGAGCTTCGTCCCCCGAGAAGAAAGTGGGAAGTGTTCCCCGGGAAGAACCGCTTCTACTGTAACGGACGCGTCATCGTGGCCCGTCAGTGCGGTGTGTTACCTCTGACCCTCAGCCTGATCATACTCACCACCACCTTATTTTTTATATTCGAGTGAGTCCTTCAAGACCTTGGAATTGTGATTTGTATCAATACTGCTGTAATACCACCATTACTTCTCTAAAGCCATTGATTGTAGTTTGTTGAGCATCTTCATTTATCTGTGTTAAGCAATAATAGTTTTCCCATTCCTTTTTTTTTTTAATTAAAATTTTATTTTTTTTTTTACAGTTGCCCTTTTCTGGTGGCTCACCTCACCGTCTGCATACCAGTGATTGCGGGTGTGCTTTTTCTCTTTGTGTTCATCACCCTTCTCCGCACCAGCTTCACAGACCCAGGGATCTTACCCAGGGCTTCACCAGAGGAGGCTGCTGACATCGAGCGCCAAATAGGTAAAAGTTGCGGACGAGTTTTAAATGATGATGATGATGATATACTATGTTAATCCCGCAAGGGAAATTTGGCTCTGCATGTAACCCATCCAAAGTGAGCACACACACACGTGGGCAGCCACATTGCAGCGCCCGGAGAGCAGTCGAGGGTTAGGTGCCTTGCATTCAATCCAGGGTGTATCATCCGTGAAGGTGGAGGAAGGGGAGGGGGGACCTCCCTCGCCGCCACACATTTTTCTTACTGGTCCCAAACCTTCCTCTCTAACCGTCAGGCCATGACTGCACCCAGTGTAAGACGGGTTACTTGTAGGGAATTTTATTCTTTGTTTTATGTGTTTTTGTAATATTCTGTTTGTATTCATAGATAATTGTGGGTCTGCAACATATCGACCCCCACCTCGGACTAAAGAGATCCTTATAAATGGTCAGCTGGTCAAACTCAAATACTGTTTCACCTGCAAAATGTTCCGTCCACCCCGTACTTCACACTGTAGTCTGTGTGACAACTGTGTAGGTAAGGCTCTCCTTTCAAATCTGAAATTTTATTAGTGTGATAGAATGACAAAGAATATGTTTTACCATGAACCATTTAATAAATGCATAGTAAAACAAACTTAAGAGTTGCACAGTATTTAAGGTTTTTACTGTAGGCTGATGTTATGACTTGCGCATATGTCTCCCATACAGAGCGCTTTGACCACCACTGCCCATGGGTGGGGAATTGTGTTGGAAAGCGCAACTACCGCTTTTTCTATACCTTCATAGTGTCACTGTCCTTTCTTACTTCCTTTATCTTTGGCTGTGTGATCACGCACCTCACTTTACGTAAGTCCGAATACCATATGCTGTGAGTTGATCTCAACTAATACCTTTATTGTTAAAAATAGTTTGCTTATACTGCAGTAACCAGGTATTTCACTCATTTTATTGTTGAATAAAAAAATGCCCAGCTCTTATATTGGAAGCATCTCATGCAATAGGCACCATAGTCTGTCAGTTCATAATACAAAGCTGGTTAAAAAGGGGAACTAACTGCAGGCTGTTGTTTTCTCATTCAGCCTGTCCTTACAGCCAGGTATCAATAGGGAAATGCGTACATGTATATAGAATCTAATGGGTTTCATAGGGGAAAATAAAGTGGTCCCTAATCACACAACGTAACATATTATACTATATTACTACAAAAGCTGTTTATTTTATTTTTGGTAATATTTATTATAAAAATGTTTTACTTGTTTGGGGGGTTAAGGGCTGTCGTCACTGTGAACATTACCTGATTTGGGATATATTGTTTTTATCTGCAGGATCACAAGGTGGGAAAGGTTTTGTACAAGCCTTGCAGGAGAGTCCAGCCAGATATCCTTTCTGTCTCAGTGCCTCATTTAAAGGCCTGGGTGATTTCCCCAGCACCACAGTCTGCTGATTCCTCTTCTGATTCTGATCCCATTCTTCCCTAATTCTGTCATTTCTGTGGTTTAATAAAGAGCCTCCTCCTGAATCAGTACTATCACTGACCAGACATCATGGCATATCTGTTCACAGTTATGACTCAGTGGTTGAGGCTCTGCGTTAGTAAGCTGAAGGTTGGGGGTTTAAACTGCCTTACCACCAAACTGCCACTATTGGGCCACTGAGCAAGGCAATTAACCCTCAGTTGCTTAGTTGTATTAAGAAAAAAAAAAAGATAAATGTAAATCGCTCTTGATAAGGGTGTCTGCCAAATACGATTAATGAAAATGTAATGTAAGTGTTTATGTTTGTGTTGTATTAAATATATGTATTGCAACAGTAATTTCTGTAGGGCACGAATTACTTGTATATTAGTACTAAACCTTAACACCTCTGGTAATGTTGTGGAACTGGTTGTTTGTTTCTTCTCCATCTGGTCTATTCTGGGCCTGTCTGGCTTCCATACCTACTTAGTGGCTTCCAACCTCACAACTAATGAAGATGTAAGTTTAAAAAAAAAAGAATCAATAATGCTATACAATATTTAGTACAAAACTTTAATAGAGCAGTCTAACAAATCTCTGTTGTTCAACTTAATTTTTATTTTGCCAATCCTTCTCAGATTAAGGGCTCCTGGTCAAGTAAACGAGGTGTGGAAGAACCTGGGAACCCTTATAGCTATAACAGCATCTTCACTAACTGTTGTGTTGTACTGTGTGGCCCAATGCCTCCCAGGTCAGTACAATCAATCATTCGGTGGAAATAAAACACAGAATCTACTGTTATGTTATTGCTCTCACAGTCCACCACTATTTTCCCATTAGCAATAATACAGCAATTTCACATTCATTCATTAGCCAGTGTAACTCGCTAGTGTATCCCAGGGCCAACACGCACACAACCATTTACACACACCTAGGGGCAATTTGGAACAGCCAATGTGCATGTCTTTGGACTGTGGGAGGAAACTGGAATACTCAGAGGAAACCCATGCAAGCACAGGGAGAACATGCCAACTTCACACAGAAACGCCCTTACAAACAAGCCCGGGACCCAAACTCAGTACCTTGACGCTGAGAGGCGGACATTCTATACTCTACTCCACCGTCCGCCAACAATTTAACAGTTCATATAACCTTTGTCAGTCATATACTAACATAAGTGTGATGTTGTGTTTCAGCTTGATTGACAGAAGAGGGTTTTTACCTCCGGATGTCATCCCTCAAACTGTCGCAACTGAAACCGAGCTCCATCCTTTCATGACGAAGAATGATACCAGCATGGTAAGGGTGCCATCTAGTGGCAGTATCTCAGGCTTGGTTGTCTCTTTCAAGTGAGACTTTTCTAGATATGTATTGCTAATAGCTAGTGCTGGGTACATAATTACATGACCAAAGAGATAATCCGTAATATATCTAAATAATCAGGTACTGGTTTAGAAAAAATAATATATTGACTATTGTTTACCAAAAAGGCAATGCTTAGGTCCTTTCTCTTTTAATGCGTATTAGAGTCATTAGTTCCCCAAAATCTCGTATGTTCACAGTATCATATTACTGTATATGAGTTCCCGTTATTATATTTACTGATTAATTTCATAAGCCGCTTAATCTTAATTAGGGTCGAGGGGAGGCTGGCGCCCATTTCAGCCAACTCTGGGTGAGGACTGGGTACACACTTTCTTTTGGGGACTCTTGTACTACATGTCCTGTTTCCATATTACCATAAATGTGCCTTTCAGGTTTAGGATGTCCTGATTAGATTTCCTGCCCTTTGATTTGTTATGTAATGAGCTGATTTCAACAGGAAGGGAGCTGTCAGGACTTTGCCGTTTTGTGCACTGCCTAATGGCTGGCAGATCTGAGTTCGGATGGTAAGATTGTGAAATGAGCATTCCTGCATGCAGTTGTCACCATCATCTTTGTTTACCACCTAACCATGATTTCCTACATTTGAAACTCATTTCAGCGTCAACTTCAATGTTTAGCTCTCTATGCACTAACAGTCATTCTCTTGGCTTAGCTTAATATTTCTTGTTGCTTTTGTCAAAATTGTATGTGTTGATTGTAGTGACTTTTCAGGACCTCAGTGTATTTCATGTTATTTAAGCCAACAGAAAAAGGCAATTGGCAACAGGGACGTGCTTGTTTTCTTCTGTTCTTTCTCATCACTCACCCATGCTTTTTCCTTCATCTGATACTCTCACAGGCACACCCAGTTTCATAATGCTTTTTCCCCCAAGAACTTCCATTCTCTCTTTTCCCACTGGCAGGGCCACTTGGGTTTCATGTCTTGACGCTCACTTTCATGCACTTGTATTTCCTTCCTTCATGCCCTCATATGTTGGTTGTTTCTGCTGGTGTAAACTAGGTCATCTTTTCATCCCTTCGTGACCCTAGGGAAACTGTTCATGCTGCAAAGGTGTACCCTTTTTATTCTATGCCTGAAAAGGAAACTGAGCTGCTATAATGCCTAATCCTTACCATGATGTCTTCTCTGGATTTTAGTGCATGTTTTGTTGTGGTCATTGAACAGTAGGAAAAAAGGGCAAATCTGTTTTAACTTTTTTTTTCCCCCCTTCCTTTTCTTTTCTAGCAGTGCACACATGGTGCCAAGGGGATTTTAGAGTCAGTTTCTCACTCCTCAGTGGTCAAGAACAACTGTATATCAGCCACACCCAAGACAACTCAAGTGACCCAGGAGAATCTGCTAACTACTGTTACAAGCACTTCTACCAGGCCGTCTTCTGGCTGCTTTGGACGGCAGAAATATCATCCAACTGGCAAGACCTGCCGTCAGCAAACAAACAAAAAATCCACACTGGACTCTGAGGCACTTAGCTTCCATCTTTCACTCTATTCTCCTAACCACAGTTCTCTCATTCTCAGTGATACTTCTGACTTCGGTTTTCTCCCCCTGACCTGAGTACAGGTACACCAGTCACTGAACACGCTGTGAATGTATATGCTCTGTTAAAGGTGTGAGAGAAAGATAGCGTTTCACTTGGGATGTTCTCGGGGCCGTGCGGTCTCTAATCAGTGAAAAATGCTCTGATGGACCCAAGAAGTGTTTGACAAGTTTGAAAGCAGAAGGATTCAATAATTTTATGTTTCAGCTGCAGAGTGGGAATAGTGCAAAGCACAATACATGTTTGACAAGAAAGGGTGATTTCCTTTCCTTTTCACACTGTGCACAGCTGTGTTTGGCGTTCCACTAAGCCTTGAGCCATATTTATGATTTACCCATTGACTTGCATTCATAGCAATAGCATTTTTTTTTTAAGAACAGGTTTATGTAAGAGAAGTCTCCTGACATGTGCAACCCAAACAGGCCTCAAATAAACTGCCCCACCAAAAAAAGTCTCTCACGCTAATATTGTTTTGAGCTGCCTTTGGCCTTTATTACAGCATGTAACCTCCATGACATTGTTGCTCCAGTTGGTCAGGTCGAGGATCGGCAACATTAATGTGGCAATAAAATGACGTCAGCTGATGACCTGAATGTACTGAATGAGCAGGTTATCACATCAATGAACTTTTTCTTCCCTGATGGCACGGACATAAAATTGGGACTCAAATAGTGAAACAGTGGTTCAGGGAGCATGAGGAATCATTTTCACACATGTATTGGCACCCCAGAGTCCTGACTTTAACCCTATTGAAAGTCACTGGGATGTGCTGGAGAAGACTTTTTGGAGTGGTTCAGTTTTCCTCTCGTTAAGATGTCAGTGAAAAATAAACCTAATTCTGAATGGATATAAATGTTGTGGTGTTTCTGAAGTTTGTCCAAACAGTTTGGCACTTATGTGCTGTAATCAAGGCTAAAAGCAGTCCAAAAAAAACCCGTTGGAGTGAAGTATGTATCATAAGAGTGCTAAATGAGATGCTATTTATTTGTGCGTTGACAGCAAATTTTTGATCAGATGTTTTATCTCTGGAATGAAAAGAATAGGAAGCTATCTACAAACCTTTAACTTCAACAGTCGTTACACAAATGGATGCTCATCCGATAAAGTATAACCATGAGTAAAGGAAAGAGGATGGGAGAACTTTACCTCTATTTAAACGGATATATCACTGAAGCGAAACGTTGTAGCATGTGGTTGGGCTAAAGCAGCAGGCTGAGGAAGTGACATTCACTTTGCAAACAGTGTTCTTGATTCTAGTCTTAATATTTAAAAAGTAAATCAAAGTCTAGAATGGACTTTGTTTTGTGCTGCGCAGTGGAGTGTATTGATTTTATACCGGTGAAGTGAAACTGTCCTAGAAAATGTGGAATTAATATAAAAGCAAAGTGAATATCAAATGGAACTGGTGCTGTGCTTATTTGGTAATGTTTTACCGTCCTGTTCATGCTACGTGTGAACAAAAAATTCTTTAAATGTGTTGCAATCCATGCTTTAAACACATGGAGACATGCAGCAACATTCTCTAAAGATTTTTGTTTTTGGTGCTTGAAAAGGTTTGTTGATTTTTGGTGTATGATTTAATATTGTTTAGTAATGTTGGCTAGTATACATTTGCTCTACCTAAACCAGAAGTCTAAAGTTCAGGGAAAGGTTAGACAGATGAAAGCCAAAAAAGTGCTGATTTATCAAGGCCCAGACATACTATGTACACTACCAGTCAAAAGTTTTAGAACACCCCCTATTTTTTCATTCATTCGCTTATTCATTCATTTGCGGAACCGCTTTATCCTACTAGGGTCGCGGGGAGGCTGGAGCCTTTCTTGGCCAACTCTGGGTGAAAGTGGGGTACGCCCTGAACAGCTTGCCATTCCATCGCAAGGCCAACAGACACAACCATTCACACTCACACCTAAAAAAATTTGAAACAGCCAGTTAATCTGATGAGCATGTTTTTGGACTGTGGGAGGAAACTGGAGTACTCAGGTGAAAGCACACCCCGACCCCCACCCATTTCTTCAGTTTTATTGAAATGTAAGCAGTTGAAGTTCAGTGCATGACCTGAAAAGGAATAAAGGTAAGCACTATGTCAGAACTACCATAGAAGAAAAGGACTAGATGGTCGGCTTTATATCATGGAACGGCAGCGAAGACTCAAGACTTAAACCCATGGAGCTAGTTTGGGATAAAGTCGACAGAAGGGTGAAGGCAAAGCTACCAAGTGCAACACATTTGTGAGAATTTCTGCAACAGTGTTGGGAAGAACTTTCAGAACAACATGTATTCTACTGATGAGTGTGTTGAGCTGTAATATATGTGAAAGGTGGATGTTTTGAGGATTAAGAAATTTTGATTAAATTGTGTTAAACAGATAAATTCCACATTTGTTTATATCCAGCTGTGTTTTGTTCTATGGATTAAGTGGTAATTGGAAATATTAAGGTGTTCTAGAGTCAGAAGTGAGCTGAGATTAAACAGTTTAAAGCAAATTCTTTTGGCATTCACCATTTTATATTGAAGAACTCACTGCAGAAGAGTCTGACAACCATGAACAGAAGCTGGCAATTAGGTGATTTGAATACTTTCACAAAGTAAAACCTGTCTAAATGTGAGTCATCCTGTGTGCATGATGACATCAGCAAATCATTCCTTTAAGTTTTGAAAAATTAACACGACTGTGAAAATGCACTAACATATTTTAACCTGGACTCTTGTTTATTGTTATTGTTTTTATTACTAACAGGTGAGAAGTCACCACACAGGTGTGCATAGTCAGTGCTGTAACACTGTACACTACTGTGCAAAAGTCTTAGACACACGCAAAGAAATGTTTTTAAGCAAGTATGCCTGCAAAAATAAAATGAGCATTTCAACATAGAATGTAAAAAGTATTAAGATGAGCAAAAAGTTTAAGCTGGGGTTGGTAATTTTTAGCTCTGTACACAAACTGTTATATTGGTTGAAATGGTGTTCACACCCCGACAGCTGTCAATAACATATGAGATGTTAGAAAGCTCTGGGGGAAAAAAATCTGTCATCTGTGGCCACTGTAATCCTGTAAAAACGCCGACCAATCACTGCCTCACAGTCCCCTGGGAAATATCCAATCAAATGCTCCCATTTCTCCCTGCCCATGCCAGAGCAAACCTCATGTGTGTGGTGGGAGGCATGGCTTTGGAAGGACCTCTGAGGGCAATTTGAATGTAGCATCTCTTCACAGCCTGAGCTGTGAAGAGATGCTACTTTAAAATTTTGCTAGCTTTCCAGATTATCAACCCCAGGTTAATATTTATGACAAACCTTTGTTTAAAATACACAAGTGTTTCAGGCACTACCCAAAAGCAGATCTCCGGATAGATGTCTCTGTCAATATGTGACTGGGCCTGGATTTGCTTTTCCTTAGTATCACCACCAGATTTAATTTTTTGCACCTGTCTTGTTCGTTTAATTATCTGTTTAACAAGTTCATGTTCTCTCAAGCTTCTGATTTCTGCAATTATAGTTTTTACCCCTCAGCCGGTTATGGCTGGTGGTGTGTTGTTGGCTTAGGCGGCGTGACAATAGCTTTTTCCCGGCCATTGCTCGGCTCATGCACAGGGTAGCTTTCTGAGATGTTGCATAGGCACTCCCTATGACCTAAACCTGTGCGTAGGATGGCTAATAAAATGTTGATTGTCCGAAACTGTTCGTATGGGGGATGGCTTTTGTCATCCGTGCGCTTGAGGCATCCTGGCTGTGGGGTTACGACGTTCTATAGAACAGTTATTTTTTTATTTTGTGTGAGTCTGAACAGTGTTATACGAGCCTCTATTTTTTGGGTTTCAATTTCATTATTAATAAACAATTATTTAAATTGCTGACCATTGTCCTGCAAGTCAGTGATACATAACAGCCAATAGGCATCAACTCAGTGATGCGACGGCCTTATTGGGTTTCCTGTGGGTGGGCACACATGGACACCAGAGAGGACACAGGACAGCCATCCAAGCCATATTCCTTGACCATGGTGCTCTGCTCGGGGAACTCCTCTTTAAATAATTTGATGCTTATCAGTCAAGGGACACTCTGATTTGAAAACTGATTGTCAACACTAGATGGCACATGTATCCTTCACTTTAAACGAATGCTCTAATTGGCCTGTCTTATTCAGAGTAATGTGTCCTCATCTCAAGCCCAACATGCTTATGTATTGCAGTGATGAGTGATTTCCACTCTCCAGTGAGCATGAATCATCTCATTAAGACTTTGATGAAGTGAAAGAGCAACTAAACAAGATGTACTTTTTAATGAATCTTGTGTGTACTTAAGTATCGTTTCTCTTTCTACTTGAGTCTAACAAACAGACAAAGCTGGTTCTTTGCCAGACTCCAGTGTGACTTTCGAAAGGGGAATTTTTAAAAAGTACCTATTCCTCATGCTGTCTTTTTGTCTGTCTCTTTTTCTGTGTTAAAAAAGTAGCAAACCAAGATGGAGAGAAGTAGTGATTTGTAGAGATGGTTGGAGCAGGATGAGTATAATAAGTTTTTTTGTGGCTATGAAAATCATTGCAGTAGAATTGGATAATAAGTAGGATGACATTCCTCTGTACAATGTTACTTCATAAACCCAACACCTACATTGTTGGTGTATTCTGTCAGGTTATAGGTCCATGTCTGCTACGTTTTAGTGTGTTTCCTGTCCGTAACATATGTCCGTGTCATTGAATCAGATACTAGTTAGCACCTTTTCATGTGTTAGACTGGTTGAGTTATAGCATAGAAAATGCTAACATGGGCAGCACAGGGTTAGGAACATGTACCAGTGTGGAAATTTGACAAACTAGCTTTTGCTTTTACTGAAACCTTTTTAATAAGGAATGTGGTAGCTCTGGTATGGTGTCTTCTGCAGCTGTGAGACGAAAAATAAGATATATATATTTTTTTTGCTACATTAACAAGCAGTTTTAATTAAGAATAAAAATGTCTTTGTATCCATCCATAATCTCATTAGAGCTTATTTATCAGGGCTGCTGGAAACTAGCGCCAACGCCAGCAGACATTGGATACACCCTGATTTGGTCACTAGTTACTCGCAGGGCTAACACAGAGACGAGCAACCATGTCTTTGGGCTGTAGGAGGAAACCCACACAGGCATGGGGAGAAAATACAAACTATTGAGCTGTCCAGGGTGTACCCTGCCCTCGCCCAGAGCCGGCTGAGATGGGCGCCAGCCACTCCGCGACCCTAATTAGGATGAAGCGGCTTAGAAAATAAATGAATGAATAAATGAATCATAGAATGCCTAGTTAAACACCAGGTTTGAACTCAGAACCTTCTTGCTTACCACTGCACTGTCTTTATATTGCTATTAATACTATTAACGTTAAAAGTTTATTTGTATAGTTACTTCAAGTTAAATTTGGCACAAAGGAAAATTAATGTACTACTGAAAAGTCTTGGTATAGATAAACAATTCATATCATAGTAAAGCACAGTGAATCACCTGCCTATCATGGCTCACCTGCCTATACAGTACATATGATTTAATTGAAGAGATGGATCTTAAATGGCCCATCTACTTATGTAAAAGAAAAAAACTTGTGGTGTTGTGATTCGACAGAATGTCCTATGCACCAAGACAATCAAAAACAATTTAAAATAAAAACAAAACATATACAGAGAATACAGTGGGTGAGCCAGACACTCCCGTACAGTGCATTTCATTTACATGCCGTGGATTAGTCCAAGCAGAATACTAGCACACCATTTTAAGATTTGATTGGTTAAGATCTGCATGTTTCAGCAAAAATTCAAATTCATCAGAGCAGGTGGTGTTTTTCCAGTCTTCAGTTGTTCTGTTTTGATGAGCTTGTGCCTTGGTGTAGGCTCAGACTCCTGCTTTCGGCTGGCAGTTATGGACCCATGTGGTGTGCTGTTATAGCCCAGTTGTCTCAAGGTTCAACATGTTGTGCTGTCTGAGATGCTGTTCTGCTCACCACTGTTGTAAAGCGTGGTTATTTGAGTTACAGTAGCCTTCTTACTGAATCAAACGAGTCTATTCATTCTCCTCAGAACTCTCTGATCAGCAAATATTGCTTTTTGCCCGAATGTGTTTTTCACACCATTCTGTGACTATTATTATGTTATTGACTGATTGGTAATTGCTTGAATGAACAAGTGAACATGTGTCCTGTATACAATAACTAATGGTACTCCAGTGTTGAGAATGGATTTTCTCGATGTTGATTCTTTTTACTGATGTCTAATATTGAAACTCAGCGTTGCTTTAATAATTTATCTGACATGGGTCATTATGGGATCTCAAGCTCTTTACCCATAAAGTGAAAAGTGAAGTGGCCTGAAACCCATTGCAGTTTCACGATGCACAAATCAAATAGACTGCAAAATGAACAATAAACAAACCATACTCAGACCACCTGTGAAGGTATACGGGTCACTTGTGGATCATTTAAGAGTTGTCTGAATTCATTTGTTGTGTTCACAAAAATTTGGTGTCATGGATCAGAGACCACTTGGAGCACTAAAATGGTGCAGGTGTGAAAACACCCTTATTCTCTGTCTGGGAATTGATCTTTGTCTTCACTGATCTTACTGAAATCCCATGGCCCTAGAGCTGTTATTTTTACTTCTATTTCTGTGGCATAAATTTGACAAGTATAATAGTTTACCTTTATATTTTTATGTGGTCTTCTCCACTAACCCCCAAAAAACCCCATTTATAAGTAGTATGCAGAAAGTAAATAAAACTACCCATTTCAGAGTATTTGTGTCAGTGACAGCACATTGTAAGAATATAGGGTAGTGCTGAAGACTGAAAACACTCTCTATTGCTCTAACACAGCTCCGTTTTGCAGTATATGATATTAATTGTTAATTATATCTTTTGCAGGTGGTATAGCAGCGCAGTGGTTAGCATGTCCGCCTCACAGCAAGAAGGTCCTTCCACAGTCCAAAGACATGCACATTAGGCTAACTGGCAGTTCCAAATTGCCCCTAGGTGTGAGTGTGAATGATTGTGTGTGTGTTGGCCCTGCAATGGACTTGTGAGCTGTTCAGGGTATACTGAGCCTTCTCCCAGAGTCAGCTGAGATAGGCTCCAGCCTCCCTGCGACCATAGTAGGATTAAGCGGTTTGGCGAATGAATGAATATATTTTTTTTTGCTGCACGTCAAGTATCTGTTGAACAAAATACAGCAGCAGTGATATTCAGCTGTGGCAGTACAATTCAACTCATCATCATCATCACCATTATCTTTTAATGCAATTATCAGCTCTTTTATATTATTAGGTTTTGTCCTCTATCTTGCAAACAGTTGGCTTTAAGCAATATTAGACAGGATGTGGGATAAAGGTAAGCCACAGTGTACAGGGCTTTACATGTGATAGACTTGCCTGCCCTAAATGGCTCTTCATGTGTAATTGGATCTGAAGCCTAGCATGTATTGGATTAGATTAGCTAAAGGTAACGTCTTCTAGTGCTCACTTCTTGAACAGGCCTCCATGCACATTACATTTATTAGTCACAATGCAAAATCTTAGTTATGACAAATAAATTCTAGAGCTCTCCATTTTACAGATACCCAAGCTTAGATGGGCTTACTAAGATTCTGGTATGCACACAATAATCTGGAGCACTGGAAAGATTTGTTCATCAAATTTTCAAAGCCTGTTCTATTTGTGAGCATAGTCCATTTTACCACAGGCGCTGACAAGGGTTTAACAATAATCTGACCCATTATTGTACCAGTGTGGCAATATACAGTCAGGTGCATTTATAGTCATGGAAAAAAGTACATCTTCTTTAATACAGTGTCTACAGATAAAGGGGATGTACATTAAAAATAAATAAATAAATAAACAATAATAATAATTTGTCTACAGATAAAGGGGATGTACATAAAAAAAAAAAAATCACATAAAAAAGTAAGAACACTGTTACATTTATCACACCTTCAAATCCATGAAATCAGAATCCGATGTGCCAGATTAGAAGCCCTTAATTAGACTGTCCTGCATGTGGAACCTGTCTTATTTTACCCCGATATCTAAGGTTGTGTTCTCTTTCCTATTGAAGTGTGTGGTGTCATCATTCCCAAAGTTGAAGTTGACTCTGGGCCTTTCAACGAGATAATGAGCCTAAGCACACTAACAATTCCTTCGAGGAATGACTCAAACGGTAATGAGTAGTTATGAGTTATGAAATGGTCTAGTCAAAGCCCAGGTTTGAACCCCATTTAAATGTTGTGGGAATTTAAAAAGGGCATTACATGCAAGAAAACCTTCTAATATCTTACAACTAAAAACAAGTGGCCAGAATTACAGCTAGCCGATGAATAGACTGGAGGACACGCAAAAAGCCTGCCAAAAAATAATTTCTTCTGAAGGGGGCAATATTATCGTCTAATGCAAAAGGTGTATTTACTTTCTCCACAGAAGAATATTACATCTAATGCTATTTTTGTTGAATAAATGGTTGAAAAATTTCCTTGTGATTTTATTTAAAAATACTTTTTATAGGCACTGTATTAAAGAAAGTAAAATATTTGCTTTTTCAAAAATGCTGATAAAAATCCAACAATTTCCATGGGATGGACTTGTTTCTTGTTTTCACATGAATGTAAAACTGCGTGTTGCACTCTGCAATCATGTGTTCATCTTTTGTTTGATAGTCTTGACATGATTTGGAGGCCACTGACAGGTTTTGGATGTTTTGGTAAGTTCAGGCCAGTAAAGACCACCCACACATTCTGCAACATGATGTCCAAAGGTGAAGGTTTCAGTCTTGTTTTAAGACAAATAATTATTCAAGTGATAATTACTGGATAACTTTAAGCTTGTTTTAGTAGTCCTAGTGTGCATGTCTTTGGACTGTGGGAGGAAACCAGAGTATCCGAAGGAAACCCACACAAACACGGAGAGAACATGCAAACTCCACACAGAAATGCCCTCACTGAGCCCAGGACATAAACCCAGGACCATTTTGCTGTGAGGCAGATGAGCTAACCACTACACCAGTGGGCCACCCACACAATAAATACAGTAACCCATACGGATGCTGTATTCTTATTTTTTTTCATTTGAATCCAAAGGTTCTAACATAATGTTTTTCATAAATAGTGCCTTTTATAGTGGTTTTACAAATATTGGCGCTTCTTCAATTAATTTTTAATATTTCCCTGGAGCCATTATAAAGTATTCACTGAGTCTTCCTGTCGATGGTTAAATATCCTTGTAGCAGTATTTTGGTCCATTTCAAATACAGAACATTTTCAGCTCTTTTATATTTCTGGCTTGTTCATATTGAACTACTTCTTCAGTGCAGATCAGTGGTTTTCATAAAGACATTCCATGTGATTTATAGCATCAAAATCGCAGGTGAGATCCTGAGCTTAATTTACTAACCCTGAATAGTTTAGCATATTCTTTCTGTGGGTTTCCCTCTACCTAAAAAAAATAATAATAATAAACAAAAAAACCCAATAGGTGGTTTGGTGACTCTACATGACCTATAGGTGTGAATGAGTGTGCCCTTAGATGGACTGGTGTTCCTTGGATTGGCTTTAATCCTAGGCTGTAAACTGAGGATGAATGAATGAAGATAGAACACTGATTCTGTGTTGATTTGGTTTTATGTTTGGAATCATTAGTTTGCTTAAAGTTCTGTATATACAAAAGTGTTAACATCCTGACAGAGACAACAGGCTAAACTGTGGCAGTATTCATCTCTCTTTTTTTTCTTTAAAGTTTTATTTGATATATTTTGTTGCCATTCACATTAAGGGTATTAATCATTCAGGAGCACTACGATGATTTATGGTGAGACTCCTTCCATTTAAGCAACCCTAAGAATTTAGTAAATTATTAATGAAGATCAGGTGCTTATGTACTTATATACCTCGCATGGTTGAAAGTTCATCACACACAAATGTCACTCCTTCTATTGCATGATGGGCTGTGCTTACTTCTTCTTGCGAAATAATGGCCTAACTGTTTAGTTTTGGCATGTTCAATCTTTACATATTCTATGCTCAAATTATTATTAACAGAACTGATTTACAGATACAGTAGCTAGGAGTCAATACACTGTCTATAAACAAGTTCTGCTGTTGTATAATAGATAGGCTGTTGATAATGCTACCTATGGTGCAACCACAATAATAATAATAATAAAAAAAAAAGCTGATAAGATTGTGACCATAAACATCTCTCATACCTTCGGACCTGAAACGTCCCTCAATTTTTTTTTCATGCTATGTAATTAACAGACATGTAAATGTTTTATACCTTGTAAACAAGGATCAACTACAGAGTTATACATCGGTTAAATTCAAACTCTGCCATTTCTTAGTTTTTGTGAGTGATACAGGTTACCTTAAAGTACAATCTTAAATAATGGACAAAATAAACATGTGCTACTACATACATTAAGACTGTACCACAGGAACTCATGCTGTATCTGTTAACTTACAGATCTTTTATGCATGTACACCGTGTGTGCCCACAGTATCAGTGTCTGTTGAATCAAAGCATTTGTATCGCTGTACTGTATGTAAACACAAGGAGACTCGAGGAAGCTTTGAATGAACCAGACCACTAAATTTACTTAAAAGCTATTCATTCAATATATTTCTTAAAACTCCATGTGCCTCAATGTCTCCAGAGTGAAGTGTGTGCTGATAACAAATGGAAACTCTGTATTGCCTGCAGTGCAGGGCTTTAGTGACTCCCTGCTGACTCCCCAGAAATGAATTTTCAGTGCATTCCTTTCAGCCTCCCACAACATTCTAAGCTTTACCCTGCTGTATTTCTGAAAAAAAAAAAAAAAAAAAAAAAGATGTACTGGCACATAAGGAAATATATTTATCAAATTTAGACCTTTTATTTAATGGTTGTTTTTCACATAACGTTGACTCGGTGTTGTGAAATTTGGTACAGCTACACTTGCATATTTTTTTCATATTAGCCTCACACCAGTGGGTGGTAAAAATGGGTTGGAGTGATGACTTTATGACTCTGCCACTATGCTCCTTTCACAGGATTTTATTACTTTACACAGCCGCTACTTTTTCCAAGCCTGGAAGCCATTTTCCCAGATCTGTTCTCTGGCAGTACAGCACGTGGATATCGAGGAGCAGACCTTTTTTTTTCTTTTAGCAGATGCCTGAAATGAGGTGTCAATGCTACCCACATGTGCATCAAAGGCTTGATATGAAAATGTATGCTGCACATAGCTGTAGACATGGTATAAGTTTTGCTAAAAAAAGTAGTGAAAGACAAAGAGCTGATCACTCTAATGAGTCACGAAGCTGTAAAAGCACTGTATTGTACTGGATTAGAGGTTGCTAAGTAAATCAGAATCAGACTAGTTAAGGTTTCTTTTCCATTGAGAGATTTTATTTAACAAGAACACTTTATTTGTCTTCGTTCCCTTTCTGGCTTAAACTGTATTCATTAAATAAAGGATGTCATGAAATATTTATGTTGACATGGTAGTACAGGAAATAAAATAGCTAATCGAATGATCAGTGATTTTTGTTAGTGTACACAGTACATTTAAAAAAGGTTTCATTCAGATTTTAAGAGATCGATTGTCACATTAAGGAAATGAAATGAGTCTTTATTTGTCAATTATACACTGAAAGAGAGGTGGATGTTGTTGAATAGTTGTTGAGGAGACTATTCAATTCAGGGACATTCACTGAACCCGAAGCAAATAAGTATTTTAGTATATACTTCATATGACTTAATTAAATTAAATCAAGTTATTAATAGTTTATTAAAAAAACTTTTTTAAGCATTACAGAGGCAGGTCAGGTAACCACCATGTGCTCTGAGGAGAGGCTAACTGTCGTCTAGCAAACATAGAAACACAAGAAAACAAACTATAAGAAGTCTTTGAAAGTGTGAAAATGATGACCCTGCCTGCTCCAAGTGACCATGACAAACTGTGAATGTCAGGCCTTTTGATTCAGACATTATTCACTTGGGGATAATGTATTTTAACCCTCAGATCAAACTGTGCTGTTCTCGTGTGGTATATACTAATAAATTTTACTCCATGATTTCACAATCGTTATCTAACAGTACAGTGTGTTTACAGTTTTTTGTTTTCATAGTGCCAGCATTTCAATGTTGAACTAAAAATGACATTTGCAACCACAATAAATTGGTAATTTATACTTTTATAGCCTTCCACTTGTGCGTCCTATCTGATTGTAATGATAGATTAAAAGCAAGCCACATAATATGGCCTCCCTGACACACCCTGTTGTCTGAGACACAGGGCAAAAACAAACAGAGCAAAAAGGGAGAAAAGATAGGAGAGAATAGTATAAGCTGCTTGGTTTGTTTTGGAGAATTATTTAGGGTAGATAGTTCCTTTGAATGGATTCAGCTGTATTTTATATTTTATTTTGTGTAGGCCAGAGTGAGGAGTGAAAAATTAGAGAATTTGAGAAATTTAAAGACACCCCCATTCTGTAGTATATAATACTACTTTTTGATACTTATACTTGTTTAAACAAACAAAAAAAACCCCATCATGTTATGGAATTGTTTGGAAACAGAACAATTGGGATGCCCAGTGTTTCCACTGTTTGCCTGCCACTATTAGGTTACTCAGTGAACAGGCACTGACGACTGTAAGTATTTGCGTCATGGGTAGGGCTCAGTTTACATAAGTTCATTCCAGAGATTGAGCTGCTACAGTCAGACAGCAAATACGAGTTCCTGCATCTTATCAAATGCTCGCCAGAACAGGTAGACTGTATGCAGTTCAGTAAGGAAAATCTTGCCCTCTTGACATCATCCAAACAATGGTGTAGCCATATAAATTTATAAGCCTGTTTGTTATCTTGAAGGTTTAGTAGTACTAGGCCCTAACTTTTTAAAATGGTAAATCTGTTTAAATATAAACATAAATGGGAATATAATCATTGTTTTACAAACTAGAGGAAGAGGTTCTAAAACAGTAGCAATGCCAGACTCATAATTTGAATCTAAAGTCTGGCTTTAGAGAAAGAAGTTGCACCATGGACAAAGCACACTGTAGAGCAAAGTAGATTTACTGAAGTGCAAAGTGCAGTGATTAATGATACCAAATTGTGTATGTGTGAATTCTAAAAAAAAAAGTGTGACTAGAAGAAACTGTACTCTCATTCAAGATAATGTACAAAAATTGACAGTATGCCACTAAAATATGTTTAAAAAAAAATCATTCCCACCAGAAAACACAATATACAGTACATATAAAGCACAGTAAATCTACTGAATTATTATCTATTCTAGTCCTGAAGTACACTACAGCTTCTATTGTACACATTGCTACTGTTTACAAGAGGGGTGTCTGGAATAATGGGATTATTTAATTTTATACTAATTTTATTTACAGCTTTATTTTCAAATGAGAGAAGTGAAATAGCCATGTGTCCCTTTCTGTGAAGTCTTTTTCAGATGTAATCAGATCAGAGAATCATAATTTTAACACTTTACAATGGTGCAAACAACATTGATTCTTAAGTCATGAACACGTTATGTCTCCATGTGGGCCTGTTGTAAATTAGTTTATTGATTAACCTTGTCTGTCAAAGTACTTTCTGTTCCAGTTAAACAGCAGAACCTGCACCTAACTATAGATCCAACCAGGGGAATACTTTAAATACTAAATCATTTGCTTTTCTCAGACAAATATATCATACAAATAACAAATACTGTGTTGAATACTGCACAATAAGTAAACAACAACAACAACAACAACAAAAAGATAAGAATTATTAGGTAAAAACAATTTAAATTTTTTGGTAGTTAATTATATAGTAAGCAATAATTAACAAAATATCAGCTCCTAAAAGGCCAACTTCCATATCTACTGAAGGACTGCTTATGTAATGTAGCCTACTCCTACACAGCACTCAGTCCAATACTCGTGTTTTTTTCAGTCCTTGAATATTAAAAATCCTAAAATATCTGCTTAGAGGCATCACAGACCCGGTAGTCACCACAATCCTTTCTGATCTCTCTTTGAAGCTTTATGTGTGCCATAAATATACAAGTGCTTACATATAATTGTCTAACTAAAACCAAACAACAGATTTCTTACCTCATATCATTCTTTTGTGCAGACCTAAGTGTGTAAGTGTTCTTTTGGAATAATTGACAATCACATAACTACATCAGGTTAGCACGCCAGCCTCACAGCCCTCTCATGTAAAAACATTAATTGCGAGAAACTATGAAAGTGGCCCAATGCATCATCATGGATGCGAGATGAAAATGAATGAATGAATGTATGCCACACATTTGGGTGCTCCACAAACTAATGAGCTTCATCATGAACTATGCATGTACAACAGATGCATAGTCTTACTGAGTCACTTCTTAATTTTCCTTTTTCCAGTGTCACGGAAGAAATGTAGTCCTGAGTCATCATACCGTCATAAATGGTAAAAATAGTATAAACAACATCTAAGTAATGAAGGACCTTTTCTGTTCTGGTTCATAATGTACAACACACTGACCTCATGCTCTGTATTAATGTCACGAGTTTGAGGCAGAGCAGTCTCATTACATCCAGCTCTGTTAGTCACTGCTGTTTCCGTTTTATTTGGCACTATGATATCGAGACATTTCTCGACTTCAGTTGTGTGAAAGAGCTATGCGTTCATACCAATTATCTAAACCACCAAATAAATAATCACAGTAAAGTGCAAATTAAATCCTGTAATAATTAATGTGTTTCAATGCTTTTGAAATAGTAATTTTATAGATCACATGTCACACGTCTAAGTGGGAAACGACAAGCTTTATAGATTGTTGTATCAAATTTTTGTAATACTATCTGTTCTCTTGATAAATTTGGTAATTTCATGGATTAGTGGATTAGGAAGTGGATTATTGTAAAATGCAGGTAAGGATGTTTTGTCTACTCAAGGTGTCTTCTTTAAATGCTTTGTTTGCTTTGAATAAGGCATGATCAAATAATGTTGAATATATACACACCCACTAGACTCACAGTTCCAGATAACCTGAAACAAACAAAAACAAGCTCTGCTATACAAGTTACTACCAATAACAAATAACCGTGTTTAATTCATCTTAAAATGTAAATATGGGCGGCAGGTTGGTTAGCACATCCACCTAACAGCAAGAAGGTCCTTGGTTCGAGTCCCGGGCTAAGCGATATTTCGTATATTCTTTGCATGTTCTCCCTGTGCTTGCATGGGTTTTCTCCAGGTACTCCGGTTTCCTTCCACAATCCAACAACATGCAAATTAGGCTAAATTTGGCTGTTCCAAATTACCCCTATGAGTAAATGTGAATGGTTGTGTGTGTTTGCCCTGTGATGGACTGGTGAGCTGTTCAGGGTGTACTTTGCCTTTGCCCAGAGTCGGCTGAGATTGGCTTTCCCGCAACCCCAATAGGATTAATTGATTTAGCAAATGGATGGATGGAAAATGATGTATTTTTTAGTATGTGTAAATCCATACTCCATGCTTAACATGTTTCTTACTGGCCGTATGCAAAAATAAAATCACGTTACTAACTATTTTATGAAGAATATTTTATGATGGGATTAAAAAATGCCAGGTGTGTCCATTTTGTCGTCTTTCAAATGAGCTCTAGCTCAGCCCAGGCCATGTTTTTTTTTTTTCACACACTGCCTGTTTGCCACATGGCAGGGTTAGTTTTTATAGGTCACTGATGAAGGTGCTGTGCATCTCCAGCTGTACTAATGAGCACCACTTCTTCCACACTGCTGCTACCAGCTGAAATTGGTTAACTATATGGTGTGTGAAGCCCTGGATTAAACATTTGGAAAAACAGTTAGTTTTCATTCATTCACTGATAGATATATGTCCTGTCTCAAAAATAATAGTGCAAAGGTGTGACAAAGGGGTAAAAATAAAATGTTGCATGAAGTGAATGATTTTGTGTAATATTGTTCACATCAGATCAAAATATCATTTTCTAGCCAAAAACGTGTACATTCAAGTCAAAAAGATAAAACTGCCAGACTCATAGCTTGATTTTAACCACTGTACATTTTGTACAAGAAGCGTAACACTCCTGGCCCCAGTGATCATGCATCAGCAACAATAGTACAACCACCATTGATCACAAAAACTCTGATTAGAAACATAATGTTTAACTTACAGGAAGTCAATCGCCACCTTATCGTGGTGGAGAGGTTTGCGTGTCCTAATGATCCTGGGAGCTATGTTGTCAGTGGCATTATGCCCCTGGTAGGGTCACCCAAGGCAAACAGGTCCTAGGTGAAGGTCCAGACTAAGTGCGGTTCAGAAGACCTCTATGAGCAATATTTCAAGGACACTATTTCCCTTGCCCGAATGCGGGTTACCGGAGTCCCCCCATGCCCATGGAGCTCAGCCGGGCCCGATGCAAAATCTCGGGTATGGTAGGTGTTCAGTGAGGGACTGGAAAAAGACTATCGGTTGGCCTTGAAAAGGTTCTGGACCACCATCCGACGCCTCAGGAGGGGGAAGCAGTACTCCACAAACACTGTTTACAGTGGAAGTCGGGAGCTGCTCAACTCGATTGGAGATGTTGCTGGGAGGTGGAAGGAAAACTTTGAGGACCTCCTCAATCCCACCAACATGCCCTCTGTGGAAGAGGAAGTGCCTGGGGATTCGGAAGGGGGTCTGCTCATCACTGGTGTGGAGGTTGCTGAGGTAGTTAAAAAGCTCCTCGGTCCAAGAAAGTCCTTGTAGGACTGTCTTGATTGACATGTCTCTGCAACATCGTGTGGTCATTTTTAATTTTAAAAAAGGGGACCAGAGAGTGTGTTCCGACTATCGTGGAATCACACCCCTCAGCTTACCCAGGAAAGTCTATTCAGGAGTACTGGAGAGAAGGATCCAGCCGATGGTTGAACCTCAGATTCAGGAGGAACAATGTGGTTTTCTTTCCGGACGCAGCACTCTTGACCAGCTCTACACACTCTACAGGATCCTGGAAGGGGCATGGGAGTTTGCCCAACCTGTCCACATGTGCTTTTGGACTTGGAGAAGGCTTTCGACCGTGTCCCTCGGGCTATGCAATGCACCCTCCGGGTCTGGAATGAGGTCCTGCCCCAAGTGGAGGAGTTCTTGCCTTGTTCACGAGTGAGGGAAGGATGGAGTGGGAGATCGACAGGCGGATAGGTGCAGCCTCTGCTGTAAACTTATTATTTTTGAGACAGGCCATATTCAGTTATTATGTAATACAGAATTTTCTTAAACCTTAATGAGTTACAACCAAGTATGTAATTAATTATACACTACAAAAAAGGTGAAATATTAAAGTGAATATTCAAAGTGATACACACTAATAATAAGTGATACACACTAGCGAATATTTAATAAAATTATATCGAATCAAAAATAATCAAGGGCATCAGTGTGTTTCTGCCCTCGCCCAGAGTAGCCTGAGATGGGTGCTAGCCTCCCCACAACCCTAATTAGGATTAAGCGGTTCAGAAAATGAATGAATGAATGAAGGAATGAATGAATGTTAATCACATCCTGCTATCAATATTTGCATTAAAGGCAGCTGTTTGTCAGTGCACACACTACCAATAACATTAGGGTGGATTTTATAAACTATATTCCAAAAAAAAGTTTTTTTAAACACAGCCTGCATGCACTGCTGTGTTAAGCCAAGCAGCTGCAGCTTGTCTTGTGGAACCAGCCATGGTTAAAAGGGCATGCGAAGTATAATCTGGAAATAAAAGTGCTAGCTCTTATCCCATGCAAAACTACGGTGAAATATTTCATCTCATTGACAAGCAGAAGTATGTAAAAATAAACAAACAAATAAATAAATTCAAATGCCACCTCAAATAACTCTTTGAACTTGAAGTTGAACTTGAGATATCCCACTGTCCAAATAAAAACAGAGCGGCCATGGGTGGCGCTTATTCACCTAAATGCCTAGATACAAATGCTGGTATGTGATCTACTCTTCACTGACTGTAAAGCCGATACAGCCAATACAGTTCATTGTATTTGCGATCCAAATCGGTTGAACGTTTTATACAATCCTTATACTACCTTATTCCCTGAAACTCCATACATAAATAAATTTACCATGATATAAATCACTTCGCAGTGTAACTTACCTTCACTGATGATGGCTCCCGCATTGTTTATGTTTAGACTGGGTATTCAGCCAGCTGTGCCTTCTTTTTGAATAAATGGCCCTCACGGCCACTGCATTTATCTCTCAGGCAGAAGGATATTTGAGGTAACATTTAAATTTTGTTTCATTTTTAAAAAATATACTTCTGCTTATTGGTGGGATGTAATAATTCACAATCGTGTTGCTAGCACCTTTATTTTCAGATTATACTCTGCATGCCCCTTTAAACTATGATGATTACTACAATTCCTAATATGTGTAAAAAAAAAAAAAAAAAAACACCTTTATCTCTAGGCACTGTTTCAAAAAGGGTGAAATGTTTGCTATAGTTACCATTGCCAAGGAGGTTAGAGTTTGTCAGAGTTTGTTAGCAGCTTTACACAAAAAGTTATGAATGAATTTTTTGGAGGGGTGAAGCATGACCCAGGTATCACTACATTAGAGTTTGGTCATGATCCAGATTGCAATCCGGATCTGGAAATCTTTTAAGTATTCTTCGGGATGGGGCAATTTTAAAAATGTTTGCATTCAATTGCAAAAGTTATGACTACAATGCTTTCACAAAAGTTACAGTACAACATCTACATAAGACTTAACAGAAACCAAAGTTAGGTCCAAGAAACAATCTGATTATCCAGAATGTTGAAATATACAGGGTTTGTTGTGGGGAAAAAAAAGAGAAAATAATAGGAAAATTTGCTTCCTTGAGTTTAACTCTCCGATTACTTCTATTTGAAATATTTTTTATATAATATAATTTTATAATAATTTCCATTGGATGTACTTATTTTTTAATTTGCCAATTATTAATTATACATTTGGTTTATCACATACAACAGCAGACTTGGCTGTTAGTTGATATAAGTCTGGGTTTGCACTTATAAACCATATCATTGCTGTCAGACAGAAACCAGCTGTCGCTAAAACCTTGTATCTCCAGCCCCTCCTCCTTATTGGCTGACGCAGCTCACAGCAGAGAATTGTTTTTTGCCATATCTGACTTTGTGTGGGGGGCACGGTGGCATAGTGGTTAGCATGTCTGCCTCACAGCAAGAAGGCCTGGGTTCGATTCTTAGCTCGGGTATTTCTGTGTGGAGTTTGCATGTTCTCCCCGTGCTTGCGTGGGTTTCCCCCAGATACTCCGGTTTCCTCCCACAGTCCAAAAACATGCACAGTAGGTTATTTGGCTGTTCCAAAATCACTCCTAGGTGTGGGTGTGAGTGTGAATGGTTGTGTGTGTGCTGGCCCTGCGATGGCCTGGAAAGCTGTCCAGGGTGTACCCTGCCCTCGCCCAGAGTCGGCTGAGATGGGCACCAGACCCTAATTAGGATTAAGCGGCTTAGAAAATGAATGAATGAATGAATGACTTTGTTTTGCAAATCAACTTCATCAGTGGTTAACATCTCAACCGATCAGGTGAACCCTACATTATATGTCTTCTTTAAGAAATGATAAAATTAATGTTACAGTCCATCATTCGAGAACATGCAAACTCCGAGCTCAGGACTCAAACCCTAGACCTTCTTGCTGTGACTGGGGTGGGGACGGGACGGGACGGGACACAACGACATGCTAAACACTGCGCCACCGTGTTGCTTTGGTTTATCAGAAGGCAGGCCAGTCACTATCAGAAGGCCCAGCACACCATAATGACCCCCCCCCCATAAAAAAACAAAACAAAACAAAAAAACATTGGCAAAAACCTTGTGTTTATGGCCAGCTCAAACAGCCCAGAGGAAAAACTTTAACATGTGCTAACCTCATTATTTGACACTCTGGCATCGTCTAACATGGCTATTCATCACAGTAACAACGTTTATGAGTCAAAAAAGAGGAAAAAGTATAATATCTCCTCTTTGATAGTTTTGTATACTTCATCTCATTTTCTGAACTGCCTTTATTAGGGTCATGGGGAGGCTGGAGCCCATCCCATGCGATGGTGGGGTACACCCTAAACAACTGCCAGACAGGGCAGCACAGACTTACAACCATTCACACTCACATTCACACCTTCACCCTGTGAATGGGACGTGCTAACCCCTACACAATCAAGCTAAATAAAACCCTAGTTTTGTATTCAGTGAAGAATATATACCCTACAGGTAGGTGGTGGTATGGAGCTAGGCTAGTATTGTTTTACTGTAGTATTGTAGTACTGGTATTTTTATTCATGAGTAGAAGACTATACAGCAGTGATAGCTGGCAATTATTTGAAGATGGTCTCTATCTATGAAGTAAAATTTTTTGTATGGACTTGAAGCCTGAGATGTGAGAGAGAGCAAGGCAGCAAGCCCAGTAATTTGCAGTAAAGGAAATCTTTAAAGTGCTTTTGCAGTCTGGTCATGGCATTTCTGTCTTCAGTTTCTGTCTATAGCACTTAATCTGTAATAACAAGACATTTTCACCAGATGTATTGAACAACAGGAGAAAGCTGAGTGCGTACTTGACACAATATACGTTGTAATCTTTGTACTGATGTTGAAGTAATACAATGCATTAAATGGGACCGTTCTATTCAATGATGAAACACATATATCCACATTCACTGGCCGAAAACCCCGTATATCCACTCCAGCTTGATCTTGCTACTATATTAATAAGATAATGACACGTGGAAATTTATAAACATGCATGAAGGCACAAAACCAGCTTTGATTACATGATGTTCGATTATTTAATAAAAATGTTGTTTTATTCAAATTTCCTGAAAATAAGCATCACTGCCCCAATATAAGAACATTTATAATGGAAACATACAAACAAGAATTTATCACAAGTCATATATAATTAAATCAAACTGATACAAAGATAACACATACTCTCAAAGTTTAGGTACTGTAGGAACAGTCAAAGATTGCAATTAAAGGTTGGTATACACAAACATATATGGGGGCATGGTAAGCACTCTTGCCTCAGAGCAAGAAGGTGCTCAGTTCGAGCCTCATTCCCGGTGTGGGCGTTTCTGTGTGAAGTTTGCATGTGCTCCCCATGCTTGTGTGGGTTTTCGCCAGGTGCTCTGGTTTGCTCTCACAGTCCAAACACATGCACATAAGGCTAATTGTCTATTCCGAATTGTCGGTAGGTGCGAATGGGAATGGATGCTTGTCCTAGAAATACAGCCATGCCTGGGCCTGGGTAAATGGAGAGGGTTAGTGGAAGACCTTGCAACCTACCCTGTAAAAACCTTGCCAAGAAAATTCTGTGATAAGAGTTGGACTAAACTTAATGGATTGATGGATGTGTTTTTGGCATTTGAAATCCATAGAATAATAACAATTGATACAAATAAATAAATGTCATATTTTTCTATAATTTACTGCAATGAAATAATAGGAGATTAATTAATGTGGCTGACAGAAATATTAATTAATTCATTCATTCATTTTCCATACCGCTTAATCCTACTAGGGTTGCGGGGAGGCTGGAGCCTATCTCAGCCGACTCTTAGCCAAGGCGGGGTACACCCTGAACAGCTCGCCAGTCCATCACAAGGAATTGACAGGATTATTATGTCGATGATGATTATTATTCATTCATCATTCATTTTCTGAACCGCTTATTCCTAATCAGGGTCGCGGGGAGGCTGGCGCCCATCTCAGCCGACT
>JBCNYH010000001.1:20309041-20326722 GCA_039654325.1 Tandanus tandanus
TATATGTAGATTTCTGTATGTATATTGTATATATAGACATTTGTAATTTTTCTTATTGAGACTTTTAGCTTGATCTTTTCTTTATTGGTATGGAGCAACTGTGTGCATACAATTTCCTCCGGGATCAATAAAGTATTCTGATTCTGTTTCTGATTCATCCTTTGAAATAATCACATTTTGTTTGTTTGCACCCTGACATGAACACACACACACACACACACACACACACACACACACACACACACACACACACACACATTTTTTTTTCCAGCTGTATTTACTAATTGCAATTTAAAAAAGCCAAGTGATAATAGTAAAAGTAAAAAAAATTTAAAATAAATAAAAACAAAATCTCTAAAATGGTTATAGGATCATACATTTGGGTTGGGAATCACGTGGGACCACTCGATACGATATTATCATAATACCTGGGCGCTCATTTAATTTGTATTGTGATCTAATATCCCAATACAATATTACAACCCCTCCCCCCCCCTATTTTACAATAATACCTTTAAAAAAAATGTTGAGACATAGTACTTCGAAAGCTTTAAATCTTGAAATTAAATTCAACTTTATATTAATAATAATATAAATTAAAGCCAAAGTTATACATTTAAATACATTTCCTCCTCACTTTTTCATCCAGTTTGGAGAGATGGTCTGATATGTGAAGGGTAGAAGGGTATGGGAAGTCATACCAAACACTTTTCACTTCTTGATTATGGATGTTACTGTACTGTACTGTTTATGTATCTCCTGATTTATGAAGTCCTGAAGTTTTCTTTGAGATCTCCTGACAGTGCCTTGTCCTCCATAGTTGATCGGAGTAGTTGGTTTAATGCTGAATGATTCAAGCTGATTTCAGATGCAAGGCAATTAGCTTTTTGTTCAGTGAAGGTGATTAGCTATACCTGATTGAGTTTACAAGTATTTTAGGTGGGGATGATTCTTTAAATATATCAATGATTCTTTTTTATTTATTTTTGAACTGTTACTATTATATCTTTCAATTGGTTGTTATGAAAAGCATTGAGTAAATACTGATGGAATGGGGGTTTTTGTGTGGGATTTTTTTCAGGTGAAAAGCAACAAAATGTGAATATTTTGAATGGGGTTAGTCCTTTCCTATACCCACTTTTCTATACAGTAGTGTCTAGTGACAATAGACCAGATTTTTCATAAAGGTACAGCAATTCTATACAAAATAGCACAGACCTACAGAAACATGTATTACTGACTAGGCTCAAAACAAGGACACAGCAGAACACACAGAGGCAACACACCAAGGATTAATTCATCCCCTATCTATAACGTTTATCTGTCAGGGTTGTGGAACTTCAGGAAAAAGGCGGGACATACCCTGGACATGTCGCATATATCGCAGAAATAAACAACCATACATACACACACACACACACACACACACACACACACACACACAGACCTATAGGCAATTTAGAGTAGCTATTTGACCTAATCCACATCTTTGGACTGTGGGAAAAACCAGAGCAGACAATACACAGAAAGGCCCTTGTCAGCTGGCAACTTTCAACCAGGAACCTCCTTGCTGTGTGGTGATAATGCTAATCACTGCATGACTGCGCCACTCCTCACCAAAAATACCATAGAGAAACAAAAAGGCTTTTTTTTTTTTTTTTTGCAGACACATTCATACGGCTAACCTTCATATTTCTCTACCCATAGTAGTCCTGGGTTTAAGATCAATATATTCAAGCAACTGTCTACTAGCTAGTGTGATGAATATTGTAAAGGAGGGAGTTCTTGCATGGTTCCATGATAACTTTACATTTTGCATATGTCTTGGCCATGAAGGAACAATTTGTTAAAACAAAAAAGCTGCGAACACAGTTCTTAAGTTTAGGACAAGGGTTATTCATATTAAATGAATGTGAGTATTCATATAACACCATTTATAGCAGATCATGATCTACATAAAAAGGGGGAAATATATTAAAATTCCAGATTACACACACAGACATTTGGGTAGAGTTCTAAGATATCACCCTCTATTCCTAAACTCACACACCATTTAACTATTTTACACTTAACACTTTTAACATATAATTCTGTAACAGTTTATTAAATATCCATTGTGACTGGTCATGCACCAGCGTGATCCCACTTAAACACTGAAGTGCTTACAGCCTAACTCACTGGTTAATCTCAGGGCAAGAGTATGAACAGTTGTGTCATTCTAAAGTCGAAAGAAGACAAAAGGGCAAGGGTGCAATGCAAAGATCTATCTTTGTATATGCATGATTTCCACCATGGAACACATTAAACAGCTCTGAGCAGCTGTCACATTAAGCTCGAAATGTGGTAAACAGATGGACCCTCACTACACTAGGTGTTTTTAATTAGAGTTTGTTTGGGGTGATCACATGACTTTTATGAGGTGACATCATTCTGATGGAGCTAAAGGAAAACACATGGCCCTGCTGTAAAGAATTAAGGGATGGACCTGGTGACTCAGTCGCAGCTAAGAGTACAAACATCACACTCTCTAAACATACTTGAGAGCTTGTGACAATGATTCCTGTCCCTTCTATGCATCTACCAAAAGTTGTCAAGGAATTTTTAAAATTTATTCTTGACTGGTGCTCCTCTTGGTAATTGTAGATCAGCAATAATATATTTTATAAATTTCATGCTCGATCTCCATATCTATTCAATTTCTATGTCCTCAGTGAGCTGTAGGATGTAAAGAATGCCTGAGGTGTCTGTAAGTATATGCAGGCTGATGTCACTTGGCGTGATGGAGGGCACTGGGAAATGGCAGCATGACAGACTATGTGGTGTACATGGAATCATCATGTACAGAAGCAGAGGGCGTACTGCAGGAGCCCAGAATAGCACACCAGCCAGACATGGCATCTGTTATTTCACTTTAGTCACAACTTTTGTCTCTGCTAATTACGTGATATAGGAAATAGATCATCTTGAACAGAGCAGACTGTACAAGGGTGAAAATGGAAAAAAGAAGAAAGTATGGATGAAACGCAGAGAGAGATACAAAGACAGAGCAAGACAGCAAAAGATAGAGAATGCTGGATAGGCAGAAAGTCTCCCTTTTCCATGCTATTTCCCAGAGGGGAACCGGAGCTCTACATTCCTTGCATTGCGACTCGCTGACAAACAATCCCAACTTTATCTCCAGCACGTGGAGCAGCTGAATGGGTTCAGTGTCTGAGATGGAAGCTGGAGTTTACCCAGTGAAAGGGGCAGAGCCACTGACTGCTTGGCCAGGCCCCAGTGCCCCTTTGAGCCTCTGCACTCTTAAACCAAACACATGCTGGTGTAAGGTGGCCGAGAAGGCCAGAGCGTACAGAGAACGATCTGGAAGCAGATGGGCCGTCAGGGGCCAAGGGCAAGCATCCAGTGAGATGCAGTATGTAAGGAAGTAATGAATTAGAAAGCATTAGTCACTTAGCTCTGGAAGTTATAGATTTCCTATTAATGCAGCTAAATATATATCTACATTGATTAATTTGATTGCTTAACTGTTTGGAATAATTGCTAACCTTATTAATAAGCAGTACTTTTCGGATGAAGACACTCTTCCTTCTCTTTAGTTAAGTATAAGTTTGATAATTATACCATGAGGTTGATGAGCTGCAGTCCTGGTGAATTTCGAATATTGCTTCTTGTTACTGATATAAGGTAAGGTTTGGATGGGAATGTGGTTCTAGTTCAGGGTTAGAAGGAAATAGCAACTTAAAACATAGTGTCAGTGACATTGTCTTCCCAACTTTCCCAAATCCAGAAATACAGAATAGAACACCAGTAGTGGCAGAAAGAGGTAATCTTTTGCTGCAGACGTGGCATACATGTAGCACGTTGAGACAGACAGACAGAGAGAGAGAGAGAGAGAGAGAGAGAGAGAGAGAGAGAGAGAGAGAGAGCAAAAACAGAGGACTCTTTCAGTCTGTCTGTATTTACAGTATCTGACGATCCACCCATTTTTCATCCCCCACGCTGCCCAAGGCCAGATGAAAGCTGTGGGCTGTTCTGCCCAAGTCCAGATGTTTAGGTGGGGCTTTTGGCCAAAGAGGTGCTCTGCTTGTCGTTGTCTTGCCCCCATGCATGCCTTGCTCATCTCCTGTTGGGAGAGTTAGCTTTGCATGTTATCAAAGCTTGTTGCTCAACTTGTGTGCAATAAGGCCGATGAAGGATGTGCATCGATATGCAGGAGAACCGTGATCTCAAATGTAGGCTTTTTCCAGAAAGGGGAGTGAAGCTTATGGTCCATTATCTTACACTGAGTACTCCACTGTCTGCTCAAACAGTGTACCATTGTCTGGATTAGTGCTCAGTGTGTCTTCAGCCAAGAACTTCATAGGTCTTCTGGAAGTGAAGGTTTTTTTCTCACTGAAAAGCAAAATAAACACAACCCCGGGAATACACTTTCATAGCTCAGCTTCTATAAATATCCGCCCACTAACCCATATAAAAAAAACTTCAAAGTGCGCAATAATTTAACAACATCTACCCATTTTGCAATTAAAACCTTTATGTGGACATTTAGTTTCACACAAAGTTTACAATTCAAAAACATAGATGATACTTACGTGTATGTAAATATAGATTTCTTCACGTTATTCTGCTATTTGCTTGTTCTCATGTGTTTTTAATAGTATTCCTGAACATGCGTGTACTTTTTTCCAGTTGTATTTCAGCATTTGCCTTCATCCTCTTCAGCCTTTGCCTTCATCTTCTATGAAGTCGTGTTTTTCTCTCCATTTGATCCTCATTTTCTCTCATTTTGTTTTTCAGTGTTTTTCCGTTTACTGCTTTGAACTGGATTTGTGGTTTGCTCGATTATTTAAAATGTTTGCCTATATTTATTTCCTGAAAAAGGCTCCCCAATTATGGCTAAACATTCCCTGGGAATTTGACCTTTGGTGAACCAATTAAAATGTAGTTTATAATTCATATTATCATTTACATCATCACAAATACCTAGTTGAAGTGTGTATACAGTATATAAGCACTCTTACGCTAACACTAAAAGAAAAAGAGCACACTAAACACAAGGCAGTGGGAGTTCTGGGAATCCCATTTCCTGGATTCCAAAAGGGCTGCTGGGAAGTAGAGAGGTCAGTCCAAGATCAGTGTTGATAAAAAAAATTCAGTTCCTTATGGTTCCTATACATCAGGCACTCCACCTTCTCTTCTAATGAGACATTGAACTTTGCATATTGCCGACTTATTCAATGGATATTTATGTTTTTTTTGGGACCATCCTATCTGAACATGAGTACTGGCATTTCTGTGACCCTAAACACCTCATTTCCAGTATAAATGGGTACCAGTAAAAAATACTGGGAAAGTAATCTGCGATGGACTAGCATCCCATCCAGGAAGAGTTGAACTCCTAGTTGCTTCACACTACAGAAACCGGGGATACGCTCCAGTCTGTTGAGGGTGTAAAATGCTCAGCAGACTTTCCTACCTAAATATTCCTCCGATTGCAAATCTGAATCGGGACACTCTGGATACATTTATCTAAATTAATATGTAATACAATTTAAAGAAAATCTAGAAATTAAAGCTCTTAACAAAATACATGGCAGGTTTTTTAATTTATATATTATGGGGGAAAAAATCTATAATATTTTTGCTTTAAATTTTATTCTCTTAGGCAGTGACATTCTGTATTACTTTTTAGTGACTCTTACAAGCATTTTTAGGAGATGAGAAAATCAGCATTTGATGTTCATGCAGTCGGGTTTTACTGATCAAAACCTGATGTTTTAGCAGATGAAAAGTTGTGGCATATGGGAAAGGAATAAATTAGAATCAGTCATCACCTCTGTTAGGATTATTCCCCCATTTGTTATATTTATCAAATACCAAAACTCAAGACAACTATAAATATGTGAATATGGGATCCAGATTTGAACTTATGGGTTGAATTGATTCTGCAGTCCAAGCACTCAGGGTAAAGTCACTGATATTCCTCTTCTAGCTCTGTTATCATTAGAATGGAAGGTCATGGACATTGGATTACATTTGGATTCCTTTACTGCCATCACATATGGATATTAATTTAGCCATGCATTAACAGATGTGTTAGAAATAGAGACAACCAGATCTAAGTGTTTATACATTTTTAGTAAATCTACAATTTTTAGTAGTTGTTATGACCAAAGACAGTTAATTGTTTTCTACTCAAGTTGCTGTTGTAAGTTTACACCGGGAAGGAGATTTCAGGTCTACTGGAGATTTTCTTTAGCCTTTGGCTTTTCAAAGGTAAAATTTGAGAGATTTTGCAATGAAGAAATATGTGAATACAAAATATGTATTCTGTATTATGTTTTATGAATAAGGCTTAAATTTAAAAAAGTTGTGTAAAACCAGCTATGTGTAAGAGGCCATACAGGGCCTGTATGTTTGGAGCCACAAATTTATTCACACATTTTTCTCCCCTAATTTTAGTCGTATTCACTTACCACCCATCAAGTATTACCATCCCTCTCACATGACCACCATCAACCAGGGAGAGGTGTAAGCATGCACATGCCCCCTCCGTGACATGCAATGCTGCCACCTGCCTCTTTACGAACTGCTGCGCATGCGTAACTGAGGGTGGCCTAACACACTCAGAGGGAAATCACTATCCGCCCACTCGTACGAATGAGCTCACAGATGCCCATGATTGGCTGGTGATTGCTGTAAGTGTCAGGAAAGTGAGCGTTTGCCATCCCTCCCTCACGTGAGAGCTGGCCAATTCATGGATGGCTGTGGCATCAACCTGGATTTGAATTTGCGATCTCCGGGTTGATAGTCACGCACCTTGTCGATGCGCCACTCGGGAGCCCATTTTAATTCTTTCTGACATGGTGGCACATAGTTAGAGATAGAAAGTGATTAATCTAGTGCATTGTTAGACTTGATGCAGATCATTAAATATTTCATGATTCCGTTATTTATTTATTTATTTGGCAATTAAAACATTAAGCAGCCAAAAGCAACTGTTTCAGTCAGTCTTATAATCGCTTTCCTTAAAGAAGGATAAAGTTGGGAAATACAAAAAGGGGAAAGGGTTGGCATTATGATTTCTTGGATAAATGAACAGACAGATTTGTGACTGTCAGAAGGGATTGTGATTGTCCTCCTCATAAATGAGTGGGTTTTTTTTAAATTAGGAATTCGGACTAGTCAAAACTGTGGAAGAAATGTTTACATTTAAAGTATATTCATGTCTTCTATCCAGAAGAGATTTATTCTTTTGTTCCATCTGTAAAGAAACAGAAGCTGAAGGGGAAAGTCTGAAATCTTTTCTTGATGGAGAATATGACTTTCCTCTCCAGTGAATTCAGAAGAATTTTCCAAGGAATATTCCACAGGCTCACTGGAAACAAGACACAAGCATAGGAGCCAAGTCTATCCCTGTTCCACTTGGCCTACATTATATTAATACCATCAGTCATTCATTAGAATTTATAAACATTACAATTTATATGAATTATAAATATCTAATGAACTGCTACATTTTTATTTAAAATGACTTTTAGTCTGATTGGGAAAACAGTCTCACCACAATTTCTTGTCACTGTCAAAACCTCAGCACTCCCATCCTCCCCCTCCTCGTTGATTAAAAAAAAGCTGCATGTTGGACAAAAAAAGCTTTCATGAATGGATTGAAGCCCCAGGATGACACTGGGGCCCCTGTAGGCTGATTCTCCTCTTATGTGACCCAATGAACAGGAACACTTCTGGTCATGGCTTCATCTTCTGTGGGCCTCTCACCGATGACATCACTATACTCACACTTTACCGGTCATTTCCTTCTGACCTGTCAATGTGTACAAGGACTTTTTTCATTAGGAGACTGTATAAGGTTTCTCACTTTTCTTAAGGCTGCTTACATCTTGCTTGACTTTCTATAAATCCTGTGAGAGGAAAATCCTCTTATGGTTCGGCATTTACTCCTACAACCAAATCTCACAGACTTAAAAAAAAGAAAAAGAAAATTACATTACAGTATGACACAATTTATACTGTATTAATTAAAACAAAAGATTTGATACTGACAATATATATTCACTTTATAGTGCTAAGAAGGTAATTTGAGTGTGTGTCTCTGTGTTCGCACTGCAATAGACTGGTGCCCTGTTTAGGGTGTACTCAGCAGCTCGCCCAAATTCAGGTGGGATTGGCTCCGGCTTTGCCAGTGACCCTGATGGATAAGCAATATAGATAATGGATGGATGGAGTGATAAGATGCTATTTGGTTTACATGTATGTTTCGAGCATGTCTTTGTATTGTAGTGTTACGGAAAGTTTTCAGCTAGTCAAGTCAAGTCATTTGTTAACTTTATTTATATAGCTCGTTTAAAACAAAGTGTTTTTACAACTGAAAAAGATACAATTAAGAAATAGCAGTAATCATACAACATAAAATTTAAATAAAAATGACATTAAATAACGCATCATGAAAAAAATGGAAGTAAAATCTTTCAGGAAAAGTACATTTTCAACCCGAACTGTACCTGAACTGGTCAAAGAAAGGAGATGTGTCTTTAACAGTGATTTAAAATGTTTGATAGTGGAGGCAGGTTTCATGTGAAGTAGCATTTTGTTCCATAAGAGAGGGGCAGCTACTGCAAAGGCCCGATCACCTCTGCTCTTGAACCTGCTTTTTTCCTCTAGGTGGAGTGTAAGCGTGAAGGAGTTCAGCTAGCTAACATGGTGGTAGTCCACTGAGAGACTGACAGAGAACACCATAATTTTAAAATCAATTCTGTAACAAACAGGGAACCAGAGGAGGGAGCACAGTACAGGTGTAATATAGTCCCATTTTAAACTTAAAGTAATCTGATATCTAAAGACTCTGTCTTATGTGCTCATTAGTAGGTTAAGATATTCTTGAATAAGAAAAACTCTGATTCTGTCACTAAGGTGGACAATTCTATATGAGAATTTGAATAAATTATGTAAAAATAACAGGTCACATATCTTTGGTGTTATCAGAGTATAGGGGTCACAACTTCTTTTTCTCATGAATGAGTGAAGGGACAGTTTTGTGAAGATCAAAGAGAAGGGTCTGTATATAAAGCTGCTCATTATCAGCAGATGATAAATATTTAATAAAGTTTTGACTTTATTACCACAAAAGGGAACCAACTTGGTTCTGATTTTCTTCATACGTTACGAACATGTTTAGGTTCTCTAAGTACATAACTCAGGGCTAGTCAAATAGATATCTGTCAAAGAGAAATGATAGCATGCAACATATTATTCAACTGTTAATGCTATTAACTAATTTGTTTTTCCCAATCAGACTGATTGGAGAACAGGGGTTCAAAGGCAGATAAAGAAGGAAGTGGCAGGAAGTGTGTAGTCTGCGTAATGGGATTGAGTTGTTCACACAAATTAGCAGCAGGCAGCTAAGGAAATGAGAGCAAGAGGAGATTTGTACACTGACACATTTTCACCATTATGCTTGCTGTTGAGAAGTGTTGTTATTTGGTTGGAAAACAAATATAGTCCTTGCAGTCCTTGCAGTTGAAAAATATTCGGCAATACGATGTACATTTGTAAGGTCAAGGAATACTTCCTTCTGTCTGTAAGATTATTTACATATATTTAATTCCTGCATGTGTAAGTACGGCACCATATTGCTGCCAATCAGGTGTCATAACATTAAACCTTTTATATTATCAGAGTATATATTCACATTTATTTTGTTGTTTTTTTTGTATATATAATGTCAATATAATACAAAAAATATAATATTAAAGTCAAAAGTTTTCATATTATTTTGACATACAAACTTATCAAGTTAACAATAAATATTTAATGTTGTAACAAGGTAGTATGTCAAAATAACATGAAAATATATTGTTATAACTTTAAAAAGTTCCCATTATACCATGATAAATATTCTATTGTTACAACATGCTAATTTTGTATGGCAGAAAAATGTGAACATATACTAAAATAAGATGAAAAGTTTGATACTATAACAGTAAACCTTTCACATTATAACGTGACAGTGATCTTCCTTTCTCCATGGTATGGTGAGTTTATAGGTGAACTGGTGGAGAAGGTAATGCTTCTATCATTGTACTGCACTACCCAAAAGTGTGCTATATAGTCCTTTACTCTATGTTCCATAATCTAATGGCTGACATTCATGCCATGATAATCTTATTGTAGTGTTTTATTAGAGACACATGGTTCCTAAAATAAATGTGAAATCATTCATTTTCTGGTCAGGTAATATTAAAGTTGGTACAACTGCTTGTACATGACGTCTTTAGTCTGTAATTGGGGCAAACACCACAGGTTTCAAACAACAAACTGTACTTAGGTGGTGGAAACTGTTAAAAACATTATCTGGCCATAAAACGTGTAGTGGGAGGTCATCAAAATGAAAACCAAGCTTTCTCTGTATTCTGTGGCTTAGAAAACCAGACATTTAGGGCAAATTTTACTAGTCTGCCTCCTGCTGTCAAGAACTGGTTGTAGCTGCTGACTGATGTGGGGTGCTCCCAGTGGGTAATGATAGATCTGTTTCCCAAAACTAAAAAACCTACTGTAATTCAGCACTTTTTAAAATGCATGTTGAGACATTTATATAGATGGAGTTATGCAAGCGATGCAAGAGAAGAAACATTGCAGAGAGGGTATTTAGGGTGAAAGCAATAATGTAGAATAGTAAAATGTTGAGTATATAGCAGGATATACCACCCTGAAGGTTATTTAATGTGTGACTTAAATTAAAGGTCATTACAGTAACCTTTTGAAAGTTCTTCAAAGAAAACATCCAATGTTTGGTTTTCTTTTTATCTGAATTCGGAAGAAATGCAAAATAATTGTTTCATATCATATTTGAAAAAGTACAAAACGTTTAAAGGATTACTTAAAACTGATACTGGTCTTGGAATTTCAAGCATTCTTTCATGTGAACGTGCCCTTATTCTTATCACCAGAGCATAGGATCCATATATAGTACACAGGATAAGTTACTTACATCCATACATAGGATAAGTTAGTATTTTGTCTTTTTTGTGGTTTATTTATAGTACAATAAATACCAAATGCCTCTTATTAAATTAAAACTTTTGCTTCATTCAAAACTTTCATAAATAATAGTTCTCAAGCGACAAATCAAGCATATAAGTACTCGGACAGAATCAAAAGAGTCTGTTTGTTTGCAATTTTTTTGGTAACCCTTAATGCTTTATCTTTAGAATAGCTCAATAGCGCCTCCATTTGGATAAAGATTATTTGAAGACACAGTACAGCACGTTCTATACATAGGACTAACTCTTAAATCCTACCTATTACTTATTCTTAAATCACATCAATTTTGTGTATGTAGAAATGTACTACTATGTTTGGAACTGTGAAGTCTTGCCAGTCTTTTTGTCACCTCTTTCTGATTCCAGGTCTATGCCAGCCAGGGTCCGGACTGACAGTCTGGGCCTTCTGGAACAGTTGAGAATGAACATTGGACTAATGGCTGTCGGCCTGGCCACACGGTATATTAATGTTAAGAGTCAATTGTTTGTGTTTCTTGTTATGGAAAACGAAAGTAGAAATGTGGGAGGGGAGACTTTGGAAAAACAAAGCAAAGTCACTGGAGGCTTACGTTTTGTAACGTAAAAAGCTGTCAGAGCTGTTTGGCTGCATTGCCACTGTAGTGATGTAATCAAAAATCACTGAATGAGCTTGTTGAGGGCCAGGTGGCAGTTAAGCTGGAACAACATCCGCTTAACATAATATTGAGGGGCAGACAGCAAAGACACATACAGCAACTACTATTTGAACTTCTATCAACATTTACAGCATTTGGCAGACGCTCTTATCCAGAGTGACTTACAATTATCATGTTTATACAACTTACCAATTGAGGGTTAAGGGCCTTACTCAAAGGCCCAACAGTGGTGATAGTGGGGATTAAACCGCTGACTGGTAACCCATCACCTTAACCACTAAGCCACCACTGCCTATATCAACAATCAACTAGGTCTGCATGTTTAGCCTATATTACATTTACATTTACAGCATTTGGCAGATATTATTATATCAGATATAGCATTTGCCTATATTACCCTCATGGCACCACTCCAGGTCTCTCTATTCAAAGTTTACTGAAGTGAACGAAAACATAAAGCAAAATAACAATCATTTTTGTAAAATGGTGGCATCAACGGAGTTATTCAGATGAATAATAATAGTAAAAAAATTGAGATGGCAGAACAAGTGCTATAGTACCTTAAATTTATTTGGAAAACAAAAATACATATTCATCATGGCAAAAGAGTTAAAAAGGCAAGTTTTGTTTGAGAAAAAGAAGCTTTAAATTCTGGGACAGTGGTGGCCCGGTGGTAGGGTGCTGGCTAACTGACCCAAAGGTCGGGGGTTCAAGCCCTGTTGTCACCGCTGTCCCCCCAGTGCAGCTAACTGGGTTATCAAAGGCCAGCCATGGCTTTCACTGTCTGTGGTGAGAGGCATGTAAAAGAACTATTGTTATCAATCATAAAGAGTGGGACATTGGGTTGCCATCAGTGTGTTTCTGCCCTGCGGTGGCCTGGCAAGCTGTCCAGGGTGGACCCTGCCCTCGCCCAGAGTTGGCTGAGATGGGCGCCAGCCTCCCCGCAACCCTAATTAGGATTAAGTGGTTCAGGAAATGAATGAATGAATAAATAATGAGCTTTAAATTCTTTCTTTACTGGCAGAAGGATAAAATGAACCTTAGATTGCTTCCATCCTCAAAATTTTAAAGATGGCAGTTCATAACAACAAGACCAAGCAGCACAAAGCTACAGACTGGCAGAGGATGAAAATGGCTCCTCACTGAATGGGACAACTGTCACTTTCTTTAAATGTCACTCAATTACCATCAAGTCACCTACAAAAAGAATGGCAAATAGAAACTGGGCTTAAGTACACAGCAACGACAGTTAAAAACAGGTTCCTGTGGGTGGGGTTGACGTCATGAAAGCCAAATACATAGATAATAGATGTAATTGATGAAGTCATTACTGCACTGTTAAATGTGATGACATGATTAAATATAATTGCTTCCAGCCTGGACAAGAAATACGTCATAGGAGGTAAATACCTATTTATATGAAAGTTGATTACAATAATAAACACATCATCGAAATCATCATCAGTGATATTGCGATATTACATAGTATTGTGAATATAATACCATGACTCGTATAGTATTGGGAGACCGTCAGATCTGTGCTGTGTGTACGCATGCTGGTTGTGGTGGGCTTATAAGGGACAAAGCCCCGACATGTTCCTTAGTCCTAGTCAGTCCCTAATGCCAGTTTTTGGGATGTGAATTGAGTTCAGTGTGTCACAGTTATGGTGCAGAAATAATATAATACTAAATACTCTATGATCTCCTACATATAAAGATTTGATAAGCCTACTAATCATTTGGTGGCATTAATTAGCACTGTCGTCTAAAAACAAGTTGTGAGTTCAAACCTGGTGGCTGATTGTGTGGGTTTCTTCCAGGTGCTCTGGTTTCTACCCAGAGATCTATATACTTGTAAATTAGTTTAACTGGCAACTCTATATTACCCAATGACAACAGGTATGAATGTTAGCCTTGTGTTAGCCTTGTGATATTAGCAGCCTTCCTAAGGTGTACCCCACATCTCAGCCAATGTTGAATGCCTCCAGCTTCTCACATTCTATTATATACAACAATATTAAAATAAAATATTAAATATAGTTTATAGCAAATTATATTTATACTAACTGTATGATATACCATTAACTTTATAAAATATAGTTTATAGAAATTAGTTTGCACTGAATTGTTAATGTCACATGAAAATTTAAATTAGATTCTAATGTTACTTTGTAAAGGTACTGAGAGAGAGAGAGAAACAAATGAATGAAAGTACAAAGGGAAGTGTGTTATGTGCCATTTGTCCTCAAGTCTGAATTTTGTAAACATGCAGATTAGTAGTTATTTTACAAATTTACATTCTTTCAAGGGCAACACAGTGGTGCAGCGGATAGCACGTCCGCCTCACAGCAAGAAGGCCTGGGTTTTATTTCTGTCTCGGGTGTTTCTGTGTGGAGTTTTGCAAGTCTGCATGTTCTCCACGTGCTTACATGGGTTTCTTCTGGGTAGTCTGGTTTCCTCCACAGTCAAAAAACATGCACAGTAGGCTGATTGGTTGTGTCAAATTGCCCCTAGGTGTGAGTGTGAGCGTAAATGGTTATGCTTTTGTGTTAGCCCTGTGATGGCCTGGCGAGCTGTCCAGGGTGTACCCCGCCCTTGCCCAGAGTCAGCTCTAATTAATAAGTGGCTTAGAAAATGAAATGAAAATGAAAAAATCAATTATTCATTCATTTGTGGAACTGTTTAATCATTCTAGGATCTCAGCTGACTCTGGGCGAAGGTGGGGTGCACCTTGAGGAGGACGTGTTAACCACTATGCCACTGTGTCACCCCAAATTTACATTTAACACACTAAATTATTATTTAATTTAGGATTTTTGATAGTAATGCAAATCTTATTTAATAATTAAAAGACAACTAGATTTTAGTTTTTCAAGTTTTCATTTATTCAAGTAAATTATCCATCTATCCATTTATCCATCCATTTTTTTGGCTGCTTATCTTGGTCCGGGTCATGGGGAAAGCAGTGCGAGCAGAGACCCCTAGGACTCCATCTTCCCAACCACCTCCTCTTCCTGGGGAATACCAAGACAATCCCAAGCCAGTCAAGAGATATAATCTCCAACATGTCCTAGGTCTGCCCTGGGGTCTTCTCCAGGTTGAACATACCCAGTCCTGGAAGGATTTTTGAAAGAAGTACAAACCACCACAACTGGCTCCTTTTGAAGTTTGAATGGGCGGATGGATGGATAAATGGATCTTTAATGCCCCCATCAGGATAAAAGCTTCTTTACCAAAAGGATCCAAGCACTGCAACAGCGATGGAAGATGTGTGTAGACCACAGGGGAGACTATACTGGAAAATAAACTACATTTAGTCAAATTTGACCAATGCATCATGGTCAACCTATAAGCTTTTCAGCCCACCCACGTATCCAATATGTAAAATCACATATATATTTCTATAAGTATAAGCACATTAACATTAATTGCATTATTATTCTATATGTGCTTATACTTAAAGGAATATATTTTCAGGAACCCAATAGGTGATGGGACAGTTGATCTCAGATAGCTGTTGGAATTGGCCATCTTAAGAAAAGTGTTCTTTGTCCTTGATGGCAGGAGGCAAAACTCTCAGTGGAGTGCGTGATTAATGTATGCCAGAATGGCCTTTGCCCTATGTGTGAGTCTGACCGTATACTCATGTCCAGTGCCGTTGAGGTTAGTGCCCGTGATTTTCTGACAAAGATAAACAATTTTCCGAAGCCAGTTTTTGTTTGTCAAGATCAGCTTACCAAACCAGCAGATCACATTAAAAGTTAAAAATGAATTAATAAAAGATGAATAAAAAATTTCAAGTGATCTGTCAATATTAAATTCCTCAAGACAAACGGTCTCTGAACGGACTTTTTGCAGATGGAGTCAGTCAATTTACCAACCGAGATGGTGCCCAAAAAATTAAACTGGCTTACTATCTCCATGCACTAGCAGATCCAGGTGTGTGTGTGTGTGTGTGTGTGTGTGTGTGTGTGTGGGGTGGGGGGTGGGGTGGGGGTGTTCTTTATCAATTGGTTCTTTATAAGTCAAAAGTATTTTTATATAAATAAATCTTGACATGTCATGTTCCTTGTGATACATCATAGACATCTGGGGATTCCCTCAGGTGTTCCTAAGAAATGATGTCGGTACAAAATCCATGATTGGAAAATAAACTGGGGATACACTGGATTCAGGTCATTACATTTTAATGATTTTTTTAAATGGAAAGGTCATTAAACAGTCACTTAACAATTTTTAGAAAGATTTTTTGGGGGGCATGCCCCGAGACCCCCTAGTGGAATCGCTTCTAACCAACGTACATGCCTGGGTACATGCCTGAAAACCACTGATGCTTTAATATATTATTTCATGCAATTACAATATTATAGCTTCTGATGAAAATAATATGTTAAAATTTTAAATCAGCTAGGTAAAGCTACTCTTCACCTGGTGATCCCCCTTCTCAAAATCCCAGGTCTGCCCCTGCCATGCTATTGATGACTCTATTGATGACTGGTGCAGTGTTTGAAGGGTTATGGCAAAAATCAGTAAGCATCTTGTTTGTCTTAGAGACACTGAGTTGTAAATATGTCCTTACACCATGTGATAAAATTGTGTAAAAAAGACTAGGCCATGGCCCACCTCATGGTCCTCATGGAGACTGACAATCACAGAGTCATCAGCATATTTATTTATTTATCTTGACTCAAATTTACTCTGACAGTCATTACTTTGAGTCCTTTTGATGCAGGGGAGCAGCGGCTCTACTTCAAACCCCTTCTAGATATTTCAACTCCTCATCCTGTCTCTAGGGTGAGCTCAGCTACCCTTCAAAGGAATCTCATTTCCATCTCCTACACCCATGATCTTGTTCTTTCAGTCACTATCCACTGCTAATGGCCATAGGTGACAGCTTGGCCTTTTGACTCAGCTCTCTCTTCATCACGACTAACGACACCTGTCCGACTGTTAATTTTACTCTCCATTTTCCCCTCACTTAAGTGCAAGACTCTGGGATGCTTGAACTCCTTTACTTGAGGCAACAACTCCAGCACAGAGTAATCCACCCTTTTCGGACTAAGAACCATGGCCTCAGACTTGGAGGTACTAATTCTCATGCCAGCTGCTTCACACTCAGCTGCAAATCGCACCAGAGCTTGCTGGATGTTACTGCTCGATGAAGTCAACAGGGCCACATCATCCACAAAAAGCAATGATGCAATCCTGATTCGATCATACAGGACAATCTCGCTGTTTACAACTAGAAAATTTGACAATAAAAGATATGAACAGAAGCAGCAATAAATGGCAGTCCTGCCAGAGTCCAACTCTCACCAGGACCGCATTTGACTTCCTGCTGGCAATATGAACCACTCTCTCACTCTGGTTATGCAGGGACGGGATGGCCTGTAACAACATGCCCAGCACAAAACCTTGAGGCTGTTAAAATATCAGCAGAATTCAGGAGAAACAAGTCAAATGTTCCTTAAATAAATATGGTTTGCATTGTCTATGTTTTACTTAAGTAAATAATTCAGGGGCAGCACAGTGGCATAGTGGTTAGCACGTTCGCCACACATCAAGAAAGTCCTGGGTTCGATATTTGGGCAATTCTGGAGTTTGAATGTTTTCTCTGTGCTTGCGCGGGTTTCCTCTGGGTACTCTGGTTTCCTCCCACAGTCCAAAGACATGCACATTAGACGAATTGGCTGTTCCAAATTGCTTCTCGGTGTGAGTGTGAATGTGTGTGTGTGGGCTGTTCAGGGTGTACAGTGCCTCCCTGCGACCCAAGAAGGATTAAGCAGTTTGGCAAAATAATTTGGGGTAGTTATAATGATTGTAATAATGCACCTCAATTCAAAACAACAGGAATGTTTTACCGTTACATTGTTATAAGAATACCTAACAACCTCTCTTTCTCTCCCCCCACCCTCTCTCTGTGTTTTGCTGAGGTACACATGCTACGTCTTGGATGCCGGTGATCCTGATCCTCCTGATCCTTCTGCTC
>JBCNYH010000001.1:20349685-20364862 GCA_039654325.1 Tandanus tandanus
ATATAAGATAAAGACTCTGCAGGGCAGATGAAACTGATTTTAGCAGGGAAACTAAAAATGCTGGGAAATGTGATGACTAGAGGATAAGACTGATTTTATTTCTGAAGTATCTGAAGCAGAACTTTCTTGATGGAAATTTCTTGATGCACCTGTAGTTTCATGTCATCTTATAGCCTATTGTATAACTACAATTTCTAATGTAAGGATTGATTTGAGGCACATGTGGGCAGCAGACCATATCTGTTAGTTTTCTTCATATAGCACCGGGGCATCTCATGGTTCCTTAGACCAGAGAAAGATTAGAGCTGATAAAACACCTAATTCAACTAATGTTGCTCTGTGAAGTGCTAAAGCAGGGGTGTCCAACTCATTTTCACTGAGGGCCACATCACTTAATTTAAAGGTGCTCGAGTCCCAAATAATCATTAGACATCTATTCTAAAAGGGTAACCATGAAATCTGCATGGCAAAATGATTCATTTAGGCATTTGTCCTCTTTTCCTTTATTCACCTGCATTTGAAGGTGGAAGGATGTCAAATTAGGTTTCATGGTAATGGTCGACTGCAGATTGTACGATAATCATATTCTGTGGAAGCTTTTTCAGGCCACGTAAAATGAGTTGGCAAACCAGATTTGGCTCGTGGGACTTGAGTTTGACACCTGTCTACTAAAGTATAAATATGTCTGTTTCCTTGTTTGGACACTATTGGACACAATTTGACTGTTAATAACTATATATAATGGTGTAGATTAATGACTTGTACAGTGGATGATTTAATGTGTCTCAAAGGAAACTTTTTGCGCCGTTCCCTATCATTTCCAGTTGGTAGCTGTTATGCAATAGGGAGAGTTAGCTAATGGGTGGAAATTGGCTGTATCAGATTAGAGAAAAAAATGGCTTGCAAGTTGTGATTTTACTGTGATAACTAAAATTCAGTTACATAACCATTTTGCATGGCTAAAAGAAGAATATGCAGTATTTTTGGTGTCATTATGTTTTTATCAATAGTTTGTTGTTATTAGGAAAGAGACTGTGAGTTCGGATGCTCCTCTTCATCTTCATCCCTCTACAAAGCGTCCTTCCTTAGACACACAGAAAGACAAAGAAAAAGAAAGCAAAGAAAAAGAAAGCAAAGAAAAAGAAAGGTTATAATAGATTTTTAGCCTGCTGGAAATAAGACAAATTCAAAGCATGCTGTTGTTTTTAGATATTGTATTTTAGTGATTTTCTCACAACGGGTTTATTTCTCCCCATAATAAATGTAGAAAAGACTTGCCAGCACCAAAACAGACTGCACAGCAGCTGATATCTGAACCTAAGAAACACAGGTTTGAAACTTGCAACTTATTGGTCTGACTTAGCAATAGTGCTTTAATGCTAAAAGTTGGATTTTCTCACCCTGCATGTCCAGTGTGTTGAACCAATTACAAGTTGAAATATCCGATCTACATGGAAATTAATGTTTTTATTAGGAAAGAGAATGCATTTAGTGAAGAGATACATTTTAGTTCTTACTTAAAATGTTCAAATAATGCTCCCATGTCAGCAGAGATCTGGGGGAGAGTAAACCAGCAAAAAGACTGTCTACAGACATGAAGAAAGACAGGTTGGAACATAGATGTGTGTCATTATGGATGAAAGACAGAGGGCAGTATCAGTGCATGAATTCGTTTGACTGTGGCCTTTGGGTGATTATAGTAAAAAAACAAATACTCTGTGTATGCCAAGTTTTTATATAAAATTGTCAGTGCTTTGATAATTTCTTATTGTTTTTCCAGAAGGGATTCTACAGATATAAGTCAGCATCCTCTGAAAAAGCCCTGTACCGATGTGAAGAAAGAAAGGTCTGATCAGAAACATCATCATATGTGACATGAGGTTTAAACTAGTTCATCTAAAATTATTTCACAATAGAGGAAAAAAATTCTATCAGAAACACTTTTTCCCCCAGAAAAGACTCCACTGACTCTAAATCCGGCCAGAAACAGCAATCAAGTGACTTGAAACCACAAAGGTAGAGTATTAGCCTCTAACTATTTTTGGCTGCCAGTTTATGAATCTTAAGTGCAAATGTTACTGTTTAGGGCAGATAACATATATACTGTATCATACCTTTCTCACAGAAGAGACTCGGGTAATTCAAAATCTGGAAACTCAAACCTGTCTAAGAAGCTCTCGGAGGAAAGGCAAGAATTATGCACTCTTCTGCACTGTAATTACCACTAATTTTCAGAAATTTCTAATAGATCGAAAATGTTTGCTTTTGTTTTCCAGAAAAGAATCTCATGGCCCCAAGTTGACTCTCTCTGGAACAATACAGAGAAAGCTGTCCACGGACAGTAATGATGGACGGTACATTTTGTATCTAGTTCCTTCCCTTCTGCACTATTTTTTTGTATAGCATTTGAAGCTATTTGACCTCCAACATATTTTTAAGTCATTTGTAAGATGATATTCTGACTGTTCAGCTTGCATGTTGGGTAAAATCCTGATACTTCCTGTTGCTATTCCTAGATCTCGTTGCTTTGTATTTTACAGTGTGGCTTGTTAAATTTAACTTGGAATTTACTTAGTAACGATCCAATAATCTTATTCAAGTATGTTAGATTAAATGTAACAGTATTTGCACAGCATGTAGTTAGACTAGAGTGAGAATGAAAACAAACAAACAAAAAATACATGGGTTCTGGGGAAAGAAGTCAAACTTAATGGCTTTTATTGGCAGATTTTGCTCCCAACAGCTAAGGCTATGTTTGGATATACACTGTTCCTGATTTATAGCACATCTATATAACAGAGAGTAGTTTTAACCAGTGATAACAATAGTTTGTAGTGCCCAGCTGCACACAGATGTTACTCACAGTAATATAGTGTTTGAAACATAAAGAATCAGTGGAAATGTCATACAGTAATGTTACAATGTCACTTAAATATTTCTCTATCTGAACAGAAAAAGTAAACCTGAGACCCCAAAGACACCCAGCACCCCTACCACCCCTATGTCTCCTTCCTTTAGCCCTGTTGGTGGTCCTCTCTCCCCTCACCTGCTCACTGGGGACTCCATTAGGGACAAGTGCATTGAAATGCTATCGGCTGCACTACGCACAGACGGTACTAATACACAGAAAACACCAAATGTACAACCACAGAGTATAACTTAATCTATAGACAAGTCCATAAGTATTAAGACAATGACAATTTTTGCAAATTTGCCTCTGTACACCACCACAAGGAATTTGAAATTCAGCAGTCAAGATGTGATTGAAGTATAGATTTTCAGCTTTATTGTAGCTGCCTTCAGTTACTGCTTGTTAGTGGGTCTTTCTGCCTTCAGTTTTAACTTTTCTAAGTGAAAAGCACGATTTATTGAGTTGACTGACTCGGCCATTTAACATTCAGAAGCTCTTAGTAGAAGCTTGGGTTGCTTTATTGGTATGTGTTGGGTCTTTGATTGATTATGAGCAGAAAGAACAGCTCTATACACTTCAAAATGTATCCTGCTTTTTCTTTTAAGAGTTACATCATCAATAAATACCAGCATCCACGCATGCCTATGCTCCAAACTAGGTTTGACAAATGATATGGTATGCTAGGCTGTAGGTTGCTTTCAGCCTAATGATAGCCTTCTTCAATTTCAGTGGTACCTCTTTGAACCACATCTTGAGCATTCCCATGATAAGCTGCAAAATATAAATTTAACACTTCAAATCAGTTTGAGGCTTTTTATCTCCTTTATGTGTCATGAATAAACAAGGGTCATTTAAATGGCCACAATGACCATGAAACTGCTGATCATTGAATTGCCAAATTACTTTTGAGCCTGTCTGAATGGAAGGTCAGTGTAAAAAAAATGACTGTAATGCCTAAACTGTTACTGTTAAATGTCCTGAAATTCTAGGTGATGTACGGAGGTAAAATTACAACAATCGCTGCACTGTCCAAATACTTATGACTCTGACTTTTTTACAATTATCAACTTTAGTAATGTGAGATCCTCTTTTCTTTCTCTGTCTTTCTGTCTATTTTTATATTTAATAATTAGTATTAATATTTTATTTTGTAATTTTTTACAGATGACTACAAATATTATGGAGCAAACTGTGATGCCATGGCAGCTGAAATTGAGGATCATATCCTTTAAAGTCAATAAAATTATTCTTTTATTAATTATGTCTTATATTAATCTTTAAAATATTTTTTCTTTAAAGTTACCTATTATATCATGTACTCACTCACTTGCCCACTTATTTGCCATACCGCTTAATCCTACTAGGGTCGCGGGGAGGCTGGAGCCTATCTCAGCCGACACTGGGTGAAGGCGGGCTACACCCTAAGCTTGCCAGTCCATCGCAGGACCTAACATGTATTTTTTATTTTTATTTTTGTGTTATATTTATTTATGCATTGTGTAATCCACAGAATGTAAGAACTGGTGCACATTAAACGCTCTATCAGTAAATGATTGTAGGAACAAATTTCAGTGAGTTTTCAGTAGATATTTGAAGAGGCATTTTACTAGAAAACATTTCTTAGTTATCATTGTTGCTGCCTTATCTTTTGAGGAGAGTAATAAAAAGCTGTTTGAAAATCTAATATTGGTAAACAGGAAATATTTCTGTAGTATTATATGTAGAATAGTGGCCACAGTCTGATGTGAGACAGAGATGCAGCAGAGCTATCAGTCAACAGAGAGATACAAGGATATGAAAGGAAGAATTGCAGAATTGGCCATTATTGTCATGCTCCTCTTACATGAAGTCTCTTCACTGAGAGGTTAATAACCGTATTTTCTCCTTAACTGACCGTGTCTCCTTAAATATCTATCAGGAGATTAAAGTCACAGATATGAAATATAAAAACAGAGTACGTAGCCGCATCAGCAACCTGAAAGATCCAAAGAATCCAAATTTACGCAAGAATGTCCTGGGAGGAGCTATAGAGCTGAGTCGTATAGCCACCATGACTGCTGAGGTGTGTATTATGTATTCAACTATTATTACTATGGTGTGTGCATTTGGATGTTGAAGTCAAACAGTTTTATTCTGGCTGAACTACATTTTATTTTGTTATACTTTTTTGATTTTTACATGCGAGTATGTGCTGGGAGCAGGACTGTAGCAAAAATGCTCTTTGGGTCTCAATTAGAAATACATAGCATAGTCATTTTAGATTGGTTTTGTAATGTTCTCTGTGAGGTAGGAAATGGCCAGTGATGAGCTGAAGCAGCTGAGGAACACACTGACTCAGGAAGCCATCCGCGAGCACCAGATGGCCAAGACCGGAGGCACAGCTACTGACCTGCTGCAGTGTGGCAAATGCAAGAAAAAGAATTGCACATACAACCAGGTACTATGTTCTTTTTCTAATAACACAAAACATTTTCTTTCAATTTTTCATAGGGATAAAGGTCAGTATTATACAGAATATATAGAATTTTAAGATACAGTATGAATAACACTTGTTAGGCTAAATGTTTTGGAAAGTTTTGTCTACATGAGTCCTACAATAACATGTTGTGACAGAGCGATACTGTTTACAGCCTAAAGGGGAAAAAACCCTGATATACAGAAGAATAGATTGCTGTATAACATCTCATATATAACAACATCTCTTATATAACATCTTTTGAAGTGAATAAATGAAACGAGGATTTTAGTGCTGAAGTGGTTAAAAATGCTAAAACGTCATATATCTTTTTTCCAAATATTTCAAATAAATGTAAAAGAACATCTTCAGTATAAATGTGATATTGCACAGGTGCAAACTCGGAGTGCTGATGAGCCGATGACCACATTTGTACTGTGCAATGAGTGTGGAAACCGCTGGAAGGTAAGGAGCTGTAGTTACAGAAAAACAAGGTTTATTCTTGATATTTAAATGTTATCCTCTCATAGTTAACTATAGTAACTATAGTATATAGTTAACATAGCTATGTTTACAGTATTTCCTTTTGAATCGAAAACACATTGGTACATATGAGAACTTCTGCTAAATTATACATCGCTTTCTTAAATAAGCTGGAATCATTATTTTATACATTTTACGCATTTATCAGACACTGTTAATGTTATAAGTTTCAGCCTTTTCCACAGTGCTTTCATTGTCCATCTACACTTGTTTATTAGTCACTTAGCTTTAACAGGGCATTGTATTATTGATATATTCATTGATCTGCTGATTATCCATGTTTATTGTTTAATATTTTATTTTTATTTTTTTCAGTTTTGCTGATTCCTGTTCAAATCTCCATGGATAATGAACACTCGGGATCTTCTTTTTAAATTTAGATTATTCTGTAGTGTGCAGTTTTTTATAAAGCCAAATTTATTTTTATTTGCCTAATTGAATACTGGAGTTTAAAAATCAGTCAATACTATATATTAGAAAACGCAGCCTGTACAACTTTAGAGCATTTCATTTAGTTTTTTTTAAAAAGTGTTTTTTTTTTTGTTTTTTTTTTTAATCTTTTTTCTACCGCATTAATTAACTGCATGATTTGAAGTGAAATTTAAATTTAAAAAGTTGGAATTTTTAAAAAATTGTGCTTTCTTTGAAGTATTAATCAATACCATAAGGCCGCTCAACAAAAAAATTCTGGTTTCTCATCAGCACATTTTGAAAACCTAAATGTGGCACGGGGTTTTTTGTTTTTTTAAATAGAGAAATGAGGTGACTGTCGAAGCCCAAAAGCTTTTAAAGCTTAATGTAGGTAAAGTGACTGAAGCTATACAGTACACCCTACATGATCAGTCTTTTACATGTATATTTAACATGTATTAAACTCTGAAACTCAGAACAATAGAACTGTCTATAGATCAGCAGCCTTGCACTTCCAAAAACCTTTAGAAAATGTAACTATTTCAGAACTGAACCAATCTCACAATCACAGCATCTTACATGGAATCGCCTTCTGTGTTGTGTTTACATTGTCTGGGGTGTTTTCTGAGGTTTTGAGTGGTGTTAAAAAAAAAAAAAACCCAAAAAAAACATTTCATCTGATGCCAATTTCTGGGTGATGGGGCTGATGAGAAACCGGGAATTTTTTTTATCCAGCCTAATGTATATTGTTGTATATGACAGCGCAATAATTAAGTGATAAAGCTGAAAAGCTCTACACAATTTAATAAAATTTTATTAATAATTTATAACTAAATAAAAATAACAAAGGAATGTGATTATTGTGAGGCATTTAGTGTTAGTATTAGTTTTGTCTGTGAAGGCTGTTTGAATTCATATAAATATATTAAAATAACGTTAACTATTGATTGATGCCTGTAGTAAATAAAGTTGTATTTATATTAGTGCTGCAGGTATTTTTGTGGTCTGTGCTTACTATTCCATGCTTAATAACATTTCAGTTTACTTCTTAAATAAAAACAAGACAGAGGAGACATCTCTGTTCTATCTCACGTGAGGAATACATCTGTTGCACCCATGGCTACCAAAAGACGCAAGCCAGTGCTAATAATGCCCCTGTCTCTATATTGAGCCTTAATAAGTACCATGCTCTCTGGCTTCTTCTCATTCTCTGCACTAAACAACCGACTCACTGTGGAATTATCTTCTATCACTGGAACCTCAGGATTTGGTGTTTAAACAAAATAGCCACCTGAAAATAGAAGGGAATATAAACTGCATTAAGAACGCTTTCCTTCACCATGAGAAAAATACTGTTTTAGGTTTTTAATCATACTGCTTATTAAATTCTAGCTAGATTGCAGGGATCACAGCAGAAACACAGCTCAAGATTAAAATTTTTTTTTTAAAGGTAGAAGCTGTACCGAATAATTGCACATTTAACTCCACTTTTATGGGAATATTCAAATATTTTACATCGCATTTTTAAAAACTGTACCTAGTTACAGTAGTGAGTAGTGCACTTCACTATTCACTCCTACTGCAGGAAAAATAACAGCACATTTTTTAATCCATTTATTATTTGTCCTAGTTTATATGGAGTGTCTGCCATACAAGTCCCTGTGAAAGAGCCGTTACTGTAGCAACGTCAATACTTTGGAATACATTTGAATTACATGAAGATCTATTATCAGAGATGTTTTTATAGCTCCTAAATGAACCACAGGCTAAGGAAGTGGTCTCAATTTCATATATTGAATGCTGTTTCCCCCTTAGCATGGTCAGCAGGCAGTTGTGTGCCTATTTATCATGGTCACACTCAGCGCTAAGAGGGCTTCTTCAAGTTTACTCTCACAGTCGAAAAACATGCAGTTTAGGTCAGGTGGCTACTCTAAATTGCACACATGCAATGTGGGTGTGAGTGGCTGTTCGTCTCTATATTAGCCCTGCAATAGACTGGCAACCTGTTTGGGTTTTACTCCCAAATTCACTTACAAATATTAGCAGTATGAGTAACCACTATTATACATTTATATTGCCACCACTGCCCATATATCTGCACAGCAAAAACAATACAGACAAAAAAAACCACCTTAAAACTATTTTTCCCAACAAGATTCTCAATTGTAGAACTTGACTGGCATTTGTTTCTGATGCATCTTTTATAATATGTGCTTTCTACAAGATATATCTAAACATTCATTCAATCATTTTCTAAGCCGCTTAATCCTAAATAGGGTCGCGGGGAGACTGGCGCCCATCTCACACCCTGAAAAGCTTGCCAGGCCATTGCAGGGCTAACACACACACAAAACCATTCACACTCACATCTGGGGGCAATTTGGAACAGACAATTAGGTTACTGTCCATGTTTTAGGACCGTTGGGAGGAAACCGGAGTACCCAGAGGAAACCCACGGAAGCACAGGGAGAACATGCAAACTTCACACCAGAGCACCCAAGACCGGGAATCAAACCCAGGCCTTCTTTCTGTGAGGCGGACGTGCCAACCACTACGCCACCGATACATCTATACTGTGTTTTCTACAAGATATTGTATCATATTGCTGTACTTTACATACTTTTCATTATACTCCGTATACTGTACAGTATGTCTTAGCTAGTCATTCTGTTGCAATGTGAGGTTCATTCTTACCTGCACAATTTACACTTTATCCAACGATTCAGCTTTTTTGGGATACTTGTAGACACAGACAGGTGGAGAGATAACTTTATTCATTCACTTTTCAGTCCAGTCTCCCCTTTGCTTTTTGGCAGGTTTACTTTTATCTCATACTGAGGCTTAATTTATACATTTATTCATTCATTATGTGTACCGCTTTATCCTGTTTGGGGTTGCAGGGAAGCCTATCCCAGCTGACTCTGGGCAAAAGGCGGAGTACACCCTGATCAGCTCGCCAGTCCATTGCAGGGCAAACACAATCTTTAGACGGTGTTAGGAAATGGGAACATCCAGAGGAAACCCACATAAGCACGGGTTAAACATGCAAACTCCACACAGAAACACAAATGACAACTATGGGGCTTAAACGCAGTACCTTCTTTCTGAAAGGTGAGAGTGCTAACCACTATGTCACCATGCACCCAATCTGAAACTTTAATGCACCAAACCATATGCTCGCAGACGCACACTTCTCTCATTTGTAGCTATCTCTCTCTCATTACCTGTCTCTCCCTGTAAGCACACAGAGAGCACATAAATATGTGCTGGTAATTACACACAGATGAAACGCATCAATATGTTACATGCTGACTCTATCTGACTCCTCTGCATCAACAGAGAGGGCTCAGTCATGCCCTTGCTGCCATAACTGCTTGTGTGTCAGGGTCACGGGGGAAACTGGAGTCATTCCCAGCTGACTTCAGATGAGAGAAAGGGTATACCACTAATCTCTTGCAGAGATAAACAAACATTCACTTGCACACTCACATTTCTGGTAGGTACTTTCCACACTGCACGCTAGGAACACATACAAGACGAATTGATCCAGCTGTTTAAATTGTGGCCTGGGTCAAGGTCACTCAATTCCCTTCACTTGCCCATTTTTCCTGCTTCCAACCATCAACCTCGAGAACTGACCGCTTACTTTCTGAGTAATATATCTCAATCATTTGCAGGTGCCTCTGTAATGAAATAATGTTATTCACTTCACCTGTCAGTGTTCATAATGTTTTTAATGTGGTGGCTGATTGGTGTATGTGGAGATGCTGTATGCACCTTGTTTTGTTGGTAGGAGTGTGTTGCTATAGTATATGAAATTGATTGCCGAGCATGTCCTCTTTTATTGCCACTGGGACAGAAAGTGCATTCTCATTTAACGTGGATTCCATTTACCACCGCAGTTTCCTCTGAGAAAGCAGTATGCTTGTAGTCCTTTTGCAGCTTGGCTCTTTCAGTGAAAAATGTCACTTATTCTGTTTTTCTATTTTCTCTGTTACTTTTGACTATTTTCAGTCCTGCTTTCTAGGAGATTATAGGCAGTGGGTGGCCTTAGCCCCTCAAAGTTGATCAGATTTTGTTATAAACCCCTGACCCTGTGTTTTATGGTGGTAGTAGAGCACAAATCCTGATTCCTTGTATTTTTTTTTCATTCACGTGAGACGTACTTATATTGAAATTGGTTCAGCTTGTTGGCAGGGTACTAAACAGGGAAGATTGAGCAAGAATTGTAAATTATTGATTGGCCCAAATCAATAATCCTAAAATCATTTCTCGAGTCAGACTACAGAAAAACACTAGGGTTTTGTCCAAAACTTTATTTTACTGCACAGGTTCCCAATCCTGACCACCCAGTCATCGAGCACTCCAGTGTCCTGCTCAATTAATGTGTTCTCTCTTTCAGCAACTGACTCAACTATTTAGCTTATTAACAGCTCTTCCTGGGTTGGAGTGAGTGTGTATTTCAGATGTAGTGACATGATTGACTACACTGCATTTTCAAACTTGTTTTTACCTCACATCATTTGCTTACTATAATTATATTTTAGTATATAATTAAATTCTTCAAATGCTATATTGACATAATGTACTTCCCTGATTGTAGTATAGCATTTATCATTCAATTATGCTTCTAGGCAACCAGAAACCAGACGTTTGTTGACCATAGCTCACTCCTTTGAGTTTACAACATCCATTGTTATTAAAAATGTGTGAATATTTATTTAAGCCGTTCATGACATTAATAGCCCATGAAAGACTGAAAAGTTGATTCCTGTGTCTTATTGTGTAGAAATCCAAACTCTGCACTATGGTGATGCTTCAGGACTGGTAAAAGATTCCACTTTTAATCCAATATTTGATCCAGGGATCTGATTTTTGCCATCACTGTGTCAGTATTGATGAATTCATTCATATGGTGGCGTGGTTATATTAGTCTCTAAATAGTTTCAGGTGTCATTTTGGCTGACTTTAGTTTTTCTATTTTCTGGGTGGATCACAATAGCACCTCTGAGTACCATTATGTGATTTTGAAGTCTAAACTCAATCAAATTCCTCCTGACCTTGGATTAGCCATCTTGCGCAGTAGATTAAAATTGGAGAGACTGCATGTGCAGTAGACTTTGCCAGTCAGACAGCGGGTCTGCATCACTGAGATACTAAACAAACATAAGGCATTGCAGCTAATGCTAGCTCAAACTGGCAAGTGCAGAATTTATAATTAATATGAAAAAGTGCTAAATTTTATTTATATATTTTGACAATTATTAATTTCTTTTTTTATTGGTGTCTTCAATAAAATATGAATATTTCTCTACCCATTGTAGACATAAAAATGATCAACTTATCTATAAAAAACTTCAAAGAACACCTTGCTAAAGGTCTGGTAGAACAGTTTGCAAAGTAACACGGCATGGCTGTGCTATATATCTGTCAGGAGCTTTACGTACATGCAGGAAATTTAGTTTGACTGGTGTCCAAAACTGTCAATCATCTCATCAACAATGCTCATATAATTATTATCATCAAATAACTAATAATAACACCTGGCCATCACACCCAAAGTTGGAAGCTCAGGACTGCATACAGTGTCTCGTGTAGTGATACACCTAATCAAGATTTCACTTCACTGGAACTAATGGGTCCAAACCAGTCCCAGAATAACAATGCCTCTGTGCACAAAACAAAGTCAGTTGAGACATGGTTTGCCATAGTTGGCATAGAAAATATTCTGTGGCATAAGCAATGAACTCAAACACTTTGTACACTTTTGGGAAGTCCTGAAACACTAACTGCATGTCAGGCCTTCATAATTCAGTGCCTGACCCCACTAGTACTCTATTGAGCACAAATTTCCACAGTCACATTGGGGAAGATTTTCCCAACAAGAGTGAGATGTGTAGTATATGGGTCACACCACACTAAGTGGGACACACTAATGCAGTACAGTTAAATCATCAAAAACTAATCAAACCCATAAATCAACAACATTTCTTTCCCAATTTCTACCCTTTAATTGTCAATTTTTGTATAAAATTTATACATTGGATAAAAGTAGCACTGTCAACAGAAATGTTGCTAAACAAACAAACAAACAAATTGTTTCACATAGAGACAACATTTTGCAACCCCTGACATTATAATTCTTTATGAAAAAAAAAGAAAGTGTTAAAGTGCCTGTAATGTAGTTCCTGTAATAATTTCCCTTAAAAGTTTTTTCACAGCACACATAAGAAGGTGTAACTATTGGTGTCCCATCAGATTACACCCACAACAACTGTACTTAACCAACAGAGAATCGACCCAAGACGGTATGCTTTCAAAGATGTTAGCTTCCCATTGAATTGTGTGTTGAAGGAAAATTGTTTACATTGTTAGATTTTTTTCAGAGAAAGGATTATATTTTCTGATTTTTTTGGTGCCTCACGTTGTATGTTACAACAACATAAAGCAGTAAGTCACACAGGAAATACCCAGATTCAAGTCCTTGATTTATCTTTTCCTTCTCGTGAAAGAGGTAGTTGTGGATGATACTTTACATTTACGGCATTTGGCAGACGCCCTTATCCAGAGAGACTTAAATTTTTTATGTAAGTAGCAGCTTGGTGGTACTGGGGCTTGAACCACCAACCTTCCATCCAGTAATCCAGAGCCTTAACCAATTGGCCAACACTACCACTACTTTATGGTTTGTAGGAAAAAACTGGGAAATTCTTAGTTTAATTTTTGAGTCCTCATGTAACACAATTGTCCCACTCAGTGTGGAATGACCCATATACATTTGCTATATTTGATGGTACTTTGGTTGAACGGAATACACCTGCAATGAGGCATGAACTGTACCACTGACAGATCAGACAGATGACACTGACAGATTAGATGAATCACGACAAAATGTTTCAAGAAAGGCATTTAGTAAGACTAATGACTTTGGAACCATTGTTCACTGATACATCCTCTTGATCAGTGTTACTGTAAGAGTTTCTCCAGGAGTTGCACAATTACAAATAATTGGTTGTATTTGAGGTGTATATTTGAGGTACTTGAGGTATTTTACATAAGGTTATTGTTACATAAGGAGTTGTAAGAAATGCTGCAAGAAAATTAAACTGGATGAACATATTCCCTTTCCTTTCCTTCCCTTTCCCTCTTGTGCATCATGTCTTAAATGCCAATGGATCAACTGCCAAACTACAAACACAAAAATATTCCAGATAGACTAATAAAAATGTTATTATATATATTGAGTTGTCGAATGAAATTCCCCAGTTGATGAGCATTTTGTTTTGGTGAGGTAATGATTCAGCTGTCTACTGTTTGGGCTACAATGCCGCAGAGATGCCCAATGCACAAGCTTGTGTATACAAAGCTTTTTGTGGCCTCTGAGACATGTGCAATATCTGTCTAACTAATAAAATAAGCGCATAACAAATTGCAAAGGAGAGAGAGAGTGACGTGTCCCCATGAACATGCTCATGACAGGATAAGAAGCAGGGAGGCTTGTGTGCTCTGCGCTGCTGATAATTCTGTTCCAATCTGGGAAGAAAGAACTAATAAGTCCCCATAGGCGAGCGTCATCTATCTCCTTATCTAATGCTCTGTTTCCTCCTTGGGTAATACCACCACCACAGCGAAGCTCTGTGGATATCACATACAGATACATTAGTGCTGTTTGCACAGTAGGAATGACTTTCTCCACTGGAATTTAATTAATGCAAACAATGCAAGAAACCATTTAAAGATGATTCAAATCATAAATTTACATCAAAGCATCAAAACTGTTTGTGTGTGAATCATATAGCACTGAATAATATGTTTCATAAAAAATATAAATATAAAAACACAAATCTAATCAAAAACAGCAAGACGAGTGATTTCCAGCATCAAGAACAGAAAAAAATATCTGAGCATTTCATGTGAAAGCAGTTTTAGTAGATTGAAAGATGGTAGTAATTATAACTAGCATTTACATTTATGGCATTTGGCCTTTTTTTACCTCATAAAAACAACTGAGCAATTGAGGGTTAAGGACCCAACAGTGGCAGCTCGGTGGTGCTGGGGCTTAAAACCCCGCCCTTCAGATCAGTAGCCCAGAGCCTTGACCACTAAGCCACCACTGCCCGAATAAACAAATAAGCTTGATCATTGATCATGTTCTTTAACTTTTCTTCTAACCCAACATGTTGTAGATAATTAATGGCAGACTATTTCCATCACATCAAAATACAGTGCAATGATTCAAAAGCCTTTCAAAACAGTGAGAGTGTGTATATCAGCAGAGCTCCCCACTGGCTGAATGCAGTACCTATTCTGGTTTTAAAAAATAAAATAATAAAATAAGGGGGGGGGGGGGGGTGATTAAATGGTCATTTAATTAGACCCTGCCTCATCATGAGTGGGCCCTGAGACACATTAGGTCACCTGCATCTCAATATATTATTTTAATACTCGAAAAAATACAGACACAAATATGCTGCGTGGACATTACATTAATGATTTTCAGGTTTACAATAACCATTTCCAGGAACTGCTCAATGCATATTTGAAGGCATGGCACATTTAATGAAGATGAGTGCACTTTGATTGCTGTATGCTTGACAGTAATCAGTAAAACCCACTGGCAACTGAAGTATTTGAACTATTGCACTACTGATGTACAAATATCAGATAAAATTAGGATATTATATATATAAAGGTCCTGAGTCGATTTCCCGTAGAACAGTGCTCAGTACATCGAAGTAGAGCGAAATATATGGTATGTGAAAAAAATAAAAAGACTACATTTTCATCCCGACAAGCCTGTTTCGTGGTTGCCCACTTATCCCCGGATGAAAATGTAGTCTTTTTATTTTTCTCACAT
>JBCNYH010000001.1:20381620-20404485 GCA_039654325.1 Tandanus tandanus
CGAGGGACACGGTCGAAAGCCTTCTCCAAGTCCACAAAGCACATGTGGACAGGTTGGGCAAACTCCCATGCCCCCTCAAGGATCCTGTAGAGTGTGTAGAGCTGGTCAAGAGTGCTGTGGCCGGGACGAAAACCACATTGTTCCTCCTGAATCCTGTTACATCAACTTTCTCAATATCCCTGAGCTCAGAGTGCAGTGAGCTGGCTTTCAAACAGACTGGAAAATTGCACAACACTGATTGAGTAATAAAATGCACACACTTGAGGTTTGGTACAGTAACAATGAACACCAGTCCAGCATAACTGCTGCGCAAAGCATGTCATTTAATATTGACCAACTTCTACTATATACAGTACATACATCTGGGAGAATACATGCATGATTGATAGAATATCCAAAACATAAGACACTTTAGTATTTTAATATTTTGCTGGACCATCTTTTGCCTTAATTAGAGCATGTAATGGCATTGCGGCTTCAATTGGTCTGGTTGAGGCTCAGCAACAGTATGTGGCAATACAATGAAGTCAGCTACTCTATTAAAGGTCTTTAGGATGTGCTGGAGAAGACTTTATGGAGTGGTTCAAGTTTCGTGGCTTAGTGGTTAAGGCGATGGGTTACTGATCGGAAGGTCAGCGGTTCAATCCCCACTATCACCCCTGTTGGGCCCTTCAGCAAAGCCATTAATGCTCAATTGCTCAGTTGTATAAAAATGATAATTGTAAGTCGCTCTGGATAAGAGTGTCTGCCAAATGCTGTAAATGATTACACATTGTAATCAAGGCTGAAGTCCAACTAAATATTAAAGTGTGTGAATTTTTTCTTGGCGGGGCAGCGTATATTAGTATGTAAAACAACTACAATGTTCATTCATTCACTTTCTAAGCCACTTAATCCTAATTAGGGTCGCGGGGAGAATGGTGCCTATCTCAGCCAACTATGGGCAAAGGCACGGTACACCCTGAACAGCTTGCCAGACCATTGCAGGACCAACACACATACAAGCATTCACACCCAAGGGTGATTTGGAACAGCCAATTAGCCTACTGTGCATGTTTTTGGACTGTGGAAGGAAACCTGAGTACCCAGAGGAAACCCACGCAAGCATGGGGAGAACATGCAAACTCCACACAAAAACGCCCGAGCCCAGGAATCGAACCCGGGCCGTCTTCCTGTGAAGCGGACATGCCAACCACTGCGCTACCATGATGCCCAAACTTGTTTTACTTACTTATTTTTTTAATTATTAGACAATTTATGTTTTGAGAATATCGAGACTCACACTTTAGCATGCTAACTAGCTTTGTAGTCACTAATTATTATTGTATAAAAAGGCCAAATGGTGTTAGGCGGTCATATACTGCTTCCAAACATTATAACACAAACTACCTGTCTCTGGTTTGTGGTGTAGCACTGAATAGCCGAATTATTCATTACTCAGAAATTTAATTTCCACAGAATGTATTTTTTGTTGTTGTTGTATGCCTCTTTAGTAAGTTTGCTGCTCCGCCAGCTTCCATAATAACCTCCTCCTTCCAAACAAAATGAAGAATACCCTGTCGCAAAATTCAGTGGGTTATACCGAAAAATAAATAAATCAATAACTAAAACTGTGTCTCACAGCAATGTTAAGGGAGAACTTTAAGGGGAAAAAAGGATCCAGGACACAAAATAAACTTTGGCTCCCTCTGGTGATGAAAAACTATCTCCAGTAATCCGGATCATCTATTTATAAAACCATACAGCAATTCAAATAATTGTGAGCATATTTTACAGAGACTTACTGAAAAATCTAGGAGGTGAAATTTATTAAGTGCAGTGTTGCCTTAGTGGTTAATGTACCGAGACCAGCAGGTTGGGGGTTCAATCCCCGGAACCATCCAGCTGATCCTTTTGGCTTCTGAAGCAAGATCCTTAAATCTCTCTGCTCTGTGATCAGACAAACTCCTAAGAAGCTGGGATACGTGAAAAGAAGAATTTATATGTATTGTAATAAATATTATAAATGTGGAAAAATATAAGCTTTCTAAAACATGCAAATCATAAGTTTTTAAATTGTTGAGCAAGAACCCTAACCTTCAGCGGCTCAGATGTATAAATGAGACAAAAATGAATAAGGGATAAGGTATTGCCAAATGCCATAAATGTAATCTGTATTTATTGTACAAGCAGTAACATTAGTGCGAGTCACTGTTATCAGAGCTGCTGTTAAAGAAAATTTTATAAAAACCTTCTGACCATTCAGATCCAAGAAGTCATGTGTTGTCTGCTTCCTTCTTTTTATTCTCAGGAAACCAAGTTTTTTTTCCCTCTTAACATTAATTAGAACAACGACTTTGGATATGGACACCGGGAGTATATGAAATAAAGTGTTTAAATACATTTCCCTTCAATGGATATTAATGTTTGTGTGTTTCTCAATGCCCTTCACAACTTTACTGTGGTTTACTGTAGCACTTACTGCATATTTTTGGCACTCTCTCACTCATTTGCCAAACTGCTTACTCCTACTAGGGTCGCAGGAGCCTATCTCAGCTGCCACAGTCGAAGGCAGGGTACATCAGGAAGAGTTTGCCAGACCATCGCAGGGCCAATACACACAACCATTCACACTCAGGGCAATTTGGAGCAGGCAGTTAGCCTAATGTGCATGTCTTTGGACTGTGGGAGGAAACCGGGGTACCCAGAGGAAACCCACTCTAACACGGGAAGAGCATGCAAACTCCACACACAAACACCCAAGTGTGGGACTTGAACCCAGGACCTTCTTGCTGTGAGGTGGACGTGCTAACCACTACGCCAATGTGCCGCCCTATATACTTTATTTTTATTTTCTCCCCCGTTTTTATCGCCTAAGCAGGCACCTGTCTTTTTATGAACTGCTGCACATGCACATCTGGAGGCAGCCTAACACACTCGGAGGGAAATTGCTATCCAGCCGTTTTGTACGAATGAGCTCACAGACACCCATGGATTGGCTGGTGATCGCTGTGAGTGACAGAGGGGCGTATGCCACTGTTTACGAGTGTGTGTGCTGACTTTGGATGGGTTAAATGCAGAGGCAATAATTTCCCTTGCGGGATTAATACAATATGGCAAAAAAAAAAAAAAATAAAAATAAAAAAAATTAAATCAATCAATCAAATCAAAAATGCAAAAGACATTAAAAAAATCACTTTAATCATTTTTTGTTCAAACAATGTAACATCTTTATTAAGCAAATAACATTATAAATAAAAAAGTGCATAGAAAAATTAAACAGGTTTAGAAATATGTATACAATTATTTACAGATTAGGGTATTTTGTACAAGGTAGTAAAGACACATTTTCTCATTTTGAAGTCTTCTCTCAACACATTATTTTTTTTAAAATAATCCTACGTAGGAACATACAGTTTTTCCACACAACTCTGGGAGACAGATCGTCACAGAAGGTCTTGACTAGTGCTTTGCATCCTTCATTGCACACAGGCCATCTCTACAGGACATTTAAGACCAGCGTTATCGTATCATCGTCTAGAATTTGCATTAGTATTCTTTGACAGTCATTCTGAACAGCCTGAGGTAGAATCCTTGCAAGTTAAGTGAAAAACAAAAGAAAAAACACAGGGTGAAATTCTGCGTGATACTATCCGAAACGAGGAGGGCCAGACGAGGCAATAGATGACCATCCTGGCTAGCTCCGAGAGCTGTTACAAAGCCAGCTATCATAAAAACATGAGAGGAGCGGCAACAAGCACTGGAAGTTGTTTCTGGCAGATTGGAAAGTGGGGGTGGCAGAGAAAATGGAAACAGACTTCCTAAAGCATGTTGTCACAAGTTACAAGTTAAAACAAGAACTAAAAGCATACTCTCTCTATAAAAAAAAAACCTGTGGCTCAAAACACGACCTTTAAAAGGCTGCACTGCAAGAACTCCTCCACGAAGAATGTTCAAGTCAAGACAAAAGGAAACTATGTAAACAAAAGAAAGACCTTGGCCATGGAGAAAGCACATTTACTCCCGTTACCTAAACACAAAGAAGAATAAATACGCCATAAAGCTTGAACAATCCTGTGTTTCTAAGACACTAAGATCGGTATCAGTTCTCTCTCTTTTTCTTCATGATAAAAGGAATCAGAATTGTCTTAAGTCTTAAAATAAAGGAACGTCAAGGTGCCGAGTGCTTGGTGGCCGTTAGCTGAAAGAACCATCTGTGATTCTTGATCACTGCTGAAGAGAATTGCTCTAAGAAAGAAAGGTTGCTTCTTGAGCATTTATAAGGGATTATGATATCTATCCGGGTACATTATGATATTTTTCAAGGAGAAAAAAAAACAGCACAAAAAAACCCCCCCTGTAAAAATGCAACGTGACCATCCCTAGCTCAAGTAGTGTTGAATACAGATAGTAGAGGAAAAAAAGATTCGTTTTATTTCTTCATACCTTGTGATACGTCTAAAAAAAAAAATAATTTCTACCTTTTATCTGTCAAGTACTTGAGCAATTCACAAGTAATGAAGTGTCTTACACGGCGATGAAGGACAACGATGATGAAATGTGAGATTTCCCACTTAAATTTCAAAACTTTTAAGTTTAGCACCATAAAGAAGTCAAAGGTTAAGAAATTGGGCAAAATTAGCTGAATTTACCCCCCCCCCAAAAAAAAAGAAAAAGAAAAAAAAAAACAAAAAAAAAACAGCAGGGTCCCAAGAAGGGAGACAGAATTTTCTCCATGATTAAATCAACCATAGTCAGGAACTGGAAGAAAACTAAACCCGCTAAAAGAATAAATAATACAAACAGGCCTAGTGGGAGTTTTCTACTGAGATATTACAGCAGTGGCTTCTGAAGAAGAGCTTAAAGGCTGATTCGAGACTTTCTATTCGAAAAAAGAAGTCTTACTAAATGATTTTTATGAACGGAATGGATGGTGATGGCGTATTGCAGGGGTTCACAGCATCTTCCTGAGCAGAATAAAGCCTTTTCTTCTCCTAAACATCAAGTCCTATACTATGATCTAGCATGAGCATCACAGATAAACATCTCAGTTAAAAGTATATATAGATATATCTCTTGATTAGTCATATATTCATTCAGGTACAGTATATTCTCACTGCCACAAAAACACCTGTACATCGATTTGCACTTCGTTTTAAGCGCAGTAGAAAGCTGGAGTCAATTTTATAACGAGGCCATGGACTGCAGAAGGTCAGCACAATCCATTTAGCTGAACCGGAACTATTTTAATAGCTAAAACTGATGAACCAACCACTCGGACTTTTATCAGCCAGACAACCACTGCACTTGTTGCATGTGCATAAGCTCGAAAATACACCTGGGACACCTTTAACAGGTTCTCTACACGAGCCAGAATTGTTTTTCAGCAGCAACAATTTGACAAGTATTAGCGACAGGAGGAGTGTGCATCTGCTCTTCACTAGTCTGCACATCATAAAGACCTGTGTGATGTAAAAAAAGAAGCAGGAAGCAGAACTTTTGTTTGCCGACTGGAATAAAATGCTCAGAGTGTAAAGCAGGAGGGCTTGTGCATCTGATTACTCAACCCCATGACTGTGCTGGGATCGCTCCAGTGGATTCCCAGTGGTTTCATTCCCAATTTAAAAAAAACACCGCTAGTCTGCTTTCATGGACTTTCTCATCTCAGTGCTTTCCTCAGTCCACTGTGCCACCGTTTTATTGCCTGTCTGCTTTTTTTTTTGCCCCCTTGCACTTTTCAGGATCTTCTAAACAGTCTACTCAGTTTAGGAAGCGACGACAGCGTTTGGCTCCACAGTTGCAGCTGAGCTTGTTGCTGGCATCCTCGATGGGGAACTTGTAGTCGTAGGTCAGCTCTTCGCCACGGTAGATCTTGCGTAAGGCGAAAATGACGATGTGCTTCTGGCCCTCCACATTAATGACACGGGAATAACAGTTGGGCTCACACGAGTGGTTGATAAATCGCGCTGCGTTGCCATGCATGGTAGCATCGACAACATCAAAGTCATCAATGCGGAACATGTAGCAGCCAATGCCCTGGTGATTAAGAACAATAAAGATAATTTATAAACACAGAAAAGAGACATCTATGATACATTTTGAGTCACTGAAAATTCCCATGTCAAAGAAAAAACAGTTAACAAAAATTTGAAAAGATTTACAGCCTGGAGGCATTTTTTAGTCTCGGGCGTCTGAATGCACTTGTATCAGTGAATGATCTGTATGGAGAAGCCGTCCAGTATGTATGTACAGTATCTCACAAAAGTGAGTACACCCCTCGCATTTTTGTGAATATTTTATTATATCCTTTCATGGAACAACGCTAAAGATATGACACTTTACAATGTAAAGTAGTCCATGTTCAGCTTGTATAACAGTGTAAATTCGCTGTCCCCTCAAAATAACTCAACACAGAAGGAAGCCTCTTCTAAAGATGATGCACAAGAAAGCCCACAAACAGTTTGCTGAAGACAAGCAGACTAAGGACGTGGATTACTGGAACCATGTCCTGCGGTCTGATAAGACCAAGATAAACTTATTTGGTTCAGATGGTGTCAAGCGTGTATGGCGGCAAGCAGGTGAGGAGTACAAAGACAAGTGTGTCATGCCTACAGTCAAGCATGGTGGTGGGAGTGTCATAGTTTGGGCCTGCATGAGTGCTGCTGGCACTGGGGAGCTACAGTTCACTGAGGGAACCATGAATGCCAACATGTACTGTGACAACCTGAAGCAGAGCATGATGTTCGGAAACTGGGGCGCAGGGCAGTACTACAACATGATAACGACCCCAAACTCACCTCCAAGACGACCACTGCCTTGCTGAAGAAACTGATGGTAAAGGTGATGGACTGGCCAAGCATGTCTCCAGACATAAATTGACATATTGAGCATATGAGGGGGATCCTCAAACGGAAGGTGGAGGAGCACAAGGTCTCTAACATCCACCAGCTCCGTGGTCTCGTCATGGAGGAGTGGAAAAGGATTCCAGTGGCTACCTGTGAAGCTCTAGTGAACTCCATGCCCAAGAGAGTTAGGGCAGTGCTGGAAAATAATGGTGGCCACACAAAATACTGACACTTTGGCCACAATTTGGATTTTCACATTTTCACTTAGGGGTGTACTCACGTTTGTTGCCAGAGGTTTAGACATTAATGGCTGTGTGTTGACTTATTTTGAGGGGACAGTGAATTTACACTGTTATACAAGCTGTACACTGACTACTTTACATTGTATCAAAGTGTCATATCTTCAGTGTTGTCCCATGTAAAAATAAAATAAAAATAAAATATTTACAAAAATGTGAGGGGTGTACTCACTTTTGAGTCTCAATTTAAACTCCCAATCAGGTGATATGCACTAAGACAGCAGAAGCCATCAGGAGCCTGAATAAAGCAGGGAAGAACGATACAACCAGGTGTGCAGTTACAGGAAAATTCATAATCCCTGAATAAGAGGTATGATGTGACACAAAGCGGATGGTTTGGCAACACTGTTTGATTTAATAATGTTTTTAACTGGTACTAGAATGGTGTGTAATGACCACAGGACGAGTTAGTCCTTGTTTTATGTTGCATTATGGTAGCTATAAACAGTTGTTCCCTGACCATACTCTCTTTTTCTCTTTTGAATCTAATACACACCAATCAGCCATAATATTAACACCACCTGTCTGGCCTGTGGCTACGCAGCCCCATACACAGCAAGCTGCAATGCAATGCGTGTTCTGACTCCTTACTATCAGCCAGTATTAATAGCTTTCCGCAGTTTGTTTTGCAGTTCTGCTTCAATGGGATCAGACCAGAATCTTGTCAGTTCACTGGTTGCCCCTTCTTGGACCATCAATAGTGGGTACTTAACCAACAGAAAGCTGTTACTGAGAACAATGTCAAAGTTTTTGCAATATATACATACACTCCTGGGCAAAAAAAAATGAGCCATGTCTGGATTTTCCAAAATTTTAGTAATTATTAACTGTAACAAATACATTGAATAAGTATGCAAATTCTATTAAATAGTCAATACGAATTGCTTTCCCTTTAGATTCTCACAAACATTCAAGTCTCTTGGTTAGACTCACTGAAAGTTTCTTGCATCTGGAAATGTCCAAATTTGTCCACTCGTATTTGACAGCCTCCCAAAGTTCAGTGGAGTTACTAAACTTTCATCCAACTAATTTATGTAGGATGTATACGCAGATGTTCTCTATTGGGTTCAAATCTGGACTCTCTCCTGGACAGAACAGGAGCTTGATGCCGTTCTTGTCCAGCCAAGCTTTAGTGGCCTTGGCGGTGTGGGCTGGGGTGTTTATTAGTTATAAAACTAATTATTTGATATAAATTAGCTGGTGTTCAGACAAACCATCACCATTAACTGGTAATGATGTATTCTTGGCTGTTACATACTTTTGCCGCTATACCTACAAATATGTAATTTCAAAGTTGGCTCAGTTTTTTTGCTCAGGAGTGCAGATTTGCTGCAGCAGGGGTATTCCTGTTGATGTGGTAAGGGTCAACATTAAAACATGATACTCCATCAAAGAGTAGAGATGGAGCAGCCAGATTTGTTTTTACTATAGCAATTAATGAGCCAATTAGTTAAGCCAACAAGATAATTAGTTAATGACAAAGAATATTCAGAATCAATAAAGTATTCTGATTCTGATATTCAGGAATAAAGGAAAACGTTGAACATCACTGAAACAATACAAAGCAGTAACTATACAGTTTTTGCAGGTACAATTCTTAAACATAAAGGTGAAAACACTTTCATTTAACTATTTATATTCCCACTCCACATCGCTGAATGCAAAACTGGAAGTAAATTTGTTAACATTTATCATACACAAACTCATAAGTAATTCATCATGAAAGAATGACTATTTGATGACTGAATGACCTGTAGCCAATAAGAACAGTGAAAATGTGAGCAGAAATAAATGGAAACGAGAGTGACAGAGTCCACCAACAAAAATGAAGTTAGTAGTTTTCACCCAATACTGAATAAGTACATATTTTTTAGTTACAGACATAGAAGTACAGTGGCTTGCAATAGTATTCATATCCCTTGAACTCCTCCACCTTTTGTCACATAACCACAAATGTAAATGTATTTTATTGGGATTTTGTGATACAGCAACACAAAATGGCACGTAATTGTGAAGTGGAAAGAAAATGATATACGATTTTCAAAAACTTCTGCAAATAAAAATCAGAAAAGTGTGGCGTGTAGTTGTATGTCTCTACCAGCTTTGCTCTTCTCGAGACTGAATTTTTTCTCCCATTCTTCTTTGGAAAATAGCTAAAAATCAGTTAGATTGGATGGAGAGCAATTGAACAGCAATTTTCAAGTCTTGCCACAGATTCTCAATTAAATTTAGGTCTGGACTTTGACTGGGCCATTCTAACACACAGATATGCTTTTATCTAAACTATTGTTGTCCTGGGTTGTTGTCCTGCTGAAAGGTGAACCTCTGCCCCAGGAACAGGTTTTCCAACATTGCAAAGTATTTGGTTCCATCCATCTTCCCATCAACTCTGACCAGCTTCCCTGTACCTACTGAAGAAAAGCATCCCCACAGCATGATGCTGCCACCACGTTTTAGTGTGAGGATGGCGTCAGTTTTCGCCTGGACACCATGTCTTGGGTTTACAGTTGCGCAATACTTTCTATTTTAGGATGATGGATTGAACAGTCCTCCGTGAGATGTTCAAAACCCTGCTTTAGACTAATCAACCTGACTAGTGTTTTGTGGGCTTCATTAAGCTGTTTGTTTACCAGTGTTTAACAAACCTCTGTGGCCCTCAAAGAACAGCTGTATTTATACTGAGATTAGATTACAAACAGGTGGACTCTATTTACTAATTAGGTGACTTCTGAAGGTAATTGGTTGCACTGGAATATTTAGGGATATCAGAGAAAAGGGGCCTGAATACAAATACTCACATTTTGTAGCTTTTTGCTTGAAAAAGTTTTGAAAAATCATGCATAATTTTCCTTCTGCTTCACAATTATGTGCCACTATGTGTTGGTCGATCACATAAAATCCCAATGAAATAAATTTACATTTGTGTTTAAAATGTGACAAAATTCGCAAAAGTTATAAGGAATTTAAAAAAAAAAAAAAAAAAAAAGGCATTTAAGGCATTACAAAAGGTCAAATTGGCATTCCCAATTCCAGAAAGCCTCAGTTGCTCAGTGAAAAATTGTGATCAGAAAAGGATAATGGATTAATGCATAATAGAGCTGGTAATCACTAAAAATCTGTCAGTACACACAACACACCCAGTATGGATTTGTTGCCAACTGAAAAGTTTAATAGTGTAAATGCCATTTAAGTGCTTGCACAAGAGGCTGTTAGCGTTTCAAAGGTTTCTCCACAAAACGAGCCTACAAGGGCTCTTCAGCTCAGTGTGCGGTCCCTGCATGACTCACTCTGAAACTCAGAAAGAACACAATGCAGTTCACTCTTAAAACCCAGATTTGGATGGATTTGAAATTCAGAAATGTCCATTGTTCGGAAACAACTTCAATATAATTGGGGCAATTAAATTTTTTCCCCTCCATGTAATCCCCTTGTGCAGCATGACTGTTCGTTTAGACACTCACACGATTACTTCATAAATCACCTAATTGCAATTTTTTATTTGAAATCAGAGCCAAATTATCATGACCACAACAGTAAGAGTTGACTGGAAAACCTCTGTATTATACTACGTATAGGCCCGATGTTTTCCTTTGTAAGAAATTGTAACATGAAATTAAATATACCAAGGAGAAAGTTAGATGGCAATTTGCAATAAATTTAAATTAACTAAATAAAATTAGTAATGGATTTATTCTTAAAGTAGGTTTAGTTGAAAAGAGCAGAAAAACACCAGCAGTACTGATGGTCAAAAATGGCTTGGAGATGTGGTGTTTGACATCATGTCATCTTTCCTGAGCAAAAGTCATTAAGAAAACCTCTTTAAATAAACACTTAAAATTTTATTATACTTCCCACAAACACATCATGGATGCAATCAACTGCTATTCGCATTTTAAGGAAAAACGGTTGAATACTGCAAATCACAGCATTACCAAACAAATTATTTTCCTGTTAAAATGTAAAGAACAATTAGCAGCTGCAGTCACCATACATATGTATTGCTCTGGGCAAAAACATGAACCTTTAAAATCCCACCGTGTGGAAATTTCCTAAAACCTCTGTTTGAACTATCAATACATTACATACATATGTTCACTTACAGAAGGCAATCCTCACAATACTTACTACTGATTCGCTTTAAAAAAAGAATTAAGAAAAAGAAGCAAAAATACGGCTTTAAAAAATAGTCTTTTTGATCATGATCTATTGGAACACACCCAGTGAATGCTTGGGCTTTCCACAAAGTGGGAAAAACATTTAATCAGATGAGACCCACCCATCTTTACCTCTTCACACATCTCCGATCTTGTCTAGCCAAATAGTTTAGTACAGTACAGGACTCGTAAACAACCCCAAATAGTTTTAAAGTTACCACTAGTACAGTAGTATAGCTCAGCTTTCAGCATTTGGGTTCAATATCAACTTTCTTGCTTGTCTTTGACCAGCAAGACAGTGTGCTGCCCTCCACTGGAGACAGAGAGAACGACCCTGTTCTCCAACTGTTTGCCTGCCATCTCCACTGGGCTCCAGGCATCCTCCTCATCTCCTGTGCCCAATTGCAAATTGGTGCCCATTCCCCAGGCATATACAGAGCCTGTGATGGGGAATAAAAAGACAATACACAGACAATCACTACAAAATAAGGAAAAAAGGTTTAAACAATAAGGAGGCATATACAGACAAGTGCTTAACTCGTGGATATCCTACAAGTTCAGAAAAGTCATGTGTACCCTAAACCCCCCCCCTCAAAGCATACAATTAACTAATGTAAGCATAAACTTACTTGCTTCAAATCATGTGCATGAATCATGAATTCCTTTTATACAAGTTTAAAGACAAATCATTTCATATGAATGCCATGAAAGAAAACAGTAACAAATTAAAGCAAGCTAGCAAACCAAAGCACTTAAAAAAAAAAATGCTGCTGTATAAAAAGCAGCTGCTTAGCTGATTTAAGTTCCGCCACAGCATCATTCTTTAATGCTGTAATGGCTTTTTTTATACCTTGTTTCACGGATACACCAAATGTTAACATACGCAATTTCTAAAAAAATAAATAATCTATTTAAGTGGGAAGTCTTTTTCCATTCCCGCCAGTATTAACTTGCTGAGTACGCAATGAATTTTAAGACCAGAACCCTTTTTGTACCAAGCCAGACCTTGTACATCTGCGCGTGCGTACTTGCCTGTCGGAAGTGTCGCCTCAGAAACCTAGCCGCTGTTTCAAATCCAGTGACCCACACAGTGCATGCACATGCAAACATCTGCCACGCGAGAGTATTGGAAGTGATACTATCGACATGTTTGACAGAACTGGTCAATACAGGTTTTTTTATTTGTTTTGATTTTTGAAAGTAGAGATTTCAGATTTGATTCTACATGCAGACATTCTCCATCCTGAGCCGACGGCAGCAGCACCAAAAGCTACCTGGGGTCCAGTCACTTTTAATCCCACCCTCAGAGGCGAGGTGAAAAGGGAGGTCTATGAAGGTATTTTTAGGGCAACGTCCTTTTTGAATGGAATGGAAAACACTGACAGTATGTGTCACTGGTCTGTTTAAAGCAGGAGTTTCAACAGAATATACATAGTATGAAAATGCTACATGTACACCATCAGCTCAGGACAGACTACTGTATTAACAGGGCAACTTGCACCAGGAGAGCACAAGAGTTTTTCGCTGTTTATTACATTAATAAGACAACATATACTGGGAGATACAACTCAAAACATACAAAATATTTAAAAAAATGAGATTTGTTTTCCACTTGTACTTGTTTAAGGGTTAAAATTATTAAACGCTTAAATCAAAGCAATACAAGGGCAAAATAAAAATATTTTCATTTAGCCTTTCTGGTATTCTTGTACTGCTGTGATAAAGAAAAAAATTAAATACCTGTTCTTAAAATGATCCCCCTCCTGTCTTGGGTTTACATAATAGAATTCCACCAAACAAGGAATAAAAAAAGAATGGCCTAAGCAAACATTAGCTAAAATGAAGATGGGTTCCCTTTAAAGTCTGGTCCCTCTTGGGGTTTCTTTATGTTCTGTTTTTTTCCCTTGCCAATGCCTCAGGCTAACATACTGCTTTGTTCATTATTAAAAAGGGCTATATAAGTAAAACTGAATTTGATTGATTACAGATTTTTCTTTGTGATGTGCTTTGTGTCCATGATCAGCTGGGTATATATAGATGCATATATATTTTTCTTCACTTAATTTTTGTTTGCTTTTTTGTCACCATTTCAGCTTTGTGACTCAATATATATTGATTAAATATTTTGTAAATCTGATGGAAACAGTCCATTCAGTTTGGATCATGCAGACATTTACACAAGTTTATTAAAAAGATTGACAGGCTTGTCCACTGTCCCACCAACCTTCTTTAGTAACTGCATAGCTCACAGTTTCTCCACATGCTACCATACAGGCTCTGGTGATGCCACGAACTGCCGTGGGCTCACTCTTTTCTGCCACACCCTCGCCCAAGCCCAGACGCCCATACTCAGCACGGCCAAGGCTGTAAACCTGTCCTGCAAGCATACAACTCAAATTGATCATGAACTTTGACTTACCACTTTATTAATCCTTATTAGAAGGATTATTATTTATTAGAAAACTGTAGAGTTGAAAATGTCAACAAACCATGTTTAAAGTGCGTATTTACCTTCAGAGTCCAAGCAGACGGTGTGGTGTTGTCCACCAGAGAAGCCGATCCAGGAGGTCGTAGAATTTTTGAAGGCAGTAAGCTTTACAGGAACAAAGCATGTGCTTGTGCTTGCAGTACCTTAACACAAACATTTTGTGACCATTTGAAATACTTGTTGATTATTGGGAGTCCCAGCTGGTACCCATCTATACCACTGGGTGGACAGAGGCACACCAGTATTTTAGCTCAGGGGTCTAACAGGGATCCAAACAGTACCCCAACAACTCCACCACCAACCATTCGATTCTTTTAAAATAGATAACCTACCCAGCTGGTGATAGTTGGACAGACCAAAGCCGTAGACATGACCGTCTTTAGATATGGCAAATGTGAAATATGCCCCACAGAAGACATCAGTAAACTGGACCTTCCCTCGAGGTTTCACCATGACCATCTGTGGTTTCAGTAGCCTCACTTCAGTTGCAGGGAAACACAGGGAATAAAGAATCAACTGGTTAGGACATTACTCCTTATTGCAAAATAACCCTTAGAATTATTAAAATAATAAATAAAAACAGGCAACACGTACTCAACCCTTTTCTGCCCCCTCGGTTGGCAAAGCACTCTGGTACTCTTCCCAGCTGACCCTGATCTCCACAGCCAGAAGTGAAGAGAGCTCCATTCACAGTGAGCATTACTAGATGATCATTTCCTTCACAGCAGAGCAATGACAGTTTCATTCGTTATTAATAAATAAACAAATTTATCATAATCATCTTTATTACTATAGCTATGATAAACAACAACAAACCTCACCTGAAATTATTTTTACCACTGGGACGTCCATGGGGATTTTGATAGGTAAGGTACACATTTTCAATGGCTCAAGGAGGCCAATAACACCACTGTTATCCTGTAAGAGAAGAAAATATATACAATGTTCTTTGAATGTACTCAAAAATGGTACCACCAAGCTTTACCAATGCATAGACCCTGCACATATACTGCACACACAGAACATAATATAGCAACTGATGAGATATACAAGTACACATTTAAACATAATTACTGTCATGAACCCTACAAGGGGAAAAAATGTTGGCCATTAAGCAAACCTTAAGCGATCTTACTGATGTTAATAACAAAAATAAATTCATCTCGGACAACTGCTAAGCCTTGCAAACTAGTGAAGCGAACCATGGGTAATTGAGAAATCACAAACTGTCCACGATTCTAAGGGTTACAGTACAGCATGTGATCGGATAGTGTGGTTGCGCATTAGTGAGGTAAATAAACTGAATGAGTTTTTATTTCATATTGTAATATATGTGAAATAATTAAAACTCACTGTCACTGATACAGTAACATTGAATTCACATTATAACTCAATCCAAAGGAGTTTGATCATTCATTCATTTTCTAAACTGCCTAATCATAATTAGGGTCATAATTAGATTACACCATGGACAGCTAGCCAGGCCATCACAGGGCAGAAACACACCGACAGCAATGCAGCCTACTCACAAAGGAGTTTTATCCCCCATTTTCTTCCCTAATTTAGTCGTATCCAATTCCCACCCCTCAAGTCTGTCCTTCCCTATCACACGACCACCACCAACTAGGGAGGGGCGTAAGCATGCACATGCCCCCTCTGTGACATGCAATGCTGCCACCCACCTCTTTTCAAACGGCTGCACATGCGTATTTGGGGGCGTCCTAACACACTGTGGGAAAACGCTATCCGCCCTCTCATATGAATGAGCTCACAGACGCCCATGATTGGCTGGTGATTGTTGTGAGTGACAGGGAAGTGAGCGTATGCCATCCCTCCCGTGAGAGCTTGGCCAATTAACTCCCATGGACTCCCGGTCACGGATGGCTGTGGAATCCAAAGGAGTTTTAGTGGGGATAATCGAAAAGACCCTGTGCTTTCTGTACATGTGCCCTCTATTATGAACAAATGGCTGCTATATACTATCTAGTGCACTACTCTAATGACAGGGATTTGGAATTTAACCCACAGTAACACTGAGATAAGTGAGCTTCAGCTTATTGGCTTCCTCATTAGTGCTAAAACAAAAACAGAAGATAGAAACTGTTTTTACTGAAGAAACTCAATCTTAGGATCGACAGATGATCACTTATGACATTGATGATTACTTTCGACTTCAACAAAAATTTTTTTAAAAACTCAACATGCCTATTGGTGGTTGTCTTGTAGATAACTGTAGGTACGTGGATAAATTATCTAACGCAGCCACGATCTTTGTTCTCGATTCGTGTGACCGAGTTGGCTAGGTGCTTGATGGGTATACCCCCAAAATCGGCGTTTTATTGGCTAATGGTTGGGACTTCCCGGGATTCACTTTGATGTCGCACTGGGGCATTCCCAGTGAACAGCCTCGATTTTAGATTCTCTAAAGTTGTCCCATGGTTTGCTAATACTCTGATGGTGAAAGTCGACTCCGATTTCCAAGTGTCCAAATTGCCAATATTTCGAGTCGGAAGGTTTCGCAAGGTAAGTGTAATTCATTATTAATATTTTGTATTGGTATGTTCCAAGTTTGGTTGGAGTCTGATAAGGAGAACCCAGTAAAAATTGATGAGGAAGGGGGAATCTTCAGGTCATTGAGTGACACCATTTTGCAGCCTGAGGCTTTTTTTTTTTTTTTTTTTTTTTTTACAAGTAGTGCACTAAATAGTGTGCAGAGACCACTGTTTTAATGTGTAGTGTGTAGGAATCATTGAGTTGTATAGGATTTGGCCTTAAGATTTCATGAAAAAAAATGCAATAAAAACTTCGAAATTCAGTCACACTATCTATTGTTTTACTATTAATGAATTAGACAAAAACAGAGGCCGTTTTACAAACTTCAAAACACATCTCTGGCTGTAGTCATCAGAAGGTGTGTGTGTGTATATATATATATATAATTTTGGTGTCATTTGGTTCGTATTTTCAAGCTCTATCTGGCTGTGTTGTTTTTTTTTTTGTTTTTGCATATTTCCCGATTGAAATTTTTATCCACATACCTAACAATTGTGTTATGAAATCCTGTTGCCCCCCTCCCCAGGTTTCCTAGCGACACTGGAAGAAAAAAGCTGCACATTTCTAGTGTTGATGTAAACAGACCCACGTCGATAATAATTGCACTTAGGTTTGAATCAGCTAAAGTGTAAAAGCAGCCAAAAAGAGGAATAGGGCACAGCTACTAACAAGAACCTAGACTTTATACCGATTGTGTGTCTAATTTCATCAGTATTTACACTGCAGGGGAAAAAAGTATGTTAATTTCGACTCACCCTGAATGATCCCCAGATGAAGACTGTTCCATCCTCTGTGAGAGCAGCAGTGTGGCTGTCACCTGCACACACCTGCACGACCTTCTCCGCCAACTCCACTTTTCCTGGCACCATCTCAGAGCCCTCCTGTGAAGTATCCCTGCCCAAAGCACCCTCATCATTACATCCAAACGTGTAGATCTGCAACAGGGAGCCGCAAATGCTAAAATATTAACCATCACTTCAAAGAGAACTAAACTTGAGGCTTAAATCAAGGTGGCATGAAGTACTGAAGAGCCTTACATTGCCTGTGTCACTGAGACACACTGTGTGCATTCCCCCTGCAACAGCCTGTACAATGCCCTCTGAAAGAGTCACCACAGCTGGTTTCTTCTTCTCAGTCACATCCTCACCCAGGCCTAGCTGACCAACATCTCCTTGCCCGAGAACCAAGACCAGGCCCTTCTCCTGACTGTGACTACTGTGAGAGACTACAATACAACAAAGATTCTACTCAGATCTTCAGGCTCTGGGCTTATTTTCCACCACATTTCCACAAAGTAATCTCTCTTCAGAACCCAATATTAAGTGCACTGATCTAGAACATGGCATTATCTATTTAAACAGTGATACCTTTCACTTTTTTCAGTGAAGAGTTCTCAGTCGTTCTGTCTTTTCTCCTCTTTGTTGCTTTTTTCGCAGGCATGGCAGCTGAAAAGACTAAAAAGGGGGGTAAATTGTTAGATGACCTACAAGAAATTGCCCATTCTGAACCAAATAGCAACAAAATTGAACACATTCTAGCCTTTTTTTGTAATATATAAAATTCATATCAATTTAGAGGAGACAGAGCTTCCCTTGTAGTCTTAGAGCAGCTGCTTCTGCTAAATAGGTATCACCACTGACGAGTAATGTCTGTTAGCACTGAGAAAACCGACAGAAAACGCTACAAAAGATAATACAGAAGATTGATCAAACTTCATCTTTTTTAAAACCACTTCTCTGTAATCACCCCCACACTATCAGATTAATGCATGTGGCCATTTGCCAAGGTCTGATCCTATCATCTTAAATTGTAATCTTAAACAAACATTTATTAATAATTCAAACATGACTCGTTTGAATACTCAATTCTGATCAGTCAGATATTATATTCAGCTACCTGATTTCTTTACAAAGGACTGTTCTTAATAGCAAGGTTACGGAGTGTATCATTAGCAGAAGAAATCAAATTAATATTTTGAAAGCAGCTGTCTAACATACAGCAAGGCAGTTGTCATATTGAAATGAACCCTTTCAGGGTGATGCTTCTGCTTCGTATCAGGGACCTGGGTTTACCTTGCAGTGCATTCTCATACTTTCTCTTCTTGATATTGATAGTTTATTTTTATTCTTCAAATATAGGACAATCGTAACAAGCATTTCACTACATATTGTGCTGTGTATGATTTTGTTTGTAACAAATACATTTGAAATTTGAGTCCTTTCCATCTTCCACCTACTCAAATGTAAACCTCATCAAAATATATAAGGTCTGTTTTGGTGTGTGTAAACATGCTAAATCTCAAACCCATGGAGTAACTAAACAAACACATCTGATCGCACAATCTGGAAATTAAATTAAGGGGAAAAAAAAAAGAAAAAAAAACATACTTTCAAAGTTACTAAAGTAAAATCCGTGTCATAAGAACGTATCACTGTGTGATACCCAAAGTGTTAAAACCAAAGTCCTTTTTCTTACCACAACAAATGAATATAAATCTGTTTTTGCATTTCAGGCACTACTGACAGGAGTACTGCATTACACAAACAGCTACAGAAAGTTAATCAACACCTTGTGCCTGCCATACTATCACATTACACATGATAAACTTTATCTGTACTCATAATCATCTTGAGCTCACTTGTGCTGAATTAAAAAAGTACACTGCAAAATTTTTAATCATTAGAGAAGAAGCATGACATTTAAAAAAAAAAGGAGAATACCCACAAAACGTCTATGTGGAATATTTAATAAGAGTAAATTACAGTGACAAAACAATAAATGGTGATTCTGGGGGCATTTCAAAGCCCAATAGAGGTTTAACATATTTGGTGTTTAGGGGATGAAGCAGTTGGAGCTGAAATTCAGTCTGCAGTTGACCGAGTACAGCTGTTACACTAAACACACACACACACACACACAGTAGACTGACTGCCACTGCTGTTTAACACAAATGCCGGTTACAAACGACTGCGTGTCTTGTCCAGTGTCTTAGACTTGCTTGCTTTCTCCTCCCTCCCCCCCCCCCACACACACACACGGGGAAGCATGTGCTCCCAGTACAGCTTTAGAACTTAAGTTCCTCTCACCAGTATATCCATATGGCACAAACGTCTAGTTAAGCATGTCTACACGTGGCAGATTCATACTCAAAGTTCACACGATTAAAAAGTTGGAGGTTGAAACAAACACAGACACTGAGCCTGTAACCAGGTAGCTAATCAACACTTAGCCGAATATCACGCGTTTTGCTACGTTATTCCATCTCTTACATGATGTTTATGAACAAATTTCAAAACAGACCCAAGTTCTGTGGCTGTTTGGTGCCACTGAACAATCCTGAAATGTGAAGCTAGCCTGCTAACATAACTAGCACAACTTCTAAACTCTAACTGTAGAACCTGTGACTCAGCTCTGTGTAATGTTGAATACCAGCGGAAGTTGTTCTCAACCGGTTCATTTTCTTACCTTCAGAATTATCTAAAATTAAAGGATATCCTCGGACCCGACTTGAAGTTTCTCAGAGCTTGCTTTCTTTCTTTCTTTCTTTCTTTTTTTTTTTTTTTTTAAAGACAGAGCGAATCCCATACACCGTGTAATATGAAGAACACACGCACGCGCTCGGCGCCTTTCCCCTCTTCATTTATTGCCTCAGACTTGGGGCGAGATAACAGCACACACTGCCACCTGGCGCTGCGGAGGGAAATTACCACCATTTCTTCTGATCAGTTCAGCTGTTCAGAGGGTTGTAACGCGTGTATTTAATTAATTACCTTAATATTCCACATCTTCGACCTTTTTTAATGTTTTTTTTTGTAAACAGTAAACACATTTCATGTGTATGCATTGTGATTATGACAGTAAATGCCCATGGATTACAATGTGTGGCTGTATTATTTTGCCCTTGCTAAAAAATCCAGTTTGCTCTGAACAGCTCCCAGAACACAGTCAGATTTGATCAACCTGATAAGCCAGGTGGTGTTTTATTCCTTACTACATACTAAACTGATCACTTATTTTCATTTATTTTAATTACCGTAATCATCTACAGGTTCCAATACTTATCAGCTGGCAAAGATGGTCTACCAATTTGTGTTGTGGCAGCTGATAGTTGCTTATAGACTACACTGAATTTATAAGCACACATGTCAGTGTCTGTTCAATGCCATCAAACATTTTTAATACTGCTTTAATGTGGTAGTTAATTACTTTCAAAAATCAAACCAGCGGTTCCCAACCCCGGACTGCCCACACTCTCCTTCACTTTTTCATTTGCTGAACTGCTTAGTCTTATCAGGGTCGCGGGATGTGACGTAACAGGCACATCCTGTTAGTAGTTCCCATGACAACGCAAGCATAATGTATACTCACTATGACAAAGTTGTGATGTAATGATGATGATGTCACAAAGTGTCTTATACTAACTATATAAGTGCGAAGACCACTCTCTTGAGCTTGCTGACCAGATTACGTTGAACCAACTAGCCAGCTGGCTGACGAGACTACGTTAAAACTTGGACACCTAAATCATCACGAGCAATCTTCGCAATCCTTGCCTCTCATCTCCTACAGTCTGAAACAACGGACTTACGACCGCCTCTCTGTACTAATTCATTTGTTTGTGTTCTACTTACTGGCTCAATACTTACTGGCTACAATAAATCGCTAAAGCAACTTCTCTGCCTGACCTGGTTTATTCCGAACATTTCGGAAGCTCGCATCGATCCGTCACACAGGGACGCTGGAGCCAATCAGCTGACACTGGGTGAAGGCAGGGTACACCCTGAACTGCTTGCCAGACCATCTGGCCAACACACACACAACCATCTACACTCACACTCTCACCTAGGGACAATTTGAAACAGCCAATTAGTTGTTGGTCCGTGAAAGGAAACGAGTACCCAGAGGAAACCCACGCAAGCACTGGGAGAACATGGAAACTCCACACAGAACCGTCCCAGCCAAGCCCAGGACCTTCTTGCTGTGAGGGGGGATGTGTTAACCACTACGCCACCATACCGCCCATTGTTTGTTCCAATACACTTAATTTAAATGACAAAGTCCTTCAGTCTAAATCTAAAGAAGCGTATCGTTAAGGCAGTAATCTGGAGCACGCTGCTGTATGGGTCAGAATTATGGGTGTAGAGAGAAGAGGTGGTACGAAGACTAGAGAGTTGAGATGTGGTTGTGGAGGCAGCTGATGGGTATATAGTGGAAAGATAAAGTCAGCAACATAGAAGTTCTACTGCAGGTAGAAGAGGTGTGCTCCGTCATAGATATTGTCAATAAAAGGCACAGGACCTGGATTGGGCATGCATTGCACCATGGAGCCGAACCGGAATGTTAGACAGGTTGAAGGATGGTGGCCCCTACGTTAATGTTAAGTGGGGGGCCTAGGAAAGGACGTTATAAGGACTGAACCTGCCTATTGGCAGAGCACCAGAGAGAGAGATTGCATACAATATTTTGAAGGTATTATCCATAAACAATCCACATACAATTCACAGAATATAATTACTTACTTATCCACTTGGACCCTGAGACCCGGGCATATGGCTGCTTGCCGTTTCTGTAACTTGATGGAATTTTTATGGGGTGGAATTGTAAGCACCACACCCAACCCCCAACCTGGAGGACCAGGTGCTGCCATTTCATCTGGACTCTCACCTAAAACCTTCCCAGCTTGGTTGGACCTGCCAGGAGCCTGTTCAAATGACCCCTCTGGTATAATTTTCAGGGTCTCAGAGACACATAAGCCCCATCAGAATTAATATGCCTTCAGAAAGCACATCTGTTCCACTTTATACAAATAATCATCGATTAAGGGTGCCATGCAAATATATTCTTTTTATAATATTCTGCAAATATATTATTCTAGTAATTCTGAGTGTAAACTGTAAACCTATGTTTTAAATCTGGGTCCCTGGAATCATGAAGTGGAAAAGCTGCCCGCTACACCACCCTGACATGTTTGTAGTAAAACTTATATTTATTCATCAGTATGAGAGAGAGGTTTGGAGTGGTATAAAGACTATCACTGGTTTCAGGCCATCCAACAGCAGAGGAGCTGAGGGCAGTGTGGACAGGGCCAACGAGCTGAATATGTTTTTTTAACAGATTCGACTCTGCGGCTACTGCTCAGCCCCCTTCTAACTCGTCAGGAGCAAGCCTCAAACCCTCTGCCACACCACCCTCTCTCCCGCCCTCTCCTTACTACACCTCTGGTTCCTGTGAGGGACCTGACAATCCTCCCCACCTGTCAACTTCACCTATAATCAGGTTGAGAAACAGCTGAAAAGACTACATTCAGGCAAGGCAGCAGGACCGGATGGGGTGAGCCCCCGTGTCCTTAAAGCCTGTTCCCCCCAGCTCTGTGGAGTCTTACATTACATCTTCACAATGAGCCTGAGTCTAAAGAGGGTCCCAGCGCAGTGGAAGACGTCATGCCTCGTTCCTGTACCAAAGACCCCATGTCCCAGTGGCCCCCAGGATTACAGACCCGTGGCACTGACTTCGCATGTCATGAAGACCCTCAAGAGACTCATACTGG
>JBCNYH010000001.1:20414673-20440506 GCA_039654325.1 Tandanus tandanus
AATGATTAGAATGGAAAACTGGGGTATGCGACTCTTATCAGACTGTGATGAGATTTACTGTGATGACATTATGATGAGTCTAGACCAAGTAAAACTGCAGGGTGTTTATCTGGAGTACAAATTTTGAACAGAGGCCAATACATTAATGGGAAACTATAACGATACTATTTGAGTTGCTTAAAGGAAGAAATCATCCATGAACTGAGCTTTCCCTTGTTGTTTTTTGTGTGCATGATAAAATAATTAAAAGTTTGAAGCCAAAATATAATAGTCTAGTTCACAGGTTTAAAAAAATATATAAATAAATTAAATAAATAAATAAATAAATAAATATAAAAACGCAAATGTGATTGGTTTCCAAAGGCAAGGGGGATGTTCCTGTATAGTCCCCAAACAGCTTCATGTCACAGACTGAGATGGGCACCAGCCTCCCCGCGACCCTAATTAGGAATAAGCGGTTCAGAAAATGAATGAATGAATGAATATAACAATAATAATCACATTAATTATGGTTTATTTTTTACATCTTTAATCATAACAGACACATGAGTTCAAATGCATGGGTGATAAGGTGCATAATACATAAGAGATGTGTAAGGACATCCCTTCAAATCTCTTTAAGGGTTTTAGAATATACTGTGTGGGAACATAATGAAAACAAATTAAAACAAGATTTTAATTGTTTATTTTTTTAAATATATTTTAACCACCACAGAGGCAGGTCAGGTGAGCTCTGCATGCTCTGAATTCTGTGTAATGGCATCTTTCTAAACCTAGAGTTTACTACACAGAAACGCAAGTAAACCATGTTGTAAAGTGGGTTTTTACACTCATTCAATTTATTAAATACTACATGGAGACACTAAAAAAACTTAAACAAGATTTTATGATTTATTTTTCCATTTTAAATAATGACTTCACCTGCTCCAATCAGATTGCAGTGTTCCTTTGTACTAATGTATATACTAATCGACATTATCCATCTCGCATACTCGGGATAACAGTTTCTGAAATCCTAAACATTCAACAAAATGCATCCCAAAAATACGAAGAAAGCCTTCTCGTTCTTCAAGGTGGGAAACTACTTTTCTTCAAGCTTTGACACATAGAGCGTGCTTTGTGAATGAATTCCAAAAGATGTAGTAATGGAACGAACATGTTATATTTTTAAAAATGTAAAAATAAACCAAAAAAAAAAAAAATTTCCTTTTAGTTTGCTTTTATTATCTTTCAAATGTAGTATATACTGAAACAATTATATACTGAAACTCGGTGAATAAAATACCTTATGGGAAGCTCCACTTTAGGGCAGTGCCTAAATATATTAGGTCTTATTTATTCAAATTTTTTTAACTGTAACTATAAATGGATAAAAAGTATGACATGAATTACAATAACAAATTACAATAACAAAAGCAGTATAAACCCCCTTTGGGTGTGCTGTTATAGGAGAATGATCATCTCTAAGCCACAACACATTTTCTACTACAGCATGCCACATTGAATTTTACTCCGTGGATATTTCTACTTGCGCTTAGGGTTAAATAACGTGCTGTGATTTACAGAACACATGAGATTGAACACCTTCAGGTAATGTTATTTTTAAAACACTATTAATTCACATATTAATTCTGACCTTTCTGGTGAGCCTCCGTTTGATCTCCCGAACTTCTGCCTGTCGATCAGCTTCATTTTTAGCTGGAAAAGGAGTTGCATAGAAAGAAAAAGATCACTACAAATAATTTTGAATAAATTCTGCAACAGGACATAATGTATTGAAAACGGAGGCCATTTTCATTCAGCACATTTAAGGATACTCTTTAGTGTTGCTGTTGATCTAATCTTACTTGTTCTGCTCTATGAATATGTTTCAGTACAAATAGTACAACTGTGGCGAGCAGCAGGAATGCATGTGGAATTACAGTTAAGAAGAATCCTTTGCATGAATGTTTTACATACTATCCCCATTTCCAGAGAAGTTGAGATTCCCCACACAAAATGCAATAAAAATCTAAATGTGTGATTTTTTTTCTTTATTTACATGAACCTTTATTTAACTAGAGATTAAGAATTGAACAAGATTACAAAGAAAAGATTTTCAATATTTATTTTCTGTCCAACTTTGATACAGCCTGTAAACATTATATAAAATCATTGTAGTGTTTGTTCATAGCTGCTCAACAGTCTGTGGTCACCTCTTCATGATACACCATATATTTTCAATAGGAGATATATGTGGACTGGCAGCAGGCCGGTCAACCACACTACAAAACCACAAAGTTGTAGCTCGTGCAGAATGAAGACTGGGGGTGTCCTGATGACAAAAGCATGGACTTCACAGAAAGAGATACTGTCTTGATGGCAACATGTCTCTTTTAATTCCCAATATATACCTCCACATCAGGGAGGCTTTCATACAGAAAAACACTCACCCATGCTGTGAACACTTATGCCACACATACTATGCCAGATGCTGGCTTTTGTACCTTTCACTGATAATAACCTGGATGGTTGTTTTCAGCTTTGGCACAAAGAACAACATCCTTGTTTCCCCAAAAACAAGGTGAAATGTGGACTCATCAGAAAACAGCACACGGTTCCACTGTCTTTCAGTCCATCTGAGATGAGAACTTGGCAGTGTTTCTGCATAAATGTGATGAATGGCTTCCTCCTTGTGTTATAACATTTCAGGATGCATTTCTGGATGCAGTGATGGACTGTGTCAACGGTTTTCCAAAGTACTCCCAAACCCCAAGACTGTTTTTCGAGCAGCCTCACCGAAGGCTCAAAGGTCACACACACCCAGCAGTGGTTTTCGACCTTGCCCTTTATGCACTTCCAAATTCCCTGAACCACTTCACAGTATTATGTACTGTACATGATGAAAGACCTGAATTCTCTGTAATCTTTCATTGTTCCTTATGAAGTGACATACAACTCTCAAAAATCTTTACCACAAAGGTTTGAACCATGACCCATGCTTGCTGCAAAGGTGGATGCTATTTCATATTCAATCATAACTCAACTACAACCTGTTAAAAAAAAAAAGTTTAAAAATAATTAATACTGTTACTTTAGAAATTTCCTGTGTTATTTTAGTGCTGTTCAACTTTTGTCGAGTGTGGTGCAGAAACAAATTATGTTTTCAAAATACTATTAAATTGGTTAGTAAAAATATTGAAAACACAATTCTCACAATAATTAACAAAACACAGATTTTAAAAGAGAGAAAGTGAGAAAGAGAGCGAGACAGAGAGACCAAGAGAGCGAGAGGCAGAGTAAGGAGAAAGACAAAGAAAAAGGAGAGAGAGACAGAAAGAAAAAGAGAAGACAGTGAAAAAAGAAAAGAGAGTAGGAGAGAGAGAATGGGAGAGAGAGAGCGAGAGAGAGAGAGCGCGAGCGAGCGAGCACTGGACTGGCATTAGCAGGAAATAAGGAAATTGCTTACGCTGTAGAATGTTCCTCTGTTCCAGCTCCTCAGCGGTGGGCCTCTGGCTCAGTCGTCTTTAGATAAACAGACACATTACCTTAAAGTTGTTTAAAGGTACGTCTATTCTCTTTCTCAGTTTATGGGTTTAAATGAATTACGTAAACCTACATTAAGGATGTCAGCACTTTATTAGTGAATGTGCATTAGTGTTAAAAACAGAGCATGAGGACCAACCAGTACCGTGTCAGTGCTGTGCCAATCTGTGTGCGGATGGCCTCCCATTGCTCTTTGCTCTGCCATGACAGACCTGTGTACTCCATTCTGGTCTGTCTCTCAGGAGCCTGTCTGTCTGGGGCTGAGGGCCGACTGCTCAGCTTCAGAGCCAAAGTGTCCTTCCTTTTCACCCTGCTGGCCAAGCTACCTGTACATAGGCACACATTATATTATACTATACACATACAAAAACATGTACGTACATACGCACTGTATGCACGATATGTACTGTAAAGTCTTCACATACTTGGTGGACTGTCTTCCTCTTCATCTGATTCCTCCTCTTTGTAAAGCACTGGGCCATCTGAATCGCTCTCATCAGCCTGATGATCTTCCTCTCTTTCCTCTTCCTCACTACTATCGGATCCCTCCGGCATGATTCGGATATTTACATCACCCACTAGGCACCTACGGCTGCGAGGTTCCAGCTCCGGCTGATTTTGAGGGGGAGGAAGATGTTCAGGAGGTGGCTCGTCCTCATCTTCCTCCTCATCCTCCTCTTCCTCCTCGTCCTCTTCTTCATCTTCATCTTCATCAGAGTAGTCATCTTCAGCCCTGAGAAGTGGGGGTAGAAGATACGTGAATAAATATATGAAAGATTATATTTTAAAAGAGTAATCAAATAATTTCTATCATCGTATATAGCTATAGGTTTGGATAACGTTCATCAAATCATTCATAAGTTCACCATGCATTATTAAAATTGTACCAGTGGTGTTGAACTACTGTTTATAGGTGCTATAAATAAGCGTAAATATTAAAAAGGAACAAACATTAAATACAACTAAAAAAATAAATAAAGTGTGCCATTTGTTAATGAGAGTTGGCAAATTGCGGGGTATAAAAGAAATAAAACCTTTCATAATGCACTGTTATAGGAAAACAATCAACTGTGTATCAAGTTGCATCCCACCACCAAGTTGTTGATTATTTTCCTAAATCAGCAAGACAGGAGATATTTTATACAATTCATACAATGACTAACTTTCTGATTGACATAAATTACTCATCTTTGTACACTTCTTGAGAAATGCTAGGACTGAAACCCTGCTGGTTTTGAGTACACACATTTTTAAAGGCTGGATGGAGACTGGCAGCGGGCGAGATCCTTGGTATTCTGGAGGTGTTTCAAACAGCAGTGTGTGTGCACGGTGGGAAGCATCGAGATGATGGAGGGCAGCCCCAGGGCTGATCAGTGCCCGCTGGATCATGATGTGCAGGGGGACTGGGGCTTGACGTGTAGGAAGCTCTTCCTGTGGGCTAGGAGGGTCAAACTGGACAGGTAATGGGTCAGGGAGAGGATGAGGGTAGGAGTGTTGATGGAGGAGCTGGTGGGGGTGTCCTCGAGGAGGGGATGGTGGGATGTGTGTCGGGAGAGGTGGGGACGGTGGAGGTGGGGGCAGTGGGAACCCTCCTGGGATGTTAGCCCTGTCCTCAAAAGAGAGTATAGAGGGCAGAGAGGAGATGGGAAGAGAAGGGTTCTCAGTGTGGCGCTTTGTGACCGGTGTGGTTCTCTTGGGGGGCATAGGTGGCGATGGCTTAGCTGGAGCTGGGTTGGCACTTCCTACAATCTGTGTGAGTTCAGCTGGAGAAGACAGAGGACTACAAGTCATGATCAATTACAGTTGTACAGCAATTTTACCACACATTAATATCAGAATACCACATTTGCACAAAAGGTTAGTACAATATTAAAAATCTGACATCACCAGTCATTACCAGGCTTTATCATTTCAATCATAACAACCAAAAACGATAGTTCAGAAGGATACACATGTAAAGCCTTAACACTACATAGTATCCTGAGTTCACATGCTCAGAAGCAGTAACATGAACTAGATCCTGTGTTTGTGACATACTGTACATGTCCATGTGGCAGATCAAACTGCACATTGAACTGCCACAGGTATAGCACAAGGCAAAGCTGCTCCATGTACAGATGACCTCAGAACAGCTGACAAACACACAAAAAGCAACAGCCAGAGAGTCTAGGTTTAATGGAGTAACTGCATGCACACATTTGAAACCTTTTCACTGACAAAACCAGGGAGAGTATTTAAGGTGAAGACATCTGCTGAATTCTCAGCTGAATCTAAAGAATGTGCTCTTTCAGCATGCGGTGCATTCAATTACATTTACTGTATGTACTATTCTGCAATTTCACAGACAATCCAAAAAATGGCCACTGTTCTGTGGCACTCAGGCTACGGCACCAGAGCTTCTCACATCATTTAAAATGGTTAATGGCACAGCGAGCCCATTGACTGCAAATCTAGGCCTATTAATCATGCATTTGAAAAGGAAGCACAGAAAGAAAGAGAAAAAAATTATGTGGCACTCTAACCACTCCATGTTAGTCCAGCATCCCAGCCAGAGCTAAGGAACATATGGTCGCAAAGGGGAAGACAATGCCAGCACACAGAGCAGATGGATAGGACATGATATAAAGGCAGCATTGCTGTGGTTCCAGGCATGGCCTTGCTGTTACCTGAGTGCCCACCTCCTGCCCGACGGCATAAGTACACGGGCAGGGACAGGTAGACATCATAGTCAGCCTCACGCTTCCAGCAGGACCAGTAGAGGGGAAAGGGGTCACCCCTTTGAAAGGTGGAAGCTGACGGGGTAAGAAACCATCCCAAAGGAATCAAACACCACACATAAATACGTATGACCAAACTAGCCAGGAAACTGTACAGTGTGGCAATGAGAAGGATACTGAGGAGTGTAAACGGTAGCCTAAAATTTGCTAAAGCACGGTAACATTAGCTGAAGGAGGCATTTAATTTAGGGAAGAAGGTCATACAGCTGTAATGAAGCTACAGCAATGAAGAAGCCAGGGAACTACAGAAAACTGCACAGACCAGCTCATCTCACATGAGAACACAATGATTCAGCTGACCTGCAGGAGGCAGTGTAGACACGGCCAATCCACCTTTTAATTGCTCTCAGAGATGACAAAGCATGAATCAAGAGTAATATCAACATTACGCATTAAAAGCACAGCAATAAATTAAAAAGATCAAATAAATCTTTTTCACTTTTTTAATATACAGGTACAACAGTAATTTTACATTTCCTGTGTACCACACCTGTCCTGCACTGCAACCTACTGCACTGTGGTTCTGAAGAATCAACATTTTATTTCGTCATACAGGAGTTATATAAGGAAAATGAAAACAAACCCACTTGACACTGAAAATAAAAACCCACACACTCAAAATTTGTTCGGCTGTTCCACAATGCTCCACTATAGTATTGTTTCCTCTCTAACTTTAATCAAGAGCCTGGGCTTTCGATAAGAGAGCAGTATATCTTTTCATTTTGTGTTCAGTTTCTGCAAAGTTTTCCCTCAAAACCTGCCAATTTGCTCTACTCCTGAAATACACACACGCATACACGCACACACCCACTCTCAACTATTATATGTACTTTAATTGCTTTTGTGTTGGATGTTTGGAGTTAATACATATACCAGTGTCCTTTATTTATTTGACTGAAGCTACATACAGCAGCCCTAAAGCACACCAATTTCCTATCGCACTGCTGGAGGACGACTCTCCGCAATGGCAGAATGATCCACGGCTGAACCCAGCTAAAACAGTAACCACTTGTAAGTCACGTAAATGCACCTAGGGAGGCAGTGACGCTTTCACTGGTCAATGTTGTATTTCTGATTCTCTTGGTTGGTGAATTACGGTGAGGTTATTCCAAGAAAATCCAGGAGAGCACACACATCTGTAAGCAGAAGATTCTCGAGAGCACAGGAACAGTCTGAGTATGAGGTAATTGTCTCAAATTGAAGCACACACCATTTGAGCAAAGAACAGTATATCTGAGTGCAAACAAACAGTTCTGAGAAGGAGCAGAACAAATGTGCACGAAAGCTATTTGAGAGAAAGCGAAGGTAGGTTTGGAGGTGAAACTTTGCAAAATCTGAATGGAAAATGAAGAAATACTGCTTTCCAATTGAAAGACCACATTTCTGATTAAAGATAGGAACAACTCTATACTCATTTTGCGGTGGTGTATATTTTCTAATACGTGTTATAAACGACAAATTAGAATAAAAGTAATAAATTAGATTCTAAAATACAGAATCAATTTACTGATCTAAGAAGCTTAACATCTCAGATCCTCTTAAATCTTGCGTCTTTTTAGAGACTACATGATGTATGTTTCAACTCTGATACACAAAATTAGCAAAGGCATGCTTGTGTGACAAACCTTCAGCAGTTCCACTGTACAAGTTGCACACAAAGTACAAATTATGCACTCAATTAAGACTCAACACTTGCACCATCCTAGAGTCTTGGCCTAAAATGATCATTATTCCCCATAACACAGCAAACCATGTATCCAACACAGTAACAAACAAAAACAACAACTACTGCAACACTGCAGCAGACAGCTGCCTGCCAAGCCTGGAGTCATTATAGATAATGCTGCACAAGAGGAGAAGGATGCCAAGAAAGAAATGTTCTTGAGACTCATTTAAAATGTGTTTCTACACATAAAAAAAAAAACTTGAACATGCCGAGACAAAGATAAATGTGTTTCTTATTCTGACAAAAAGAATGAAAGCGTTTAACATCTGCTTTTTGAGGTCTTGTGGAAAAAAAGCAGGAAGCGGGAGTAAGCACTTACCCAGCATGGCAGCATTGGTGGTACGGTTGACTGGTTTGGGTGGAGGGAGTGGGGGGTGCCTAGCAGACAGTGTTGGCACTTGTCCTTGGGTGGAGGCCTGAGTGGAGGAGGATGCCAGGGGCACACTGGCCATGGCAGATGAGGCAGTCCGCAGGGTCTTTGCGGCGGTGCTGGAGACGGTGGATGACGGCGAGTTGGAGGAGACGGAAGATGAGGAGAATGAGGTTACAGGGTTGTGGACGGGTGTATGAGGCAAGGCCTCAGTGCCAGGCTCTGTGGTAGAGGTCATCAACCATTTGGGGGCCATGACGGACTGCTTAGGGGGCAACGGTTCTCGTAGGGTGTCCCTCAGAGCCTCAGGATCCGGAACATAGTGACTGCTGTCTGATTCTGAGAGGAATACAAAGAAAAAAAACATTCCTAGGTGTTATGACATAAATAATACAATGTTTATATAATGTTATAATAAATAAATCACTATATTCCTAAGAGCCTTATTAATTACCGCAATGTGTTTTCCTATATGATGACCTTCAGCATTGGACACACACCTATGATGTTCTCTTGTCTATCTTATCAGGCTATAGGAGCTGTTATGGGTTGTATCATTATTCCCATATTGCTCATTTGTATGTTTCTTAATCAGCTCATCAACCACTGTGGGAGATAAACAGGCTGCCATAATTACCTTTCTGTCTCTCTATATCGCCCCCTCCCCATATTATCCCCCCCCATATTATCCCCTCCTTTGTTCTTCAGCGTTTTAAATGCCGTGTTATTTACAGCCATTTTATCACAAGAAACAGGCTGCAGAAACACAAAGAGGGGCATCCAGTCTAAATATATGTAGTGAAAGGAAAGCACTGCTCTTCTTTATGGAAAGGTGTACATTTTTATACATAATTTCTTTTATGAAGATGGGGAAACAAGTAAAACTTTTTTTTTATTTGATTTCTGTGGTTCTGACTGCATATTCAAATAAGAACTTTAATGAATTTTTCATAAAGATAAACATTTTTTAAAAAACCTCTCGCGACCGCCTTCAGCCTTGATTACAGCGTGTAATTGCCATGGCATTGCTTCGAAAAAAGGTAAGCAACAGCACAACATTTATTTCCATCCAGGGTTGTTTTTGTTTTACTGACATCTTGAATCGTTGATGAAAATATTGAACTACTTTATGAAGTCTTCACCAGCACATTCAAAAGGTCTCTGTGGTTAAGGTCAGGACTGTGGGGTGGCAGTTCATATATGAAAATGATTCCTCATGCTCCCTGAACCACTCTTTCATTATTTGAGCCCCCGTTTTATATCTGTGCCTTCAGGGAAGAAAAACTTAATTAATGGGATAACTGGTCATTCAGTACATTTAGGTCATCGGCTAATTTTATTTTATTGCTCCACAATGTTGCTGAGCCTCGACCTGACCAACTGAAATGCCGTGGAGATTACATACTGTAATCAAGGATAAAGGCGATTCAACAAAATAGTGGAGTGAGTGACTTTTCCTTTTGGCTAAGCAGAGTAGTTTTAAAGTGTTTAAGCAAATAAGAGTACTTATAAAAATAATCATGAACACAAAGACTTTTTACATGTCCATTGCTGTAGTTTCAACATAGAAATACAAGCATCTACTCCACATGCTCTTTTTCTGGCTAAGGTATGTACTCATGGTCCTTGTTCTTTACATAATATTTACATAACATACATGATAAAAAAAATGTGCAGAAATAAAATGTTATATTATTATAATGTTAAATTGCAGCTCCAGAAACATCCTGCTGATTTGTTTTAGCTGCCGCCTGCTTACTATATTTAAAAAGCACACATTGATTCATGCTATCCATAAATTAGGCACTACCTGCGAGCTTTATTCTGCCCTTTAATCTATTTTTTACTAGCTACCAGAAGTGCTTGCTGAGACACATCTGGTTAATTTCATCTGTTAATTTATTTTAGTCCCATGAATCTGAAATTATAAATAACAAACTGAAATGCACAGCAGCTTTTTAAAATTATTATTAATAATACTTATTTTAAAGCCCCAATTTTTTTTTAGCACCTTTTAAACAATGTGTGCATAAATATTTTTTTTCAATTTCAAAATGACAGACCATTAATACTGTATATTTACCCCACAAGTGGTTTGTGTTTATTTTATAAAATGAAACTGATAGCAGCATATTTAGAAGGAAAAGAGAGAACAAAGCAGAGCTATCCCTCTGCTTGTTCCTAAATAGGAATCTTAGCTGGAGCAGAACCCGAGGGAGCAGCATCACTCTTCACTTGGAGGAGAGAAGAGGAAACACTGGCCAGCAAGAACAGAGAAAAGAAAGTCAAAGATTTAGGCAAAAAAAGAAAGGCCCTCCTCACCTCTTCTTCCTCTGCCCTCCTCAGCGGATGAATGGCGAGGGAGGCTGGGCTTCCAATCGGTCTCAGGGCGAGTTCTTCTGCCATCCTCAGAAGGGGCTTTGATCAGCCCGGGCTTTCTCTCTGCATCTGTGTGAATTCTACCCCCATGCTTTATCTCGTCTCCCTGCCACCCCAGACTCGGCTTCCACTCATCTACTGCAGCTCGTCCACCCCTCCAACCTTCATCCTGGCTACATAAACCCAGTCGTTCTGCATCAGAGGGGTCACGAACCCTGCGCTCTGGATTGACCCTGAATTGCAACTCAGTTGTAGGCCGAACAGGCTCAATACCCCGACTTCCACTGGTGCCCCCTACAGGCAGTGTGTGGCCATTCTTCACATATGGCGGCTTGGACCCATGGGCCTCGTCTACCTCTGTGAAAATAAATGATGGAAATTTGGCTTAAAGGTCTATAACGAATCATAAAGTCATGGAGAATCATCAACGTACACTAAACTTCAGGAAAGTTTTTCTAATAGACACAATCGGCTGACAAGCCACGTGATATGAATTGTTGTTTAAATCAGATCCAAAACGTGGCTCTGGCCACAAACTCCACAGAATGGCTTCACATCCTTGTTCTTGTTACAAAAATCACATTAGCTGTTGTGTTTGCTTTTTCTTAGGGGAGATCTGAATGGTCATAATCCCTTAAAAACATCCCTAAGCTAAAGAAATGTTTCTGTGATTGATACATTTACGACTTGAGCAGGTACATCTACCATCAGTGAATATCTGGTTAAATCTCAATGTTACTGATCTCTATGAAAAAAAATTTATATCCTCACTACTTAGTGGTCAAGCTTAAGAGTGGTGAGAGTGGACTTTCAGTCCAAGCACACTACTCATGTACAGGGAAAGATAGTGAAAGGCCAGACACCTTCAGTTCATTTCCTTCACTTCAGAAGTGGTATCTTTAACTTCATCTTCCTCAAATCTGCTCTGCTTAAGCTTTTTAAATCACGGTTTCTGTGATCTCAGGTTATTCCTCAGTCTAAACCTTTAAGAGCACTACACCACTTTTCAATCACCGTTTTATTGAGTAAGGATTTATAAAGTCATCTGGTTTGAAGGGCACACTACATATTTTTACATCATTGTCTACAATAAAATAATCCAAAGGTTCAATAAAGGCCTATTATCAAGAAGTAGCCCGTGAAAAGTTGGATCCTTTCGTCTTCCTGAGCTATTGTCCGACGCAGCAAAACTGTGGGTTGGCGGGAAAAAAAAAATAAATAAATAAAAGAATAATGTGCAAAGCAAATGTTTTCAGGTCACATTTCAGGTCACATGACCACTGCCAGTGAGCTGGCCGATTGAGTCTATTGATAACTAGATTTCTGTTTTTAAACCAGGCAGGATAAAATCAGAGGAAGCTTTTGAAGATACAAATAAGCCAGAGGCAGCCCACAAGAACAGATTGTCTGTTTAGTGTGATTTAAACAACTTTTTGATAAATGGGCCTTCACAGTACTGAGTGCATGACTTTCAAAGGTTGTTTGCTGCAGGGCGTACTGTAATTTGCTCCACTTTTACTCAGCTGAAGGCAAACAATGTGTCATATCTGTACAGTTATGCCTTCAAATGCCTGTCAAATTAAACCTTCCTGCTTCATCTGTCACAGGAACTGCTGAATCTCTATTGTGCCCTAGAGACTAGTGGCAGGATAACAGACTAGGGATTGATACCACTTTCCTGAACTGTTTGTGTACTGCTCTCTGAATGAGTGTGACCAACCGTGAAGGAGAGATATCACAATGTGTATGCATTGCACATTACATGCACTGATGTACAGGTACAGTCCTAGTTATGTTCAATCCCATCTATAAATACAGAATACATTAATACACACACACACACACACACCCTTCTCAGGAAGCTCCTTCAGAACTCCCTGCTCTATCAGCTCCTCCCGAGGTCTTCTCATCGACATCTTTCTTTCCAAAACTGTTGGGGAAAATGCAGCACACACAAAATAAGAACACAGAGGAGTGATTAACTCCATGCCATGTTACTCTCATTGTTATTTTATAAAGCCAAGAAACAGTGATTGATGACTATATTTGTACAGACAAAAGCAGAACTTTGGCATATAGCTAATTTGGTTGATTGTAGACAGGATTTTCCTGTTTTCACTCATTGGTCTTTTTTATGAATGGCCTGCTTCACCCAAGTATGAACTAAATTCAGCAGATTACTGTGTTCACTATATAATCATGAAAATAAACACTATGCAATATGAAATACAAGATTCAGACAATTACTGAGTGAGATGTCAGTTTACCAACATTAAAACGTTTAACAGTGAAGATGGAATCACAGCAAAAGTGTTTAAGATAAGAGCAGAAAATAATACAGAATAAAAGACAAAGGTCAGAAGTATTAAGCACCTTCTGAAGTTTCCTTAAACTTCTCACTGCTTTTCTTCTTCCTCCATTTCCAAGGTTTAAAGATCTTGCCCAGTGTAGAGAACTTGCCCTTGCGCTTGGGGGGAGGAGTGCTATCACCTCCTTCACTCCCTGTGCTACTGTGCTGTTGGCTGCTTTCATCATCTGGAAGGAAAGTTAGGTAGCAAAGGAGGTCAAATTAAACCCAAATCACTGCATAGGTACAGATGGATTAATGCCACATTGAAGATTCTGTTACCACTGAAGCAAATGATGTGAATGATTTTCTACTGCTGGATAAAACATGGTCAGATTAAGCATGATATCATTATATAAATCACAGCCAAACACATTCAGGGACATGCACACACACACACACACACCTTACTTTCCTTATGAGAACCTTTTACTAACAAATATTAAATCCTATGCCTACACTGAACTCAAACCTTAACCTAACCTTTGGGCTCATTTAAATTATTATTATTTTTTAATTAACAGCATGCACATGGACGCACGCACACACAGTCAATTTCAAAGTTGATGGTGCTTATCAGAAAGGATGTTGTTTTAAACTCCTAGGCAGTGTTTTAAACATGGTGGTTGTTTAAACACAGCAGGTTTTCCTGGCAGCTGTAGTTGAAGGCAAACAGCCCCCTGCACAGAGCCTCAGTCATTTGACCAGTGGCTGCCACTTCACTACTCCAAGAGCTCGCATTCCTTTAATTGATAGGATTATCAAAAGGTTCAAACACACACTTACTAGCACAAACATCACCCAGTCTTACACATTCGGTGCAGTGTGTTTATGAACTGGACACAACTGGTTTAAAACAAACAACTAAATAAGGAGATGCCCCATAATTCTGACAATGAAAGTATGCTGTTAACACTCACAGAGAAAGAACAGATTAACATTGATTGTTTACCTCCTCAGGCCATTATGTGATCAATGCAAAACAATTTATACAATTTTTTCCTCGTCTCAAATGCGTGTGATCAGTATGTCACAGTATGTCATTTTTTCAACATGTAAACATTTCACCTTCTCAGGTCATATAGTACCTCTTTATACAATACAATGTCTACAGATAAAGATGATTTTTCAATAATTTATTCAACAAAAATATCATCAGATGTAATATACTGCGGTCTCAGAGATTAGTATTGCCCTCTTTATCTCTTATATCAGCTTGACCACTCTTCCTTTACTTGCAAGATGTTTGAGGGTTTTTGTTCAAGTATTATCCTTTTTAATTTCACCCACAACAATTCTATGGGGTTCAAATCGGAGCTTTGGCTAGTCTGTTTCAAAACAGCTTATTTCACTTTGTGCTACTCCTGAAGCAGTGAAGCAACCCCAAACCACAACATTTCCACTCCATGCTTCACAATTATGAGGTTCTTCTTTTGTTCAAATATGTATTGTGATTGCAGCCAACCAACTCTATAAACAACTTTAAAATCGTTTATTGGTCTGCCCAGAGTACATAATTTCAAAAGGCCTGGTTCTTGCACTGGCAAACTGTAGTCTTATCTAAGCTCTAATGTTCTTTTGGACAGCAAAGGTTTTTTCCTGGCACACCTCTTATACAGGTCCAATCTCTTTCTGATTAAATACATATGCACCTTCACTCCAACAGTTGCAAGCAATACCTTCATGTGGTGAAATTTCAGGGTCCTTGGAGACTTGTTTTCACTTTAAACATCTTTTTTCATCACATTTCACGTCTGCTCATGGGCTGTTTATCAGGACAGCCAGTCCTGGACAAATTCTGAATTGATATCTATATCACTTGTAGATTATTTATTGTACAATGGAATGGTTTACTTAAAATAATTTAGAGATGTTTTTAAATCCCTTGCCAGACTCATAGGCAGCCATAACCATTTTTCCTAAAGACCTTACAGAGCACTTTAGGTCTTGGCATAATGACAACACACATTTATAGCAAAGAGAACACCAGACCCTAGTTGCCTGCAGAAGGTTCTAATCAATTGCAACTAAGCTGGAACACTTTATTCTAATTTTATGGACTTGAAGGTGTGATAAATGCAGTGGTGTTCTTACTTTTTCTGTTACTGACTTTTTCTTTAATGTAACTTACGAAAATGACTGTATTTGTCACTCGGTAGGTACACCTTTTTCTCTACCCAAGAAAGTGAAATGTTGCTTGTCCAAATATGTTGTAAATATCATCAAATGTACTTACTTTTTCACATGACCCTTTACCTCATCATCTGATCTCACTAATGCTCTTGTGGTTGAATAGGCAAATCCCCACAGCCTCACTCCACCTCCAAAATCTAAAGGAAAGCCTTCTTAGAAGAAAACTCCATATTAATGCCCTGCCTTAACCTAAAAAACCTAAACTAAATTTACAACCTAGATCTTGTATTGATGATGGGAGGGTTGAACCACTCCAAGTTATCGCTAGCACAACCCAAATATTTGCAATGGGGTTAAAGACAGGAATCTTTGGTGGCCAATTCAGGTGATGAAATTATTCCTCATGCTCCCTGAGCCCCGCTTTCAAAATCTGAGCCCACTGAATCCTGACACTGTCCTCCTGGAATATAGTGTCAAAAAAACTGACTGAAACATTTTTGTATTAATCTATATTAAAATATGGTCACATTTTCATCTAAGCTACAACAATGAACAAATACATGGGTTTTTAAACTAATGCCACAATTTACTGTTATGATCTTTTCCAAATGCAATACATCAGTCAAACATTCACAGTGTATGTTGGAAAAAAGCATATGAGCCCTTAAAATAATGAGTTCAGCAAATAATTGGAGTGAGAAGTTAGAAAATAATCAATAACACTTGATTTGACACTTCATTTGAGTTTGCTATTCACAAGAAACATCTGCTGATGTGAATTATGCCTTGCAAAAAAAAGATGGGAGAAGACCTTTAGGCCAGCATGGTGGGGTAGTAGTTAGCATGCCCGCGTCACAGCAAGAAGGTCCTGTGATCGAGTCCTGGGCTCATGCATTTCTGTGTGGGGTTTGCTTGTTCTTCTTGTGCTTGTGCTGGTTTCTTATCACAGTCCAAAAACAGGCACATTAGGCTAACTGGCAGTTAGAAATTTCCCCTAGGTATGTGTGTGTGTATATTTGTGTGTGTCCTGCAATGGTCTGGCGAGCTATTCAGGGTGTACCCTGCTGTCACCCAGTGTCGGCTGCGACAGGCTACAGCCTCCCCACGACTATTAAGTGGTCCAGCAAATAAGCGAGGGAGAAGACTTATGATCAATTACTGTTGATTCGCATAAGAAAGGACTACAAAGCAATCTGAACTGCACCTTCCCTTCCTCCACCTTCATCGCTGAAAGGCCCTTGAGCAAGGTACCTAACCCCTAACTGCTCCGAGTGTGTGTGTGCTCACTTTGGATGGGTTAAATGCAGAAGCAATAATTTCCCTTGCGGGATTAATACAGTATATCCCAGACCTTAACCCAAAAAATGAGATGTTCACACAAGACATCCTAAAAATACGGGAGAGCTGAAGCAGTTCAGTATGGAAAAATGGTAAAAATGCACTTGCAGGAGCAAGATACTCCAAGTGCAGGATACTGCTATCGGGGGGCAGTTCTATCGCAAATACTTCAATGTCTAAATGTTTCTTTACAGAGATGAAACCAAGATTATCTTGTATATGAATGATGGGAAGACAAGAGTATGGAGAAGGGAAGGAGGGGCTCATGATCCAGAGCATAACACATCATCTATTAAACATGAAGGAGGCAGTGTTATGGCTTAGACATGCATCACTGCCAGTGGAATTGAGTCACTGATGTGATTGCTGATAGAGGCAGCAGGATGAATTCTCAAGTGTATAGAGCTATACTTCCTGCCTAAATTCTGTGTAACCAGTAAAACATCACTCCACTGACCAGACAGATAATTACCCAAAACATACAGAGAAAGGAACCAAAGAACTTTTTAAAGCAAAGTAATGGAATGTTCTCAATTGACCAAGTCAGTCATTTCAACTGAGAATGCTTTTCACTGAGTGGTGACAAAACTGAAAGCAGAAAAACCAACAAATAAGCAACAATCCGTGGCTTGCAGTAAGGTGGCTGCAGTAAAGGTCTGGCAAAACATTTCACGCAAGGAAACTTCACATATGATGATTTCCATGGGTTCCTGATTTCATGCAGCAAAGAATTTGCCTCCCAGTATTACCAATACTCCTTATACTGTATTTATAATTATGAGACTATGTAACAATGGCTGTAATGCCGGGGGGGCCCAATAAACACAGGGTGTCCTGGTCTGTTCTGACCTGAAACCTTCCCACAACATGGCACGTATATAATTCACCCCAGTGACCAATTTTCAATAAATACTAATATCCAGTTCCTTCTATAGTAACATATGAAATACTGTGGGGTAGTAGTGATGAAAAAATTAACACACACACAATTGGCTATGTTGTGCCTCTAGCAGGACATCCGAGGAGTTCGCAAAGCTAGTTGGTCACCACTTTGTTACATTTTACTCAGACTCCTCCAGAACATCTCAGCTGGGATAAGTTGTAAAGACTAAGAAAGCTAAGTTATAAAAGATAATCTGGTGGCGGTAGCTGCTATCTCTTTTAACGTTTTAATCTGTTGTGGGATTATTAAAAGAAACATAAATCATAAAACATGGTTAATTAAAAAAATGCTGTCAAGTATTAATTCATATGATTATAGAGTTATGTAGCAGCAAACCAGCTAATTTGGGACTAGCTGTCAGGACCGGAGTTGTAAGAATGCTCCAAGCAACACAAGTAGATCTGTCTTTTTAATCTTCTATTAGGGCTATTTCCAGCAAATCCCTCAGAGCCATACAGACATTACTAACGGCCGATATAAAACTGGCTGCCCTAGCTTCCTGTAATGTAATCTATGACTGAAAATTAGTTTTGCTCTATGCCATATTGCTTCCTGGAATGGAACAGTACATTCTTAAAAGACACCAACACCGCTTCACAAGTAGTCTGAATCAGCATTGAAGAGTTAGAAAGCAGAACTACCTGGGCTCCAGCTGCCATGTCGAAGGGTGTGGAAGCAGCAGGCCATGAGGAGCTAAAGAAACTTCAACTTGTTTCTTATCTGGAAGAGCCTTTGCAAAACAGCAGAGGTGAGAGAAGCTGCCTAAATGGTCCTTGGGGTGAGACAAACTATAATCCTAAAGTGCTAAAAGACAGGACAGACTTGGCAGAAGTTGCTCATTTCAAATCTGGAGCTCCAGGTCCAGGAACAGTATGAGGGAACGGTAAAGGAAGCCGTGCCCGATAACCACATCACGCTGCTTTAAAGCAATAATAACACATGCAGTCTTGCGCACTGAACTCATCCTCCAGTACAATATATCCCAAGTCTACACAGGCATGCATCCATATGAGACAGTTAGTGCGTTGAGACAAAGTAACCACTGACTAGCCATCCATCACAAAACGCAGAACAAGGCAGAATGGATTCCCAGTCCTTCAGGCTCTGAAAACGAACAACCGAGTGCTGCAGTACGCAGCTTAACCAGGCAGCTGGCTGAGTCATTAAGCATATCGTCTGGACGTATTGAACACGAAGCTGAGCGATTCAAACTCCCTGTTCATGGATAATGGATCTTAATGGACTCGGTACTGCTCACAGCTCTGAACGCGCAGGAGAAAGCAGATCAGCCAGACCCAGATTGAGACGATATAGCTTGCTGATAAAAGTCCCCGTTTGAGTGGCGAGGTGTGACTTGACTTCACGTCCTGCACTGAAGGGCTGCGCGTTAATGACTGAGAGAGTCAGAAAGGGGGTGGGGTGGCTTGGGAAACAGAGGGAGGAAATGACACTCCACCCTGATCCTGAAAAAGGCAGGTGGGTGGGGGCATATATAGATGACCCCCACCCACCCACCACAACAGCATGAAGTGGAAAACAGTAAAACAGATGAGCAAAAACAACATGCATCAGCCAATGAGTAATTTTCCCTGTGAATATCCTTGCTAATGGACTGTGAGGATATTAGTAGTCATTTTCCTAAAACTATCCATGATTAAATTTGCAGCCATATATACCATAAATATATTATATAAAACTATAGTTATACAAATAGTGTTTAAATTTAAACACTCACTCATTAAAACCATCACAACTGTACCAATCATAAAAAGGGTATTCCCTGATTGAAATTAGAAAATAATCCACATAACTGATACTTTTACTCCTACTACTGATAATGTCTACAGCTTGTAATGCCTCATTGTCTCCCAGCAGATTCTACTTTCCTACTTTTATACAGTTTGCCAGGGAAAATGTTTCCCACAGCACCAAACACTTGCTATATAAAAAATAATGAAAAAGTGCCTATTTAAAGTGTTATAGTTTCAGCTGTCTGACACAACACATTACAGTGTCTATAAATTAATAGAGCAAGTTTCCTTTTCTGTGAATATTATTGCTATACATTGTTGTATATGCAATATACTGTAAAGTCTTACCCCTGATATTAATGTCCCTTTAAATAAGCCTGAAGGATTAAGCTTTTTTTCTTGCATTTTATTTATTTATTTAAAGAATAACTGAGTAAGGTGATCTGATTTCTCACTGATCAGGTCCTGGTGCAGTCCAAAAAGCATGCTGTTTGTGAATCACATGTTAAAGTTACGGAATGAGTTTTTGGATCCCAGGAAGCCCAGAAGGACATCTCCAAGAATGGTTTCTGGTAGTAACTGAAGATTCTGTGGGTGGAGGTATTGATTAAACACAAAATTTGCTTAGGATATTAGTAAGCATTTTAATTTTGTGAATAATCTTGAATTATTTCTATTCTTTAAAAACCGACATTGACGTATATGGTCCATGAAATCCCTTTACGATTTATGTTTCATTAGTTACACTTGTGTCAAAGCGTCAATATGGAACTTTTGATCTTTAAAGCTTTTGCGTGTCATTATATAAAATCCAAAAATAGATTCAATAATCAACAGAAAATGTAGAAAAGGAGGTTGTAGCTCTGGTGAAAACAACAGACTTCAGGCAGTGCTCAGCGGCTATCCAGCTTTAAATAGAACCATGCAATATAGCATTCAGACTAGAAAACATTTCCAAACATGAACTCCCCATTCATCTTTAAAAGCTCCAGCCAACACCTTCTATTAAACACATCAGAATCTCACCGTTTTTTTATAGATGAATGGAGCAGGTCACATTTACCCATTAGCTCAGAATAGAATATCATGCTGCTTAATGACTCACTATGGGGTTTGTGTACTACAAACTACATGACACAAATTCTGTTGTGAAACAGCAAGGGCTTAACACAATCAAAAAACAAAAAAGTCATGCCATGTCTCTAACAGCACGATCACTGTGTATGGTTGCATCACTTGTCATTTATTTATAACCATCACGCTGATGCCATTTGCAATGCTTCGTACAGCTGCTTTAACAAATGAAAATAGCTTTGAATATGATCTGTGAGCATCCGAATCCTAAGCATTTCAGCTGTACCTGCGTACCAATTGTAATGAGTAACAATATAATGAATGTAAGGCATTTAGTCAATGTTTTGTGTTATATATACAAATATGGTGTCGAACTCCTGAGTGGAATAGGAATCGAATAGGTGAGCAACTGATCCGAATCTAGGTTGATGCTGCAGCCATCCATGACCAGGAGTCCATGTGAGCTAATTGGCCGAGCTGTCACGGGAGGGAGGGGTGGCAAACACTCATTTTCCTGTCACTCACACTGATCACCAGCCAACCATGGGTATCTGTGAGCTCATTCACACAAAGGGGCAGATAGCAATTTCCCTCCGAGTGTTAAGCCCCTGCCAAATGCGCATGCACAGCAGTTCGCAAAAATGCAAGTGGGAGCATCACGTGTCACGGAGGGGGAATGTGCATGCTTATGCCCCCTCCCTGGGTGGTGGTGGTTGCATGTGATAGGGAGGCAATACTTGACGGGTGGGGATTGGATACGACTAAATTAGGGGAGAAAATGGAAAAAGAAATTGAGAACAAACAAACATGTTGTCCAATGACAGACATGAGCAAAGCAACAGGCATCAGGTTTATTACTGTACATGTAGAATGCATCATAGATGAAAACCTAAATATGCATTGCACACAGCCTCAGGGCACAGGGAATCCACTGTGCATACCGTTAAGTGAATACAGAAAGGATATCAGTCAGTGGTTTAGAAGAGAGTCTGATGCCTGGAGCAGTTTGTGTCGTTAACTTAGTTAAGCTGGTCTGTTGGGAAAACCTATGAGTAACAGCACACTCCTGCTCTCTCAGTGAACACCCCTTCCCACAAACAGTAACAGCACAGCACACATCCACATATAACACAATCACAGTGTCATGAAGTGTTGCTGTCTATCATACAAATTAACCAAGTGATCCTGAAAACAACTAACATGGCACTAATTCAGTGATCGCTTCTATAATATGGTTCAACCCAACTCTTAGAAAGGTGACTTTTTGCATTAGAAGTAGCTGAAAGTCAATCCAGCATCAACAAGGGCAAACCTGAGGAGAGCCCGCTGACCAAACAAAGGAGCCTGTATTGTGAAATGAAACTTGGCCGTGGTGTTTGGCTGGTCATTTTGGCCAAGCACAACTTAGCATCTGAATGATTCCTGTATATAGAAAAAGACTAAGCTGTCTCCACGGCTATTCGGGCTATTTTAAATAAAGTTACAATAATTAACTGGTTGTGGGGAAGCATCACAGTCTGTTTGCTCATTTAAAAGAACGCCATCACAATGCCCAGAAATATATCTAAAAACTTGAAGTGTGTTAGCCAGTAATATTACAGAACTAACAAACATTCATACAATGTTCGCAACCCACATGCTATAAAGATGCTTTGCTTCAGAATGACCTTAAAGTCCTGACCTGAACGCATCCCGTATTGGACAAAGTTGACTATATTGAAGCAAATTAAAATGCTGCAACAATGTTTAAGTAGCATTTTTAAATGGTATGTGTTTTTACAAACGTTCTCTAAATATTCAGAAAACCAGAAGCAGCCTAAAACTATGATCTAAATTAGTTAGCTTGATGTTGTTCAGGAATAAGATACAAAACAGGCATGCCTGAAAAAAAGCATGGCAACTTTAACTTGTTAATACATTTAAGTAGTCAGGAAAGTCAGCGTGGATTATGCAAGGGGTTACACTGTACACATGAATCACTCACTGACCCATCCACTGAAAAAGGTGCAAGAATAACAACTTCAAATGTTGGCGATATCAAGCAAAATGAACAAACAAACCACCACCCACTTAAATAGTTCATTTGCCGAACCACTTAATCTTTACTAGGGTCGCAGGGAGGCTGGAGCCAATTTCAGAGTCCATCACAAGGCCAACTCACACACATTCAACCATTCACACACACACAATTTGGAACAGCCAATTAGCCTAACGTGCCGAGTGTGGGAGGAAACAGGAGTACTTGGGGAGAACATGCAAACTCCACAAAGAAACACCCTCGCTGAGTCCAGGATTCGAACTTAGGACCTTTGTGCTCTGAGGTGGACATGCTAACCAGTACACCACCATGCTGCTGACTCTTGAATAGCCAAGAAATTTAATCTACATATGAAAACCAGTCTTGTCCAAACATACAATCCAAAATGTACTTTGTACTTGACCACAGTTTACACAGTGCCTGCTTAAATGAGAAACATAATCAGAGTGAAATATAAGCAAAGGGAGAAAAAATATATAATGTAATTTTTGTGGAATGCTCTGAAGGAACCCGCAAACAATTCTTTCTTAAATTACTCCTCGGAGCCAGAACAAGCCCTCAGTCCTTCTTCCGATCCTATGCTGAGAGAAAACAAACCTTGGGAGGTGTAAGTCTTGACTGAGTTTACTGCATCTCCCATCAGCATAGTGCTGAAAGCACATCACAGGATCCTACTTAAGAAATTAACTTCAGTCCCTTACTAAAAAAACATTGTGTACCTAAGTGATCCTTGTTGAAGACAATACTTTTCAATAACACAAATCTTCTACCGGTCACCTGAGTGATAGGACTTCAATATGGACAGAAAGATTCAGAGGCACTAGCATTACATCTGATTTCAGATAACCTAAGCCTTGTTTGGAGTTGTTTTACTTGTTGCAGTAACACTAGCCTCCTGTTGAATCTACATTAATGTAGCCACATCTCAAATAATGTCTCTGGTGTATAAATACATGCGACTCACCAGTGTATGTGGTGGTGTCCTGAGGTGTAATCGCCAGAGAGAAGCTCTGTCCCATACTCTTGGCCCAAAGGGCCTACACTTTCAGCTGTGCCCTAGAAAAGGCCACTTTACACTGTGCAACAACAGATTCCCACCTGCTCGACTCGTGTCTTGCTTAGGTTCTCCACTTCAGAAGGCTTTCTTACTGCCACCTCTTTCTTCTACTCACTGATCTTAGAGAGCTTTCCCTTCTGTTCTGTGTCCCTTTCACCAACATTCCCTCCCTTCTTCCCTTCTGGAATTCTGCACTCCTCCCTCTGCAACTCCCCACCCCTTTCCTTTACACTGACCCTCCCTCTGCCTCCCTGACTCAAGCCTGTAAGTTAGGACAACTACAGATGGATGCCTATCATTCCATGGAGCCAGGGTAAGAGTGTGTGTGAGTGTGTGTGTGTGTGTGTTTAAAGACAAGATTAAAAGGCTGCTCTTGTGCAAGATAAAAACAAAAACAAAAAAAACCCCTTAATTATAACAATATGGTTGACAATTTTAAGGGAATCTCATTTATTCATAAAGATGTAGCAGGAGAAAAATATCCACTCTGCTTCTGTACTTCCCGAATGGGTAATATTTAAAATGTAAATTCAAGGTTCTTTAATTTGAATATAGAATTTTCTTTTACCTTCATGCTCATTAACAAAATTACTGAGAAAGCAATTTTTGTTTTGTGACATTATGACCCCTGACAAGAAAAATGCTTTTAGCTGTGGTTCATCTGCTTCACATCCAGCTCCCAATATATCCCCCAAAATATTTTGATTGAAATATAAGAAAACAGCGTTGTGCCCGCTAGAGGGAACAGTGAGCAAAACCCTCTGGTGGTCATCCATTGGAATTCCAGGCATGCAGCTTATCCAGCACAGTCCATTACTGGACAATGAGTGTGTGCATCTGCCACATTTATGAATGACGCTCATGGACTTCCAGTGCAATGCCCCATTCCTTGAATTTACATTTTCTCCAACCACATAATTAAAAAATGTCGCCTTTCCGCTGATTCATCTCAATCACAGGAAAGGGAATGTAAAACACAACACCAGTAATGTGTCTCATGCAGTCTTGATAATTCTGTGATTTGTTCAATCACTTAAATGACTGACTCATCACAGATTGGAAATGCTCCCAGTGTCTCACAAGCCCAAGATAGAGACAAACTAGGAAGTGGAAGAGGAGCCAAAACACACACTCAGCAGCCAAGCCGTGCAATACTTCCCAGTTTAATAAGCCACATATTCTAAAATTCATCCCACCTTGCTCAAGTGACAGCCAGCAGAGGTTAGACAGAGCTGACAATGGAAATGGGGAAGGCCACATGATATCACCAGACAACAACACGTGAGAAAGAACACAGTCAAGAGAACACAACTGGGCGAATCAGTAACCCTGCCAAACTACAGAGGAAATAAAAATGCTTAGTGCATGCCAACTGTGTAGGACTTTCATCCTACACCACTGAGATGGGGGGGAAAAAAAAAAAAAAAAAAAAAACAACAATAAAAACACATGCTGAGTAAATTTTCACCTCGGGGAAATTTAAAGATTATTGCCTGAGAAGTCAGATGCAGTTAGTTGTTTCAAAAGTCTCCTTTTCAATATGTACAGCTCCATACTTCACTTCAGCTTCCTTCAGTGCTACTCCAATCATTACATAAGCTTAACGCCAGGAATGATGTTACAATTTTTGATTTAAACTTATCTTTATGGGAACATAATCAATTTCCATTTTAAACTAACAAACCATTAGGTAGTTCCTGTGGTTGTGCATATATCAAATAAATACCATGTAATTGTATTTCACAAATAACTATTTTAGTCATTGCACATTTTAGGGGATAAATAAAATATTTAAACCTTCATTCTCAAAACAAAGACCTCGGGTAAACATTTTACAGACAAGAAATTCAGAGACAAACCCTAATAATATTTTCTTTCCTGCTATGAAATATACCACAACAGAAAATTGCAAATCCACACATCATAAAGTCAGACAGAGGTAGAGGTACAAGTGAATTCAACCCAGAACCCCTGGCCTTGAAAAGAGCTCTAACAAGTTCAGGATACTATGGCAATACAGGGACTATCTCGGTACAAAATGAAACCAAACGTGCTCTAGTGATAATTAAAGCAAACTGCAGTCCTATTTCTCTGTGTCCCAGTTACAGCGTCTACACTAGGGCACTGATCCAAACATGCATAGCCTGCTGGTTGCTTCTGCCGGAGCTCAGAACCTGCTGATGTGACCTGGAAAACATGCTACGCTCAAATGTGTAATGAAGTGGACACATGACCATGGTAAACTTGAGAAAAGACTAAAACAAAACTGGCCTAATAATCCTCCGTAACAGTAAAAATTCATCATTCATTCATTCATTTTCTGAACCGCTTAATCCTAATTAGGGTCGCGGGGAGGCTGGCGCCCATCTCAGCCG
>JBCNYH010000001.1:20440606-20452207 GCA_039654325.1 Tandanus tandanus
ATACACACACACACACACACACACTGTATGCGTGTGTGTGTGTAGGGTCTGGTGTTCTTTGATGTTGAAGTGTGTGGTGTCATCATGGCAAGATTTAAAGAGCTTTCTGAGGTCTTCCAAAAAAAAAGGTTGTGAATGCCTATGAATCTGGTAAGGGATTTAAAAAGTTCATACATTTTGAATAAATCATACAATTGTACTAAATAAAATAAAATAAAAATAAATAAATAAGATTGAAAACGACTGCCAATTTGTCCAGAACAAAGCTGGATATCCCAGCAAATTCAGCAGTGTTTAATGCAATAAGTAGTTTCTGAAAGCACCAAAATTTCATCACAGGATCTTCAGGTAAGTCCTGCAATTGTTGGTGTGAAAGTGCACATGTCTACAATCAGAGACTGGACAAATTCGACCGTCATGGGAGGCATGCCAAAAAAGCTTTAGCTGCTCAAAAAGAACATTAGGGTCATTTAGTGTCAACTCAGCGAAGGTGGTTGCTTGATCATCTAAGAATCTTTTTAAACTTTGTAGGAATGATCTTTGGCATCTGAAACTGACATCTGCCAATTTTTTAGCTGAAATTCCAACATTTTCACAATTTTCCATAATGGAAATTTTCAATAAATCACTCACATCTTGAAAATTGAACAAGAGCCCACTTTCAGATGTCCATATCTCTTGAAATATATGTCCTAGTGACTTCAATTTTCAGCAGATGTCCAGATGTTTCTGGTGAATGGAGAGAATTCAGCAAATGCTGGCCAACAAGCCTCAGTATTTATGCTTAAGACCGCTCAAATTCAGCGTTTGTTCAAAAATCGCAAATAAAGTGGATTTTCAAAAACATTTTAAAAATATATTTCTAATACATAGAATCTACTTGATCAATTTTTTGTGTGAGAATAATATCTGAATGACATTACCAATGCTTAAAAAGCTGTAGTTCTGGAGTATACATAGTAGTTATGGCCAATCAAAGTTGACACAGGTAGAAAAATTATTATTTTCAAATGGCCAGATGGACATCTTGAATCATGGGTAGGTTGGTGAAATTTGGGATAGTAAGAGATGGAAGTATAATCTACTTGTGTGCCAAGTTTTAATATCCTTCCATAATGCCTTAATGTTTAAATATTTAATCTACTTAACCAAATAATTCAACTCACTGATTAAAGACAAAGCAACTTGAGACCTTTATTGAGAAAGATTTAAAAATCATACAAAGTCATTTATTAACTCATGTATTTGATAAGCTCAGAACAGATAAAAAAAAGTGGTGAGTTCATATGTTACTAGACAGAAATTTTTCATATGACTCGTGAATTACTTTAGTCGTTGCGGGATCCAGTGTGTACTGCCGACCTGTGTGAGTTGTTCTGGGTGGTTCAATGCAACACAGGATGACATCCACCCAATCTATGTTTATATTTATCATGCTGAAATGCGGTGTGTTGTTCCACATCAGAGGGATTGTGCATTTAAGCAAACTAAGGTTTTTCTTGAAGTTGCCATGACGTCCTGATGACGCCATAATAGTCTCTCTATGACATCATCAGGACGTCATGACAACTCCAAGAAAACCCAGATTTTTAACTTGGGTGAATATCAGCGTCATCTAGTGACAGCATATTTAATAAACCCCACTTATACATATATGTATTGAACAGTACTCACATGAACAGTGTAATCCCATGCATCACATTGATAACTTAAGTAATTAATGCGAGTTGTAAACATTTTTTAGTGAGTCGATCTTGTTCAGGCCAACCTTAAAAATATTTCCGTTAAGGATAACCCTACCCACTTGCAGAAAATTCCCCCAAAACCCCTGCTGTAACAATTTATTTGCTCATGGTTGGTGAAATGCCAAATTTGTAAGAATGCTTGTCAAACTACATCACAAAAATGTCTTTGAAGTATCAAAATAAAGTAATTTGTTATTTTGTACAAATTACCTTTTTATGCCACTATCTATAAATTTTTCTTTAAACCTAATTTATTATATGCAAAATAAAAGGTAAACATAAATATAAAAAAAAAATCCCTACCTACCAACTCAAAATTTTTTGAATGAATGAGTCAGGAGCAGAATAACTTTAGCATGAAAGCATTATGGAAGAACATTGAAACTTTGCACACGAGTAGATTATTCCATCTTTTACTATCCTAAATTTCATCAACCTACCCATGATTCAAGATGTCCATCTGGCCATTTGAAAATTCATTATTTTTTTTACCTGTGTCAACTTTGATTGGCCATAACACCATTTATACTCCAGAACTTGAGAGATACATTTTTCCTAATTTTTTGAAAATCCACTTTATTCGTGATTTTTGAACAAATGCTGAATTTGTCTTAAGCAAAAAAAAATTAAGGTTTGTTTGCCAGCATTTGCTGTATTCCCTCCATTCACCAGTAAAATTTGCTGAAAATTTGAAGACACTAGGACATATATTTCAAGAGATATGGACATCTGAAAGTGGCATCTCATTCAATTTCCAACATGCGAGTGATTTATTGAAAATTTCCATTGGGCCAAAAATTATGAAAATGTTGGAATTTCAGCTATACAATTGGCAGATGTCAGTTTCAGATGCCAAAGATCATTCCTACAAAGTTGTAAGAGATTCTAAGGTGGTCAAGCAACTGACCTTCCCTAATCTCGCTGAGTTGACACGGAATGACCCATTAGAACAAGACAAGAATTTGTGAATATAGAATCGAAGAGTTGTTTCAGTACAGTCACACTTGGAAATGGGCAGTACATACAAGAAAAGCCGCAAACCTCATGCAACTGAAGGAATTTTGCATGGAAGAGTGGTCAAAAAAATTCAGCAAGCCAATTTCAGCAGTCAGAGTCTGGTGGAGAATTACAAAAACAAACACTTTCTATGAATGTACTGAATCTTTTGGCTGTTCATTCAGTTTTTTATATGATGTTAACTGATGGTAATGTTGATTCTTTGAATAACCAAATAATCCAAATTACAACAAACCTGTCTTGAAAAGCTTTATTTAAGCAAGCAGATTCCCCACAAACAAAAATAAAAACACCAACATGCTCTGGATGCAACCAACATCAGTCTAGAATAGGAAACTTTCAAGCAGTTCCCCATAACCCTTTATAACATGGAAAAACCAACCAACCAACCATGTGCTCTGTGAAACAAATCACTCACCACGATTTTCCATCACAGAATCAGACAAAAACCACTGAGTCGATCCTGTGGATGCAAATGAAAAAGATAATTAAAACAGCTTCGTTTCATCTTCAACACATTATATAGTCAGTGATAAAATGCATAAAACACATAATATGCATCACAATTGTTGTTAAAAGGGCCACTGAGGCTTAGAGTATGCACACTCCCAGGCCTCTTCTAGCTACTTCAGTGCAAATGTTTGTACACTTTTTCAAAATAAATAATATTAATTATAAAAAATAATAATTCTATACTAGCATTTTAGTGTGTCACAAACAACAAAAACGACTAAACATTGCATGTTACTCTCTTGACAGTAAAAGCTTTTTAATCTATCAATTTGCATTATTTTGATTTTCGCTTTAAGTTGTTGTCCTGGTAGCCAACAGCATACAGCCACTTTTGATTAAAATTTTTTTTTTTTTATTCTTTACATTTTTCCACCTAGAAATCACAGAGGATGCAAACCTTTACAGACAAATCTATAATAAAAGACTTCAGCAAATATGCTACTTTCAGACATTAATTCACAATGCATTTATGCAGAACGCTCAATATTTCAGGCTTCAAGCACAAACTTCTCATGACTAACACTAGAAAAAGAGAGGTTGTCATCCACAACGGCTGAACATTGACAGCTGACATTAGAAACCCACTGTGTAGAAGGTCATTGGTCTGGTAAGGGGGTGTTTGTTCTCAGTGTGTCCAGTTCCCAGGTTTCAGAGCAGCAGTTAAGGTACATGGGCTCGCTTCTGATGAATCTGTCCAGGTCAGAAAGGGGGAAGGTTTGAATTAGCAGGAACACTTAAAACACAGTATCAGAGTAAAGGGCGTCATCCATAACAAGTCATCATTTTACTTTGTCTTTACAACTTCTGATTAATTCTGGCTGTGCTACTTATCAGATTATGGATAAAATTTTAGGAGGAGAATCTGGCACTTTTAGTAATGCTCTAGTCACATTTTCGTATCATTAACTTCAAATGGCAGCCATTTCCTACATTATATTTAAAGTTAGCAGGCACCTCAAGAATTTAAGCCTATGAGGTGTAAGTAAGTAGGGCTTACACTAATTTTCTTAATGAATCATGGCATGAGTCATTAAAGAAAACATAAATGCATAAATAGCTCAAGTTGATCAAATTGATCAGACCGTAATGCACAGAGTACATGATAGAAAGTGGAATAAGCAGATGAATAAAGCAGAGAGGAGAACATGGCAGTGGAGAAAGATGACAGATCTGCAGTACAGGGAGGAAGACAGAAAGTGGAAGAGAGAGTGATTGAGGGAAAGTGAGAAATGCTAATGAATATCTCCCGAGACAGAGCGATCGATTGGAGTGAGGCAGAACAGGCTTCACAGGCCAACTTCTCTCACACCATTACAGCAGCAGAACAGGAGGCTGGTGAAAAATCTCTCCATGCATCATCAAAGTAAAACACTGACAAACCAAACCCAATCTAATTCAGAACACGTTTTACCATTCATTTTAAAGCTGACACAAGCGCTCTGCAATGTCACTGTAGCTGACTATGTATAGGAGCCTGACTTGCTTTTCCAACACACAGTTCTGTGCAAGAAAAATGCTAATAGGGGAAAAGAGAGCAAGTTTAATTTTAGTCTTCTTTGTAGACCCATTTTTTTCTGTGAAAATGAAGGTCAGGAAAAAGAATACAGGCCCTATATTTAAATGCGTCAAAACTAGTAGAGTATGCTGCAGCTGCGCTTCAGAGTAACATGCAAATACACATCTAATTGTTCTGCATTACATACAGAGCATGTGTACATACAGACGGACAGGAAACGAGAAATTATTATCTCTAGTCAATGGCGAAACATTACATTTAGCTTATGTTACTGATGAAAGCACACAGCTAACACAGAAAGTTAATGCTAGGGTTAAAACACTGAGGGCTGCAAGAATCTGACAGTAAGCCTCACCAGCTTCACATTTTTGAGGTTTCAGCCACCAAAATAATCCTAAAACTGCAGAATATTTCCTCTGGAATTACATGTTCTGTCAGTGCGGAATAAATAAATAAATAAAAACCACCAAGGTAAAACAGACATGCACTAATGATGGCTATAAAGGATCTACAAAAATACCAAGCTTTCCAAATAATCCAACAATTTCTGCTTGTGTAGATCAACCAGTTTATGTGGCATTTATTTACGGCAGTGGAATAGAGTTTCACATGCTGTTTGGTTTCTGAGCTGCAGTATGAGGACTATGTATGCTGTGTACACAATAATGTACTTTGACAACAAAGTGGCCATCCTGCAGCAGATGGGCTGGGAAGCTTTGTATGAAAAACAGTCTGCCCTGATGCTCTCTTGAACTCATTATAAACAGTAGACCATTAAAACAAACCCCACAAAAACAACATATACACTGCATATACAATAAATAGGATTTCACAGAGGCCGGAATAGAGAGCAGTTTACTGTGGTGATTCATTTAGGAGCCAATTTTTCTAAGAATCACCCAATAAATCATGGGGGGATGGTGTATCACCCCTTTAGATTCCCAAAATTTTTGGTGGGGGGTGGATATATTGCCAAAACTGATAGAGATTATATTTTTTGTCTCTGGAAGCCTTCGGAAAAAAATGTACGGCCCCCTTAAGGGGAGGTGTTTCTAAATATGCAAAAAGCGCCCCCTATACAAAAGCACCCAAATTAAGCCACTGCCTTTCATGCATATTTAGAAAGGTAAGGTCTCCACGTGTCCAAATATGCATGAATGACCCAGGCTTAATCAGGGCGCAAGCTGTTGGAGGTCCCCGAATGGAGCCCAGAAAGTAAAAAGTCGTAATAGGTGGTGCCTTTATTCGAACTTGAAAATACTGACATTTCTTGAAAGACCCTACCTGATGCATTCATATACCATGAAATCACGGAGGCTGAATGAGGGTGCACGGAGATAATTGTATTTTGGAATTTTGGACCTCGGGACCCCTCCCCATAAGAGTGACAATTTTGGCAATATATCTACCCCCACCAAAAAATTTATAGGAATGAGAGGGGGTGACGTATCATGCCCTGGGTGATTCTTAGAAAAATTGGCTCTTAAGAAACCGTACGTCACATAGGCTTAAGCTGCATCCACACAGGAAGCGACAAACTACCGTGCAAAGTCAATGAACACCAGCAAAATGAGCGGCAAAATTTTCTCAAGAAGTGGGCAGACGATGAGTTCTACTGAACTGAACTTTCACGCAGTGTGGTTCAAGACAATTACCAATTAGCCACTGACAAAAAAGTTCACACTTGACAATATTATGTTGCACACTTGGATGTACTCTATAAAACGTAAAGCTGTGTGCACACCCTTCTGCCTCAGAGAACCTCATGCTGACGATAAATTCTAATCCCAAACACATCAATCCTGATTAATCAGACTGGTGTTTAAGGTCACAATCTGTGATAGAATATATTTACAATTTGTTGTTTAAACTTACACAATGGATTTTCCTTTTGATTTGAGCAAAACTCTCCAAAGGTAATGAGCAATTGCACATTTTTGATGAACATTTTTAAGACTATATATCAAGTGAGTCTATAACTTAACTTAAAATGTAAGTTAATGTAACAGGTTTTGTTTATTCTTTAATTTTTTCCAACCCTTTTCCAGCCGAACCATTTCAAGATTAACACATTTTGCAATGGAACCTTAATGTGTAATGTAAATTGTTGTAAAGATGCAGTAACTACTAGAGTCGGTCTAATACTGGTTAGCTATTGCATAAACTCAGTCTACAGTGGCCCTCAGAGGTCAACACACTGCAAAGTCAGACAACACTACACATTAAAAGAAATCATACTATCACAATATTAAAATAAACTAAAGAAAACTCGTATAATTTAGCTTATTTACCACAGATGGATAACTGACTGACTTAACAATAATGATTGTCATGAGTCACAAACATCTAGATGCGTTCATCGCTTTTAAATTCTTTGAAACACATCTGTTGTCGTTTTTAGTTAATGCAGCACATTTCAGCTAGTGTCATGTTGTTTGAATTTGCAACACATTGACCTCACAGTGCCAACACCAGAACAGTCTGTGGAGAGCATGATGGCCCCAGGAATGAAACACAGAGCATGGAATGCAGATAGTGATGCATCGTGTAAGAACGTAATAGTCATTGCTTTAGTTACTGTAAATCTGCTTCAGTTCTCACACTCCAAATTACAGAGCTTATAAAGTGTGGGGAGTCAGATTGAGATATGGAAGAACTTACTTGTGACAACCTTTATAACAATAAAGCAGGTTGGTTTGTGTGTGTGATGTGTGAAAATGAGTAGCCACCACATAACACACTGACATGGATATATCATAAGTCCAAATGATCGGTGATGAATCTTTCTGTTCGGCTTAAATGCTGTTTAAATGCATAGCCTCACACTCAAACACGCATATGTGGTTAGGGCTAACACACACACACACACACACACGTCCCTCAGGATGGGAAGTGTGAAAACGGGATGTAACTGGCCTAGTTCCTGATTGAGTGTTAACTCCTGACGAACCGCCGTGCACCAGTTGAGATGAGACTGTTAAAAAGAAGACCCTTAGGGAACAAAGATCTGCTGTACTGTAAATTAAACAGGGAACTTGGGTAGCAGGAAGAAAATAAAAAAGTGCTTTCACACCTTTTAAAATAATGATTCAAATGCAGGAACCAATATGGGCAACACTGGTTTACTTGCTGCGTGTAACGATGAGATGTCATGCATGACCTTTCCTGATGACCTTATGGTAGACATTCTGTGGTCTCACTGGTATAACACAGAAAAAGCTTAGCAGTTATACTCTATAATGCATGATGGTTAATAATGGTAGGCTGTTAAATCCCAGAACAAAGTAATGGCACGAAGAAATGAAGTCAGAATACAAGCCTGAAATACATTGTCCCAGTGGATCAAGCATTTCGTCCATGTATTTAACACGAAGAAGGAAAATGTGGCACTAGCATTATTTCGTGGTAAAATACACACAAGTACATCACGGTTGTTAAATGCTTATTCTGTCACACTTCTTTGTGCAAATAAAACTTTTTTTTTTTTTTACTATTTAAATGCCTAATAATAGCTTAGCACACATAAATGTAGGTTTTCTGATGCCTTAGGTTTCCTTTCACTTACCACTCTCAACACAAAAGGAAACGGGAAAGGGAAAAACATTGCTTTTTTTCACAGATATTACTTAATCACAGCACTAACAGAAGGAATTGATATCCTCTGTGGGATGCAAGAATTCCATTTTGCAATGAGAATAAAGAGCTTATCTTTAAATCGCATCCCAACCTGTGATTTAACAGCTTGCTCAAATGTTCACATTTGGGCAGAAATAATGATTTCAATAATCTAATATCCAGTATCTTCAATCAAGAAGACCAGCACGATTCAATTTTACATTATTTTGCCAGAAACACAACAACTGTTTTGGGAAAGCTGACCCATCATGCTCATACTCACAGACATGGCTTCTTACAGATGCTGGCCTACACCAACAGCTAGATCCAGTCAGGCAAGTGTCTACATGGGAGCTGTGGGGAAAGATCAGCAGCCTGCTTTATCTCCTTCTGGCACAATGATCTTAGCCCAGATCACAAGTACCTACACATCCTAGTCCCGATCTAGAATGAGAGGGCGACAGTGTTCGCTCCAATTCCGGGCCGCCTGTAACGTCATAGCCGTGCTTGTCCCAGAAAAGCTCGGCTCACCACAGGGACTGGTGGCCCACTTTGCAAGGAGTCCAAAAGGCTGCTATCTCACTGTCCTCTCTAAACTTTAGTCCTCTAGACTCTTCATGTGCAAGTGCATATAGCTGACTCAGTCCTGAAAGATGTGAACATAAAGGAGGAGACTGACCCCACAGCGAAACTGGTTAAAGCCACAACTGCTCACAACATGCCCACTCAAGCTGACCTCCTCACATACTTGCCATTTACTGTCTATCTTACACTTTTTAATGCAACTCCAAATCTTGGAGATATAATAGTAGGTTTCCAATATACATCTTTCAACCAGCAGAGCCTGACAGCAGTTCATAGAGAGGTATATTTAAACTTGATCTGTTTTATACATAAATCACCAAAGACACAGTTAGAAATAAACAGCTTACTTAAATCTCAGAGAGTTTCTGCAACTGAACAGACAGTTGAAAGTAATAACACTCCAAGGTCCTGTATGCAAGTAAACACTTCCCCATTACAGACTTCTATTGAAATAAACCAAGCGCACCAGGTCCTCGAAATGTTTTATCACTCCTATAGCTTTAACATCAGTTACTAGATGATTTTGCCCATCTGAACAGTTGGGGTAGATTACATCTCCTTGGATTTGCTTGTGTAAGTGAAGGCTGTTTGCTTACAGAGCTGTGACGGTCTGTGAGACAGCTGATGGTAGCTTCTACATGAACATTTATTACACTAGGTATATTAAAAGAGGGATAATCTTTGTACTGCTGTATTTGCTGACCAATTTGGTTCTATATCTACCATGTGGTGGATTTGTCATGAATATATAATATTTAAATATTGTACAATATAATACATTTTCTATATATACTTGTGTGTATCACTGTCATATCACTGAAAGTCATGCAATTTGATTTCCAGGAAATCAGGAAAAGGAGGTATCAGGCACAGCAAGTAATAACTGACCTCTTGGTATAGTCAAATAAATCACAGTATTGTGGAGAGCTAACAGAAGCAATTCTTTTTCAATCCTCATTCTTTCAGCTTATAATATGATTTGTAAGGTTGAATCTCAAATTTACTCAGAAGTGATAAAAAGAACTAAATCAAAAGGGAAAACACTAATTTCAGAGCATTTAAAACTGTAATAATACCATACAAACTAAAATACAGAGTGATCCAATAATTCCTCCCACAATTCAAAGGTAAATGAAAAGGAGAAATAATTAAAGATAATCTAATTATCATTCGCACGCATGAAACTTCATTCAGTACAGTTTTAATTCATCATGTTTTGAAGATGACATCCTCCAAATGATGGCCGTCACTGTCATGTTGAGTGGAACAGCGGCTACCTCCTGCTGAACAGCAACCTTAAGGACTTCAAGGATTTGGGGTCGATGAGTATACACTCAAACATAGTTTGACATTTCCCCTCAACCCTTCCAACGATCTTCGAGCTGTGTGTGCCCAAAGTCCACCTTGGTGAAACCACACATAGTCAAGCTCAAGATGTTCAAGTTAGGGTTGGGCTACCAAGAGACCTTAGCACCACCTCTCCTGCCTTACTAAATTTCATGCGTGCAATAATGATGAATACAATCTGTATTGAATGAAGTTTTAAGGGAGAATTTTTTGGGTCACCAAAAAATAATAATAATAATTTTTTTTTAAATTTAAAAAAACAAAACAACTTTTCCTTGTCACTGGGGTTAGTACCATCAAAGATACATTGTAAAGTTACTTTAAGTATGTACCTACCTTAAGTAACCTTTATGGTAGTACACCTCAATGACAAGGAAGAGTAAAATTTGATATCTTTATTATTACAAAGCATTTTTATATAAAGAATAGCACTGAAGACAAGATTTCAAACAGGAAATGGTCATGCTCCATCTATCCTATCACTTATCCATTGTGGGTCACAGAGGAACTGGGGCCAATGTCAGCTGACTTCGGGCAAGAGGCAGGGTATACCCTGGACATCCACACCTTCTTCGAATTTAGAGTAGCCAAATCCGCACATCTATGGACTGTAACCCAGAGCAGCAAATAGAACCCGAAACATGCACCAGAAAAACATGCAAACCACCCACAGAAAATTCCCACAACCTGCCTGTCGTAAGGCGACAATGCTAACAAATGCCTTATGCTACGTGCTCCTTAAAAATATAGTGATGTTAGAATTAATAATTTGTCCTTCAGCCTACCCTTGACTTAGATAAAACATTTCCATGAGCTCACCTCAAACCATGCATTAACCCAATGCAACATATATTACTTCACTTAGAAAGAAAGCAGTAGTGACCTGAAACCTGTATAGAGCATATCATCTTAAATGGCATGAGGAGTTTAGTGGGACCAAACCAGATGAACTGCTCACAAGGAAAGATGAAAACTGTGCACCAGAGAGAGGGAGAGAGAGGGGGGGGAGAGAGAGAGAGAGAGAGAGAGAGAGAGAGAGAGATTGGCACAGACATAAATGAGTGACCAATGAGTTCACTTGTATTGATATATATATAAATATGTCACACACACACACAGCCATGTAACAGACTAAGTGTGCGCGTGAGTGAGAGCCTGTAGTGATCAGGAGTGAGAATTCCGTGTGTTATTATTATTATTATTCATTCATTCATTTTCTGAACCGCTTAATCCTAATTAGGGTCGCAGGGAGGCTGGCGCCCA